>CM076682.1:118027672-118055172 GCA_038501925.1 Xenopus petersii | reverse complement strand
TTCCTTCTGCTCCATTAACTAAAACAACGGGTATAATAGGAATGTACCACTCTGGTTCTACACGCTGGTTATCATCATAAAGGAACTTCAAAAGGTTATCATCCACGGATGGAAAAAGCAATCTTGCCAGAGGACTGCAATAAAAAAAAAAAATGATAAGAGCAAGCAGAGGCTAACCAGTAAACATAGGCTGTACTGCTTCCTAAGGCTGAATTTTCATGTCAGACCTTATGCATTGTGCTTGCAAATGTCAAATAGATCTAAAATGTAAATGTACATGAAATGTACGTTACTTATTAACGATATTTTTTAAAATAAATACACACAGTTTAACTCCTATTTGTAATACACAACTATTACCTTAACATTGTGAAAATATAACGTGGGCTGGCAGCATCTTTTCCACCATGAAGTCGAGTACCAAACTGACCAATGGGCTGCAGCAAGCTCACATTGTTACTTCCCACAAAGTTCTGGGCAAGATTTACGATTGTCATCATCAGGGCTTGCTAAAGGAAAAAAAGAAAAAAGCATTGAATGTATTAATTTTATCAATTGCTTAAAAGTGAAAAATTAAAAGGAACTTTCGTGACTACCTCTCCATGATGGTAAGCTGACATTTCAGCAACAGAACCAGCCAGCTGAGCAACCTTGACTTCCCGTTTATCATTCCTCTTAAAACAAGTAAACAAAACTTTTCTTTGTCCAGGCTTAAAACCTAACAAGTGGGGAAAAAAGAAACATGAGGACAAACTGATAAATATTCTCACTACAAACACTGACCTGCAGCAATTAGATAATTGAACTTTTTTTGGGTTTCTGATCTGCATTTCACAATATCACATGTACATTAGTCAAATCATGTCAGACTGAAAACTAATAGGCTCTCACCAGGAGCCAGAGAGGTGGGATTTCTTTTGAGGAGGCTAACAGGATTCAACTGAAGGTCAGAAGCAGTAACCACACCAGGAAACCGAGTAATGTTTTGCTTCATTCATCACGTTTCCCCTGCAACACCTAAATAGTTTAACTATCACCCTCAAAAAAGAAAAAAAATAACCCCCTTTTTGAAGAGCTCATTCAGTTGGGCTAATTTAAAAAAAATGCATATTAAAAAAAATATACATATATTACTCATCCTCTCCCTCAAATTATAAATTAGTCATTGGACCTCCTCTCTCACTATATTCCACATTTAAGTGATGGCATATAGTTTCAATTGAGAGTCAGGAGTCCAAGAATCCATCACTTTAACACAAATAATAGTGAGGCAGTTGAATAAAAGAGGTGTTCAAGTCAGAGATAAGCTATACTGGTTCCCTCTAGTAATTCCACATGAAATGAAAATTAAAAATAAAAATATTTTTGGTAGTACAGATGGTGTTTATGCACCTGTTAAGTCCACCTAAAAGAGATCATGTGAAAATGTTGGGCATATTCTAGTAAAATGGAAACCCCTGGGCCAGTTACCTGTCACTAAGAAAATTAGCTCAGAATACGGCAAACTTTACTTACCATCAACAAGAGATGGAATAGATCGCTCATTATCAGAGTTTGAAAAAAGAATAAGCTCCTTGTTAATGAAGTCATTGTAAGTCAAGTGTTTTGTAGCTGTGCCATATAAGAATTGCTGTGAAAAACAAAATGCACACATTGAAGGATGACCGCAGACAAAATTGCCCTTATACCCTTTTCTCTACAATGGGGTTAATAGCGGTCATTCTACCTCAGGCAATCCGTGAAGTCGCCGTTGTCTCCTGTCTTCCATAAAGTTTGTGAGCCACTCCTTTCTGTCATCAATTTTCTTTTTGCTAAAAGCCTGCGATTGAGATGCACATCATAAAATATACACACAAAAAATATTTTTAAAAAGAAAATGTTCCGTTCACATAAAAATCTCAGTTACAATTACATTTCCCTGCTTTGCTTGCTTAAAACTAAATTAAAACTTCAGAAAATTACCAGTGTGATAGCTGCATCATCTTCAGGGCCTGCATATCTAAATATAATTCTGTGCCTGTCCATGTCTGCAAAGTATTCCTTTGCTTCCTTCGCAGTGCTGGTGCCCAAACCTGTGCAGTAAAGAGTACACTATTAACATCAGTCAGGTCGCACCATCACAAAGCTATACATTTTAAATACAGAGAGTTTATACCGTGTAGCTGCCTCCCTGGTTTTTTGACTAGCCTATCATAGTAACAGATAAATAAAAATACATGACACCAGAGACTGCTTAAAGGTGAACGTAAGAGAGTGAATATAGATCTTGGTTACACAGCTAGTCACAGGAAAAAAGTTAGGTACAGAGAAAATATAAGTGTGAATCAATTTTTTCTATTGTACCAACATATTCTTGTAAACAAACCTTTGTAATACTTTATCTTCCACAATTTTTGGTTTTCCGTTTGTTTTTTCCATTCTTCAAACTCAGGAATACTGTAGAATGAAAGCTCCTGTTTATTCTTTGTAGCCTGTAATTAAAAAATGTAATGAACATGGAAATTCTGGGTGCACAAAGACACAATAGCCAAGATGTTGCATCGACGAAGTGCCAAGACTGCAATAAAATGAATAATATGTATGTATGTATGTATGTATGTATGTATGTATGTATGTATGTATGTATGTATGTATGTATAACTTTATTTGTAAAGTACAATATATATATATATATATATATATATATATATATATATATATATATATATATATATATATATATATATATATATATATAAGTACACACAGGGAGGACAAGTAACAAAGTACACAGAGCTTATATAAGAACACAGTGCTTAAAGTGCCATATGATGAGAGACAATAGGAAGGAGGTTCCTGCCCCATATAAGTGTGCATCATATGTATATCTGTATCCAACAGGCTGTATGCAAAAAAAAATAAAACATTTTTAGTCCATACCTTAACAATCGGTGTGATAAATTCTTCAAGGAAACTATGTTTCAGTAGAGATGGCCAATTGTGATGGAAAAAATTAATCAATAAGCCTTTGATATGCGAACCGTCTTGATCCTGTGAGAATGTACAAAAATTGCAAAATGTTTCCAGTGATTTTAGTTCCAGTGCAACGTCTTAAAAGAAATTACATATACAGGTATAGGATATGTTATCCAGAAACCCATTTTGCAGAAAGCTCCAAATTACAGAAAGGTCATCTCCCACAGACTGTATTATACTGAAATAATTCACATTTTAAAAAAATCACCTTTTTTTTCTACAATAATGAAACAGTAGCTTGTACTTGATTATAACCAAGACATACTTAATCCTTATTGGAGGCAAAACAATACTATCAGGTTTATTCAATGTTTAAATAATTTTTTAGTAGACCATAATTTTTTAGTAGACAAGTATGGAGATCCAAATTAAGAAAAGACCCTTATCTGGAAAACCCCAGGTCCCAAGCATTCTGAATAACAGGTCCCATACCTGTACAACTAAAAGATAGGCTGCATTACTTTTTAGGACAAAACAATTCACCTTTCGAATATTTTGAAATTTTGAATATGTTGCTAACTAAAAACTCACCTGATCTGTCATTATCATAATTTTTCCATAACGCAAGGTTTTAAGGGATTCATTGTCATCATAGCTTTTTTTGTATTGCAAGCCAACTATTTTAATGATGTTGTTTATCTCAGCATTTTCCATAATCTGCAGACAGAAGGAAATACGTTAAAGGAAAGCAATGCAGTCAAAGGGGAGAAAGAGCCATTAAAAGTTATGGCACTTTTACCTGTTTGTGGGAAGCTTCTCGAACATTGAGAATTTTTCCTCTGAGCGGAAATACACCGTACCGATCTCGTCCAATGACACCTAAACCTGAAACAGCTAAAGATTTGGCAGAGTCTCCCTCAGTTAATATCAATGTGCAGTCCAGGGAATGTTTTCCACCTACCAAACAGAAAAAATAAAACGATTAACTAAGGAGTGATAACAGAGGAGACAAAATAATATACCGATCAATGGCTAACACACTCAGATTACAGTTAGATGGATGGGAAGGTAGTAATTATAAAAACAAAACAATGATCTGAGCATTATAAAAGAGAAACAAAATTTTAGCATGAGCTCTTTTGAATTTTCTCATGTTGAAAAGAAGTGTATACAGGTGCATAATGCCCCTGTAATGTTAAAGCTCCATTTACTAAAGTTTGAGAATTTTTTTTACCACATTTAGTTAATTTTTCTTTGTCTGACCTTTAGCAAATACAGTCATATGAAAAAGTTTGGGAACCGCTCTCAGCCTGCATAATAATCTACTCCACTTTCAAGAAAAAAAGATAACAGTTGTATGTCTTTCATTTCCCAGGAACATCTGAGTACTGGGGTGTTTTCTGAACAAAGATTTTTAGTGAAGCAGTATTCAGTTGTATGCTATTAAATCAAATGTGAACAACTGGCTGTGCAAAAATTCGGGCACCCTTGTAATTTTGCTAATTTGAATGCATGTAACTGCTCAATACTGATTACTGGCAACACCAAATTGGTTGGATTAGCTCGTTAAGCCCAGGGCCGGATTTACATAATGGGTGCCCCTAGGCCCACTGCCGTTTGTCGCCCCTTGTCCCCTCCCCTTTATTCGAGGAAATTTTCATCAATGGCGATGGGCACATGGGAATTTAAAAAATTATTGTATCTCCAGTGCATTCCCAGTGTGTTTGAACCAATGTGGGTGTGGTTGGGCAGCATGCCGCCCCCCTAAAATCCTGCCGCCCTAGGCCCGGGCCTAGGTGGCCTTTCCACAAATCCGGGCCTGGTTAAGCCTTGAACTTTATAGGCAGGTGTGTCCAATCATGAGAAAAGGTATTTAAGGTGGCCAATTGCAAGTTGTGCTTCTGTTTGACTCTCCTCTGAAGAGTGACAGCATGGGATCCTCAAAGCAACTCTCAAAAATTGAGTTATTGGTCATAACAAAAAGAGCTTTTTGCATGGCGGAAGATGAACACTGCATTCCAAGAAAAACACCTACTACCTACTGTCAAATTTGGTGGAGGTTCCATCATGCTGTGGGGCTGTGTGGATAGTTCAGGGACTGGGAACTTTGTTAAAGTCGAGGGCCAGATGAATTCAACCCAATCAACAAATTCTTCAGGATAATATTCAAGCATCAGACACAAAGTTGAAGTTACACATGGGTTGGATATTCCAACAAGACAATGACCCTTAACACACTTCGAAATCTACAGTCTAGAGGCGGTTACATTTGCAAAAGGAGGCTCAAATAAGTATTCACCTCTTATATCAGTTATTGGTTGCTTTGTATGTAAATCTGTATGCTCAGTGTTCATTCATTTATCGTACAGTGATGTGGAATATGTTGGCACTTTATAAACACATAATAATAATAATTCTTAAAAGTTCCTGAAACAACCTTGTGTGACACTATCCTAATCTCTAATCTAGACTGTAAACTTCATTGTATACGTATTTCTGGAGGTTTTGTTGTTCAAAACATATAAAGAAAAAAACATTACCTGCATCATTAGCATCATCAAGCTTGGGAATGCCTTTAATTTTACTGTGTTTTACAGAGGAACATTTCTTATTTAGCTGCGTTTGGGCTTTGAATTTAACCCAGTTTAGAATGCTCTCTACAATGCCACAGTTAGATGCCTGAGGGAAAAGAAAAAATGTGTTTAAATCCAAATAAATCTCGTACGTAAAAGAAACAAGCTTTAAAGGAATAGTTTAGTATAAAAATAAAAACTGGGTAAATAGGCTGTATACAATAAAAAAATGCAGCTCTCTTGGTTTCCACTGATTGGTTACCAGGGATTACCTAATCAGTGACTTGAGGAGGGGGCCACATGAGTCATAACGGTTTGCTTTTCAATCTGAGCTGAATGCGTAGGATCAATTCAAACTCACTGAACAGTTATGTCCCATGTGGCCCCCCTTCAAGTCACTGACTAACTCAGAGTTAGAGAGCAGAAAAGCAGGAGGTAGTGTTCTATGCTATAATATTATACATCCAGTCACTCCAGCCTTTATAGATGACATTATTGGCCAACTAACTATATTAAAAACATTTTTATTTTGCACAGCCTGTTTACCCAGTTTTTATTTTTACACTGATCTATTCCTGTAAAATCTTCAAAGTCTCCATTTCACTTTATTATTCTCATATTCACTCTTGAACAAAGTCAATGACCTGTCTGCTGATGTGAGTATTATTCTGTAAAACTACAAAGAAACATGGTGCACATAGCCCATACAAGCACTACTGAAATAAATGCAGTATCAAAAAATATCACACTTGCGGATTTATTCAAACACTATTTTAAAATTAAAAAATATGTTACTTTATTGGTTCCATTAAAATTTGTTAGCTTTGGTGCAGTGCATGACAATCACCACTGACGCGTTTCATGCCCTATGGCACTTCCTCAGAGTGTTACAGATTTCTAACAAGACAACTTTATAGCAAATCTGGAAAGCAAACAATTCACACAATGTGTGAATTGAGTGTCCCAACAGGCACGAAAAGCGTCAGGCCATGTCCTAATAAACTTTTGGTAATTTTTTACTTGCTGCTTTATTTTTTGGAAGAGCTCACATTTTTGGTTTTGTTCCTAAATATTCTGTAAGTCCACTGAAAGAGATAACCATGTATATATGTTAAGCATACCTAATGAGAGTAAGCAGACCTGCCAAATACTTTAAATAGTATGTTTCATATAATAAAACGACTACAATTTTATACAGCATCTTTTGTACAAGATAGGGAAAAAAATCTTAAGAAGAATTTAGGCAAACTTACTGCCCTTGAAAATTTTTCTGACAGCTGACATTTGGACCCAAAACTTTTAGGCTGGAGTGTCATGTTTTCTTTAGTTTGAGAATCGAAAGTTGGGTTTTCAATCAAGCAGTTGACAAAAACCCAAACATGATTCTTCACCTGTAAAATAGGGAAACGATGGAAATAGCAATTGTCATAAAATACAACCTTTCATAACATAATTATTCTTTTCAAAAGTGGATGTGGAAATACTGATTTTATTCATTTTTTACATTAACTTTAAAAACTCACCTGGAAGGGCTTCACAGAGACACCAGCTTTGTTCTTCTTCTTCACCACTTCAATAAGTTTTGACACAATTTGGTCTACCACATAATCTACATGTCTACCACCCTGTAATAATTAAGACAATGGGGAAAAATTATAAGTGACATTAACACAAATACTAAAAAAACTAAAAATATATATCTAATACGAAGTGAAGCCTACCACAAGGACAATTAGCAAGCAACCAAAAGTTACAATGACCTTATAATCTGAGTAACTGTAAATAGTTATGGAGTATTACATTCAATTTAACAGATAACATCAAATAAATTCAAGTCATGTGGGACATATTAGAGGCCATCTTCGCATACGTAAACACTATTTAAATGGATCTTGACCTTACCTACACAGCAAGTGATGTCTAGGTAGTAATTTCCTTGATCAAAGTACCTAACCAGCAGCTCATACACATACTTCACTAAATAAAAACCACAACTCCATGACTCAACAGTGATGAAAAAAACAGAACAGAATATACATTTACATTCAATAAAGTTATATAATTGAAAGCAGAATCTCTAAAACATGGGAGGGCGCTGCTTTACTCAGCAAGAAAAACCATGTACATTTTTAATTTCCCCAATTGATCAGTATCCTGTCCCTTCAAGGTTTACACAGTTGACATTTTATGTTGAGTTTAGGAATACAGATGTTACACTTACCTTTGTGGTAGCAATACTATTCACAAAACTGATTTGTTGGAATCCCTTTTCACTCAACGTTAAACAAACATCCCATCTTTCATTTGCAACTTCATGGGTTACCTTAAGGGCAACGCCAGTTTCATCAAGTTTGTCCTTTACGTAAAGATCTACGTAACTGCGGAAGCCATTTACCTGCGAAACAGGGAAGTAATGTAATAATGGGTGCTGGATCTTAAGCTAAAGAACATTACAACAACAGGAGTGCTAAACTCAAACATACAGGAAGCTTTTTTCCATTGAGCATGACTTTCACTCCTTTGAGGGAGCCTGCAACATCGTATGCTCGTTTTGTCAGAAGAGCCACAGTATCCTTGTCCAGTTTTTCCATTTTAAACTTGGCTAAATCTGGCTGGAATGTAATGCATGTGTAGTCATCTCCATCAAAATATTTAATTTTGGGGTCAGTTGTCTTCAACATGTTGTTTGTCCATGTCTAAAGTAAAATAAAAACATATTAGGAAAAGATATTAACAATTTTTACATGTAAATTAATCTTCTGCCAGTGGTAAAAGTACCTGTTGTGTTTACTCTGGCTACCCTTAAAACTGGTTACAGTTACATCAACAGAAATGACAATTCTTTATACCTTTCACAAAAACTTATATATAGATATTAACAGAAAATATGCAATATTCATCATAACAAAATTAGACAGGTGCACAAACTTGGGCATCCCAACAGAGATATTACATCAATACTAAGTTGAGCCTCCTTTTGCAAATGTAACAGCCTCTAGATGCCATCTAAAGCCTTTGATGAGTGTCTGGATTCTGGATGGAGGTATTTTTGACCATTAATCCATACAAAATCTCTCCAGTTCAGTCAAATTTGATGGCTGCTGAGCATGTACAGCCTGCTTCAAATCATACCATAGATTTTTGATGATATTCAAGTCTGAGAAATGTTACGGCCATTTCAGAATATTGTACTTCTCCCTCTGCATAAACGCCTTTGTAGATTTCGAAGTGTGTTAAGGGTCATTGTCTTGTTGGAATATCCAACCCCTGTGTAACTTCAACTTTGTAACTGATGCTTGAACATTATCCTGAAGAATTTGTTGATATTGGGTTGAATTCATCCGACCCTCGACTTTAACAATGGCCCCAGTCCCTGAACTAGGAACACAGCCCCACAGCATGATGGAACCTCCGCCAAATTTGACAGTAGGTAGCAGGTATTTTTGTTGGAATGCTGTGTTCTTCTTCCACCATGCAAAGCACTTTTTGTTATGATCAGCCTTCAAAACAATTGTAATTAATGGGGGGGGCAAGGCAAAGTACTGATAGGCAAAGGTGCAGCTACCATGAGACAAGGTCATGGCATCTGAATTGAGGTACCTTGCCTCAGGAAAAGGAACACACCCACACTTTACCTTGGAGAGCAAAAAGCCTCTCCGGTAACCTTAAGAGCCAAAATTCCAGTTATTAAATCAGAAATTAATCTCTTCTAGTGGAAAGGGTGCAATTGCGCTATCTCCACTAGCAATGCAGGCCACCTCAACCCATTCTGCTGCTGAATTTGTGAGTGGGGGGGGGGGGTGAAGGGCATCAGGTCTTAAAACGGCCCTTGCTAATAGGCTGAAGCGTGGTTTATATTTGTCCTCCAAAGTCATTTATGTGTTATCTGTTCTTAAAGCTGTGTCAGGGCTCAACACAGGCAAAAAGTGGAGAGGGGGGTTACCTTTCATAAATGGGATTAATGCTGGGCACCTACCTACCTCATTACATTACATTTTATAAATATGAATGGATTAGTTGCCAGAGTTTTAAGTGCATAAATACTACAGTCTATTCCATAAATCAGGTTGAATAGCCAAAAAGTATGTGTATTGTATATTTGCCTGGTTTTAAAAGAATGATATTGCAACCTTACATTTTGCATACAAACTACGGTTCACCCTTGCAAAATGTGGTTGAGGGGAATCTCAGCAGGAAAACAGCAATCATTTATTTTCACTGCTATATTATTGCACTTAGCCTTTGCCGTGCACAAAGTGAATCTATAAGCAGGATAACCTACATTACTAGCATTATCCTTTATTTATATGGTGCTAACAAATTGCAATGTTTTTTGAAGATCGCTCATCATTTTTATCAGTCCCTGTCCCAGTAAAGTTTACACATTAACACAACATAAACACAATATGCAGAATTTTATAAGGAGCCAATTATGCTGTCTGTATGTTTTCAGGGTGTAGAAAGTAATAGGAGAGCCCTGATGAAACCTATGCAGATACGCAGAGAATATACAAATTCCTGCAGATGGTACCCAGGTCACAATTCAAGTTAGGACTCAAGTGATTCTAGGCAGGTGGGCTACCCACTAAGACAGGGGTCCCCATGTTTTTTACCTGTGAGCAAGATTCAGATGTAAAAGAATTAGGGAGCAACACAAACATGAAAATTGTTCCTGGCGGTGCCAAATAAGGGCTGTGATTGGCCATTTAGTAGCCCCTATGTGGACTGGCAGCCTACAGGAGGCTCATTTTGTTAGTACACTTGGTTTTTATGCAACCAAAACTTGCCAGGAATTAAAAAATAAGCACCTGCTTTGAGGCCTCAGGGAGCAACATCCATGGGGTCAGAGAGCAACATGTTGTTCACGAGCCACTGGTTGGGGACCACTGCACTAAGACATATGTATTCCCCAGAATCCCCTGCCCCCACTGGAAGTAGCCCGGATGAAGCAAAGGAAAATAAGTATTTCAGTTTGCTATAAAGGTAAATATAAAAAGGTAACTGCTCAATTTGTAAGCAGTGTTACATGTTAAAGGGTTTAGGAGTCTTTATGATTCTTATAATGAGGCAGTATATAAAAGGACATTTAAAGCCTAGATGTTAGGAGCCCCCTAGTAAAATAAACTTTTTCCCTGGGCAGGTTCTTCTGTTTGGAGAAACCTGCACTTGCCCGCGGAAAAACGAAGCAACGCATCAGCATTTTAACAAGCCAACTTAAACGATAAGTACCTTTAGATACTGGCCAATTGGCTACTTGTGATCGGATATGCCGGGTTTATGCTTAGACAGTTTTTCTAAGCAGGAGCACCGGCATGGGGAAAAACTTTTATTCATTTCACTAGGGTGTGCTGAACAGTTTGGTAACCCCCAGTGAAAAAAAGGTTTAGATGGCCTGTAGAATGCTTCAATCACACTTTACGTTCACTCAGCCTGTATATTTGGAAAAAGCCAAACAAGACATATAACCAAATGGTGTTGATTTAAATGAGAAAATCATAAATGACAGGCCCAGCATGGGGGGTGGTTCATTTTCAATTATTAGGAGCTATGTGTATGTTAAACCACTCAGCTGCTTATGAGGAAGTGGGTCCATGCTATAATAAATTCTTGCTAAACGCTCTTGAAAACATATTACAGCTATGGGATACGTTATACGGAAACCCATTATACAGAAAGCTCCGAATTACGGAATGGCCGTCTCCTATAGGCTCCATTTTATCCAAATAATCCAAATTTTTTAAAATGATTTCCTCTGTAATAATAAAACAGTACCTTGTACTTGTTCCAAACTAAGATATAATTAATCCTTATAGGAAACAAAACCAGACTATTGGGTTTATTTAATATTTACATTATTTTTTAGTAGACTAAAAGGTATGAAGATCCAAATCACAGAAAGATCCATTTTCAGGAAAGCCCCAGGTCGCGAGCATTCTGGATAACAGGTCCTATACCTGCACTGAATAGACAAGGGTTATTTTGGACAACCTAACATGCTTGGATTTAGATTAGAGGGATGCAAACAATATTTTAAATGTCAGTCGTTCAGCTTCACAATCTGAAAGAATTGTTACATCAATAAAAATAAATATTTTTAACATGTTAAAACTGGAAGCTAAAGTACAACTAAGCTAGATATTTATTATTTTCCCTGACATAATATGACTGGGAAGTTATTTGAGATAACATTTCCTTTAATATACATTTCAGCTGCTAAAATGTAGGTTTAGCCATACCTGTTTAAAGCTATGCTTGTATTCCTTACAAGCTGTCTCCACAGTAAATTTTGTGCTGAATATATTGCAGAGTTTAGCACCATATCCATTTCGCCCTCCTACAATGACAAAGAAAGCATGAAGTGTGTTCAAGATACAATTTTATACTACCAATCTGGAGAAGATCATCAACTACAAAACTGAAAAATGTACATCGTTGTTTTTGAACTTATTTAAAAAGTAGGTAGCCTGGTGTAGTGCATAGAGTGCAATTTATTGGCCCCCCTAACCCTCTCAAAGCAAAGGTGAAGCAAATCACGAGTGTGGGGGGTAAAATGGAAGGTTGGATGGCAACAGCACTACTGCATCAGGCACTGATCATCTGCAAATTTAGATTATATTTACATTTAAATTAAAACCAGCTACTGCAAATTGCACAAAACTATTTACCTGTAACTTTCTTCTCTTCATCATCATAGTTGCTCGATGTTAATAACTGGCCAAAAATTAAAGCAGGGACATACATTTTCTCCACTTTGTGTTCAACCACCGGTATTCCTTTACCATTATTCCAAATGCTGATGATGTTTGAATCACTGAAACAAAGAGTTTGAGAGTAAATCTTGCGTTTAGCTACCGTGTTAGTGGTGTTCCTGGTTAATTTATTGAAATTTCTGCAAAAACCCTACTAATACCATCCATCTGTTCCACCTCTTGATGTCTCCTTTCCCAAGCCGTGCAGGGGAGCTGGCAGCACTCGGCACTGTATCATTGGAAACAATCAGCAGCTAGGCTGACCTGATAGGGAACTGAAGCCTGTCTTTCCTTGTGTGACAGCATGGCTGTGATTGGCCATCCCCTTCCTACTGTGCTGCTGGCAAGGACCAATAAGACACACCCACCCTTCATGTAAACCACAGACAGGGACCATAGCAGATCTATAAGGAGCTCCAACAAAGGGGCCATTTTTAAAGCTAATATTAACTTTAAGCCCAAAGTGAAACCTACTCCATATATTATTCATTATTGCCTACAATATTAGCATGGGTTTTTAGTCATGCTATAGGTCTCCTTTAAATTACCACCCAGGGCATTTAAAAACCAAGTCAAAATCTACCAGTTTGCCTCAGGCACATATAAATGCAATAGTCCACATTCAAGATTAATCTTAGGGAAAGAACATAAATACATTTAACATGGTTTGAGCTTACACTATTCAAAATGATGAGAGAAAATGGAATGTTTTACTTACGGATCAATAGAAATTTTTATGCAGTTCATATTTTTATCTCTTTGTTTATTATCAGCTGCGTTTACTAGGAAAGGGGGACAAAATAAGAAGCATGTTACAAAATGTGAAAAAAAATTAACTTTGAACAGAATAACAATATTTCAATTCAACTTTGACAGTGAACATACATACACAATAACACAAGATATGGGGGGTTGATCTGCTGATTTGTCTTGGTTGAGCTCATACAAAAGGATGTACCTTAAAAATGGCAGACAAATTGTAGCAGATAACATCACAAATTTTGAATGCAACCTCAGATGGCAATATTGCTGTTTTAAAAGATGGCATCAGGACACAGGGCCCTCAGTTACCCCAACTGAGAATCGTGCTAAATGTAGCACAGGTCATTTTGGGTCATTTTTTGAAAAAGGCAGAGGTATAGCTGCATGTTACCATCTACGCAATACATTCATTTTCAAAATATATTAATTCATGCATGTGTCCTAGATGCATTACTACTGCCCATCTTTGGGATACACAGCTTATGGACTTGCCTGTTAAACTCAGCAATACATCTTGTAAATTAATTTGCTATATGGCATTTCGGTTCATATATTGCATTTAAAGGACCAGGCATTTGTAAAGTGTTTTCTTTAAATATCTAAAGCATTTACTGTATCTGTTAATTGAGCACCTGTGAATTAACTATTTCTTGACAACAAATGTCCTATTTTGAACATATAGAGAGAATCAAGGATGGTATTTGACCCAGTTTACCTTTCTGTTACCTTATGAATTAAATGATGGGATTATACTAAGTCATCAAATGAGCAAATGTGTGCCTTTTTAATATGTTGCCTATTTAATTTGAATGACTGTCCCCATTGGGCACACAGCAGTTTATTTATATAATCTGTATACAGTAGAGCGTTTCTCTGGGAACCAAAAAAATCCGGGAATATGGAAAATTAGGGAAATTAATTAAGCATATATGAAGTATGTATTGGTGGGACCAGAAAAATACAGTGTAGAATGAGCGTAAACTTAAAATCGGGTTTTGCTTGCATATTAAACACACATTTTTTTGTTACTAGTTCTAACAAGTTGCTAAAGAACTATAATGCATTTATTTAATAAATTTCAAGTTATTACCGAATGGGATGGGCCATAATCTGATATATAGAATACAAGGTACACTGTAGCACCCCTTGAAGATTAGTGCATCAAAATTGTTTTATTGGCTCCAAAAGTAGATATATAAAAAGCAACATTTCGGGCCCACTGGGCCCTTTCTCAAGCCTAATCTGATATATAGACACCTTTGGTAAAATCAAATCTATATTATTTGTATCTATTCTCTATTTGCATTATATTTGGAGAGAAGAGAGTGAGGTAACACACAATTGATAGTTAGCAATGGTCTGTATTGGGGCTATTTATCTGAAAAATGACATGCTTAACAGGTAAATGTTCAAATCCAAGTTAAAGTTATGCCACTTACCAAGGATTTCATCAAATATCTTATATAAACCTGGCACATAGGTTATGTCACGGCAATTCATTCCTACCTCTTCATCATAAACCCACATGGACTAAACAGGTGGAAAGTAAAAGGAGAGAAAAAAATATATTTGAAATATTTTTATCATGTATTGAATTGTTCTACACCCTTGTACCTTTAAATATGCAAAATATTTCACCTGAGTAACTGTCTCCACAGATCCAATGTACGTGTCAGGTCGCAGAAGTATGTGCTCAAGTTGGGTCTTTTTCTGATAAACTCTTTCTACCGACATCTTTTTGGAGTCGTTTTTATTATTGCTTTCTGCTACTTCCTTTTTCGATGCGTTGTTCTGATTATCAAAAAGTGTCTACATGAATGGGGAGGGGGAAGTTTATGCATTATTATTTCAAATAAGTGAACCTACAAATTGATACAGATTTTTTAAGGCACATGTTAGATAGTGTAACTGCAAACAAAAGAAAAGTTTACTAGTAATCAATACGGATATCCAAAACAGATGAGTGCAAATGTGATTATGGTTTGATAATTGTAGGAAAAAAAGCAAAGCTTAAGGAACAGTGCATTACCGGTATATTTAAAATATATTGTCCTGTACAACTATGCATGCTGCAACCTTGTTTATTTGATAAATAATAGCAGACCAAATATAGACTGTAATGACTATAATACTATGGAAGTTTGGAAATATATTGTAATCATGTTAATGTCATATCAGAAAGCTGCAGTCTACTAGGAAAAGAAACCGTAAAAACTGATAAGGACAAGCCTGTCGGAAACTATAGGTAAACTTAGCTATTCAAGTTACAATACAGCACAGAACTGCTAATCCTAATCGTATAATAAATTATAATAAAACAATATTTATTTTTTCTAGGGATGCACCGAATCCACTTTCTTGGATTCGGCCGAATACCGAACCGAATCCGAACCCTAATTTGCATATGCAAATTAGGGGTGGGAAGGGGAAAACATTTTTTACTTCCTTGTTTTCTGACAAAAAGTCACGCAATTTCCCTCCTTGCCCCTAATTTGCATATGCAAATTAGGATTCGGTTCGGCCGGGCAGAAGGATTCGGCCGAATCCTGCTGAAAAAGGCCGAATCCTGTCCGAATCCCGAACCGAATCCTGGATTCGGTGCATCCCTAATTTTTTCTAAAAACATCAAACTCAATTTAGGATCACAAACGATACAAACATTTTTGCCAATAATATTACAGACTAGCAAACAAAAATCCAAAATAATAAAACAAGATTAAGTTCCTATGGATGTACAATTAAAGGTGCAGGTTAAGGTACCTAGTTAGCCAATTAGAGGGAATGGCATATATAAAAGATATCAGAAATAAATGTGTTCTGCCAACATTCTCTGCACATCATCAGAAAAATAAATATTCACTAATGGCACAGGAAGTAATTACTTCAACCAATCAGAGAGCCAGCATAGGGATGAGAAATATAGGACAAATGAACAGTCCATCTGACCTAGCCAACAAGAAAAATAATTATTATTTGGATTGACTTACATCTGGTTGACACATGCTTATGTATTTATGTGCAATCTACTATCTGCATGAACAGAAAGCATGAATATGTTGCCTTTAGTTTGAGCAAACTACAACCACTATTAAATTTTCAATTGTTATCTCTATTGACCTGGACTATTTGTAGGTTTGTATTTTATGTACACAAATCTGTTGTACAGCTCTGCGAAATATGTGGCTGCTTGATAAGTACATGTGGATAATTTGTCAATAACTAAACGTTTTTGTGCACATCTTCTAGGGATCCTATAGGTCAAATAACTACAGTGTACTAAATCAAAATCATAGAGATCGTGGAAAGGGCATACCTTTATATAATTGAGGGGACTCAAAACTCCATTATATGCCTTCTGAAATTATAACGAACAGTAATCTATATATTGCGGATGTTTTTAAATACAAGTACTGTGGCAAAGTGTTCAATAATGCTACATTATATATTTGTTACTTCCACTAGTGCATGCACATTATAAGATATCATTTATGTTTCAAATGATTTAAAAAACAATACAAGTGAAATGAAGTTGCTACTCCGTAACCCATAACTTGTTTAAGTGATTTGGTTTTTAAAGTTATTTTATTTTTAAAGTTATTTGTAAATTCATTACTATTTAAAGCAGTAGACTATTGCCTCTTTCTATTCTCTTCACTGCTGGTTCTGACTACATGCAACAGTGAAACAATTTAGCAGCAGCCTGCTGTCCTCCAGCCCAAGATTCCATTTTCAAACATTTCTGTTTCTCTTTGTCATTAATCACAGGACTTGCAAGGTATTGTATTGTGAGATGGTCTTGGCTTAACATTGCTACATGTATCAATGGTACAAGTAATCAGAGCCAACAATGCAAGGAATAGACAACCCCAAAATAAGAATTTGCCGAAAAAAGTAAAAAATGATTCTAAGCAACTTTCCAATATACATTTATTAAACATTTTCAGTGCTATTATTTGTAATAACGATTGCTTTTGAAAGCAGCATTAATAACTCCTGGATGTTACTTTTTAAACAATGTTGCAAAAGTCTTAGTTCTCGAGCAGCAAAGACAAGTCTGTTTATCAACTGCATTGTCTTACATTGTATGAACTGTTGGAGCCACAGGGCAGAGAATAGAAAGGAGCAAACACTGCTTTCAATAGCAATACACATATACATGTAACGTAAAAAACGTAGAAAATGTATAATGAATGTAAATTGCAAAGTTGCTTAGAATTAGGTTTTCTTTTATGAGGCATTTTTTTTATTTTGGGGTTGACTCTACCTTTAAATTTACAAAAACCTTTAAAAAAAATTTAAAAAATGTGTTATTAATGCATATTGCAAAGTTAGGGTTGTATGACAATCAAAAGTGACATGATTCCAATTCCCGAATGAAAAAAGGGGACAATACGAGACCTCATGGGAGGTAAGGCAACACTTTCTCACCAGATTCAAATAGCACACAGAATCAATTGGGAAAATGTTATTAGTATTTACTGAAAAAAAAAAATACCTAAAGTTTGGAAAGATGAAAAAGTTTGCATCATACTTTGGCCCACTGTGCACTGTATTTGAAGAACATTCTTAAAGGAACAGTAACGCCAAAAAAGTATTTTAAATAATTTAAAATATAATGTGCTGTTGCTTTGCACTGGTACAATGGTTATGCTTGCTATAGAAATGCTAATATCGTTTATATAAACAAGCGGCTATGTAGCCATGGGGGCAGCCATTTAAAGCTGAAAAAAGGAGAAAAAACAAGTGACACAGCAGATAACCAATAAGCTCTATAGTATACAATGGGATTCTGTAGAGCTTATCTTTTATCTACTATGTATCCTGTGCTTGAATGTCTGCCCCCATAGTTATTTAGCAGCTTCTTTATATAAACTATAGTACAGGTATGGGATCCATGAGTTATGTGAGCTTTTTTATACCTCAAATGAACTCACACCTCGAATGGTTTCTAACTTAGAAATGATGTATAAGATTTTTAACGAGCAGTAATTTTGAGTAAACAGATCTTGTGTCAAATTACAAATTCTAGATTCTAGGTAGTTTTCCCAGTGCATGGAAAGGTGTGGTGTCTCTGTATGTGTGAGTATCTGCAGATATTGCAAATGCCTGCAGAGCCTACAACATCAGCACATCAGTGCAAGGGAATGGTGCATGCTAAATACTGCAGCTTGCTATAATAAAACCTCTAAGTTTTCTTTTTCCTCATACAGCAGAAGGATGGTCATCCAACCATAAATTGTCGTTAACAACAGTAAAAAATATTTGCATAAAATGTGGCTTTTGGCCTTGCCAAGAGAGAAAAATAAGATATTTGGACAATATTTATACAAGGCAGTTTGTGCTTCTTAGGTGTCTGCAATTTGATTTATTTTTCATAAAAATTACAACCCCGCTGCACAAAACTGAATATGTTGGTGCTTTAAAAACAAATGATTAAGCAGGAGTTAAAATGGTCATGCTTAATTTAGTTACAAAAAAAACACTCAGCTAGTGCAAACAAAAACTCGCTGCAGAAACGTGATCTCTCTCTTTTCACACACACATATTTATGTAGTTTATGAACTACAACTTTATCCTACTGAGAGCTGATGTGAAACAACATCTATATAGCCTGGTTGCCCAACTCTGCCTTTGTTAGCCAAAGCATGTATTTTCTGTTTAGCTGTAGTGGAGGTGCCAAATCTGTTTGCTCAGCATACATCCTTAGAACAGAACCAGCTTTGTTTATGCTATGTTATGTTATCCTTTACAAATGAAACAAATCCTTTACAAATGAAACTGATGGAAGTATAAGCTGGCTACAATAAAGCCAGCAATATGCTCTTTAATCTGAATGATGCTCTTCTGCCAATTGCCAAAACAGGGACTTATCAGCTATGCAACTCAACCCAACACTACACTTTCCACTTCTTTGTAACCAGAGAAAGTCATTTGCTTCATTTAAAAACAAGCACGTGCTTTGAATCTTATTTGACAGTAGTAAGAGAGATATGTCTCCTCCCTCAACAAAGTGCAAGACTGTATCCATCTTCTCAAATTCAGAAGCATGCAGCAGCACCACCAGAGCTTAATTCAGAAGCATGCAGCAGCAGCACCACCAGAGATAAATTCAGAAGCATGCAGCAGCAGCACCACCAAAGCTTAATTCAGAAGCATGCAGCAGCAGCACCACCAAAGCTTAATTCAGAAGCATGCAGCAGCAGCACCACCAAAGCTTAATTCAGAAGCATGCAGCAGCAGCACCACCAAAGCTTAATTCAGAAGCATGCAGCAGCAGCACCACCAAAGCTTAATTCAGAAGCATGCAGCAGCAGCACCACCAAAGCTTAATTCAGAAGCATGCAGCAGCAGCACCACCAAAGCTTAATTCAGAAGCATGCAGCAGCAGCACCACCAAAGCTTAATTCAGAGGCATGCAGCAGCACCACCAGAGATAAATTCAGAAGCATGCAGCAGCAGCAATCAATTTCTTCACCAACCCACACCAGATATTGACAGCAGAGGCTGAAGCAAAGTGATCAACTAGCTAGTGCCGCAGTTTGCAGTAGAGACAAATCTCCCCTAAATGCTTTCCCACCGGCAATACAGTAAACCAATGGTGGGAAAACATACACAGTGTTTTGTTTTCCAAAGTTGCACAAAGTTTCCTAGCAAGGCAAATTCAGGTGACTTCAGAAGACAAAGCACTGTGTTTTTGCACCGGTGATTTACTTTATTGCCGGTAGGAAAGCATTTTAGGGAGATTTGCTGCCTATGATAGTGTGGCTTTAAAGGTAGGTGACAACCTCCTTATATACCCCTCCTTTTCAACATGTTAAATGAACAGGGAGTATCCTGAATGTTAGTGATGTGTAAGCCGGCCTGAAACCCGCAGGTTTGGGCCTACTCCTGCACAAAATCTTTGGGTTGCTGGAGGGTCCGATTGAGCTCTTCTACTGCTCTCCCCGCCAGCAACCTAGCACTTCCAGTAGCGAAATTTATAGACTTGCGCCCAGGTCTATAAATAGTGGAGCAGCAGGCCGGGCCCAGGTGCGGATTGGGAGGGGGTGGGTTAGGGTCACATCACTACTGAATATACCTATTCTTCAAACAAAATTAAGCCTACTTCATGTTTGGTTCTTGTGAGTCAAGGTGGCCCTAGATGTTACTATTACGATCTTTCCAGGAAAGATTGTTCGTTTCAATGCACATGTGTAGAGCTGAATCTTCAGATATGCATGTAGGAACCAGAGAATTCTACCTGTATCTGACCATTCAGCACTAACAATGGGAGATGTTTGGGTGCCTTCAAAGGCACCCGATCAAAATTTTCTGGCAGCCTATCTGCTGATATTGGTCAGCTCCTCTCCCACAATACACGCAACGAATATCGGAATTTTTTTTTTTTTTAGCGTCTTTGGCCACCTGCAGATAATTAATTACCAGAGCACACAAAATACTCCTACACAATGGACTCTTGCTAACAAAACAGTCACAACAAAGGGAAAAGGATGTATAGTGGGAATTATCTACCTTACATGGAGTAAATTCAGGAGGTATGATGCTGGCCCAATAAATGCAAGTACACTGAAAAACTAGACACCTAGATTGTCACATATTTTAACATTCTCACACAGTTACAGTCCTTTGCTAAAACCTCTACTAAGGCAGCTGTCTATGACGCTCCCAATGTAATATGTTGACCCTTCCATAGGCCTCCCCCTCTACTATGCTCAAACATATGCACGACTATCTGTGCTGCGCCAGTGAAGCTACACTTTGCTACTGTACTGATTACAGCAATTCAAAACTGCAAAGAAGCAGGACAAATAAGAGAACGGTCATCTGAATAAGTATTACACTATAAAATACACATGTATCACTTCATCTTCAGATTTTGGCAGGGTCTCAGCCTCTGGTGAACTAGATGGAGGGTCTGTCTGGAGGCCAACAAACTATCGTGCACTCTTTCTATATGAAGAACACTTTTTTGTCCATCACTGTTTAAATCAAAGAGATCTCCTTGCACTACAGTTCAACAGAGTTGCAACTTTACTTCCATCTGAAAAGGTGGGACAGTCATATACCAACTAAACCTATGGAAATCATTTTTTTTCTGTGTTTCTAAGTATAATGTGATATCCATTCAAAGCAGATACTATTGAACATTAAAAATTGTGCCTAAACATAGTTTGCAGGGTAAAGTATAATTTCTGATTTACATCAGTGCTACCTAATAATTTGCATTTGGTGGACCAGTCATCAACTATATAACTACCTGTGATGACTCTGGGATTTATAATGGACACTAGATTGCCAAAGCTCTAGTAAATGAATATATATTTCTAATCTCTATATAAAATAAACAAAACCATTGGGGACTTAACCAGTAGAATAGGCATTTGTTACATAAGCGCTATAATAAAAGTGGAAAAACTTAATTTAGACATATACTTGCCATTTCTGTTTAGGGTTGTGGTTTTGTAATTATGAGCTAGGATATGTGGCCTATCTAGAGGGCAACACACAACTAAAGACAGAAGTACGGCTTATGATGAACACCATGGGTGCTCCAGTAAATGTTTATTGTAGTAAACAAAGGCTCAAACACAAGATGTTACATGCCTCGCTGACCCATCAATGACCAGGCTGCTGACTGCCAAACACAGAATACCGAAAGTAGGAGTTATGCCACGTCAAATATCCTACCTTTCTTATAGACGGAGCCTCACTTAAGGTGGACCTCTACGTTTGCCCAGTCCCACCACAAGATGTCTCTGTCTATCGGACCAACAACTGGAGGTCAGAAATATGCAGAAGAGTATGGATGTAAATGTCTACTCTATCCTTTCAGTAGCACTGCTATTCATACACAGATGAGGCACAGGGGCCCCTGTCTAACAGAGCCTAGGTTTCTACAGAAGGACAAGCCCAAGGCCATGTAGAGTAACTAGTTATATACTTTACAAACAGATTAAACGGAGGGAAAACTTCAACACATGCGCAACTCATGCATTAAAGGGGTTGTTCACCTTCCAAACACTATTTTCTCAGTTGAGTTGCATTCATTACACTAGAAATCATTTTTTTCCCCTCAGTATCTATTATTTTTGACAATTGTTCTAAAACTGATGTTTCAGTCTGGCAACTGAGAAATCCATTGGCTCTGGACTGTTACAATCTGCCCCATCTCCCAGCAGCATCTTTGGAACGTTGGCAACTACCGCAATCCATTGTAGCCGCTGCCTTTAATCAAACTGGGGTCATGTTCAACACAAAGATATGAAATGTATCAAAATAAAAACAGGTTACAGAGCCAGTGGCCTCCTTTAACTTCCCAGAGCTGCTGAGATGGTGAAAAATGAAAGTTTCGGTAGATTTATTTACTAATGCCCCTATAGAGTTCACTGGGGGGATGTAGTGGGAAGGTCAGACAAGCCCATAAACAGTGGGATTCCATTCAGGCAGAGAGCAGTCAGACAGCAGTTCCTTTGCTTTGGCAACAGAGGGAGCCCTGCCCCACGGGCAATTACTTACCACCCAAGTGAGCCCTCCGCTGCCTCCTCCAGCTCCTTCGCCGCCACCTTTGGACATATTTCTCGCCACTGGGAAGAGCGTGGATAGTGCGTGGGAAATAAAGGAGACAGGACTAGTAGGAAGAGGAAGGGACAAATTCTATTGTGCGGTTTCCCAGCCTGTGTGTGCAGCGGGGCTTCAGGCCTTTGCTCATGCACCGGCGCTGTCCGGGACTTCTTTCTTCCCCGTGTTCTTAGTCAGGCCGGGAACCGCTCAGCAACGCCAATGCCCGAAGCCCTTAGCATAGGAGAAACAATGGGGATCGAAGGAGATTTCAGGGATACTGCAGAGGTGGGGAGGCGTCATGTGTGGGGCTCGGTCTGCACCGGGCAAGGGGTTCAGATAACCCAAACAGCAGTCCGCAAGCCCGAACCCTCCTTCACCCCCGGTTCCTCCTTCCTTTTCCTCCCCACAGACAATACACAGCGCTGCTTCCGCTCTCCGCAGATACACACAGGGGCCCGAGAACGCGCTGCAGCCAATAGGCTGGCTCCTCTTGAGTGACGTCACCCACAGAGTAGGCGGGGAAATTTGATTTCGGAGAAGGCGCCTAAGACTGGGGGGAAGAGGAATGCTTTAGTGACGTCATCCAAGGGAAAGCAGTAGAGAGCCGAATGCCGAGACGGGAAGGGGAATCGAGCAACGTTTTGCTGGCTCTTTGGGACCTCATAAACTACAATTCCCAGAGTCCCCTGGTTCAGAACTGAACAAAGGAGTAAGGGGGGGTTCAACTTCCGTTGCGTTACGGAAGAATAGAGCTGAGAGTGAGACTGAACGTGCAGGTGACTACATCGTAATATGTACCGAAGAACCACCATTCTGTAGGCTACAGGCCGGCTTTGTGTTCGTGCACAAAGGCTTAGTGAATGGCGCACAGTATTGACTCCAGTTTTTAAAAAAACACTGAGAAAAATCTGTGCAAAAATTGCCAAGCCTGTTAATATCATTTCCATGTGAAGAACTGCCCACTATTGTAATTTAGTTCAGGGGACTGATTTACAATCAGAGGAGCTAAATTGCCAAAACGACTTTCCGGTTGGTTGCTATGTGCAATTTAGCATCTGTAATAATAAATGCGCCCTATAGTAACGAAGTCATTTTAGGAGCAGAAAGCTCTCTATTCACATACAAATGATTAGCAGATTGACCTGAAACCTGTGAGCCCCACTTGGGCGGGTTTGGGTTGAAATTTGGCCAACCATTGTGGGTTAGGGTTGGGGTCAGACTGGGGATGTCCATTCCTTATCTGCTCCCGAAGATTCGCTGTCTTAGAAATAGAAGCTTATTGAGAGCAAAATGCAGGTACGGGTTGGGTGTGGGTCGTACAATTGCAATATTTTGCATTTTAGGGTCAGGAAGGGGTTGACGTTCTCCCAACCCTTTCTGACCTTAAATGAGAAACAAACGCTTACTTTAAAAAAAAAAAAACCCTAACCTACATAGACCCCACTCCTCCCCGCAGCCTAAGTGTTACCCTGAGCAAATGCCCCTACTTCTTTACTAACCCCTCAGTACAAATTCTGTCCAGCTGAGTTTGTGAGTTCTATTCGGAAATCTTCGGAATGAGATTAGCGAAGCGGTGCATGCGCAGTTGGAGCAATTTTCTGTTAAGCGACACTCACGAAAATTTTAAGTCTTGGAAGTGACTTAATCCTGCGAAGAGCACAACATATACTTTCTGTGGGAAGAGGCACACATTCTTTATGAATGGGTTCCAAGGGGTGACATACTTATCGATATCTGGGCTGAAGTATTGTCTTATCCTTACCAGTCACAATTCCTATTTGTAGTTTATTTGTTACAATCTGGTATGGAGTTGTGAAGTGGATAAGTTCTGGCTCCATATTTTATACCACCCAGTGGAACCCTTACCTGAATCTTTACTTTTTTCTTGTCCAATTCCTAATTTGCGCTTTTGTGTTAACCATACCCTATTCTATCTTGTCTGGTTCAAACTATGTGACCTGACTGAATCCAGATCCCTGGACTATTTACAACCCACCCTAATTACTTTTATCTCTGTCTATTTGTAACCTTCTTGGAGGGATATGGGAGTTACATCAAAATGTGTTCAGAATGAACTCAAGTGGGGTACAATATCATTTCTTCAGGTCCCCAGGCAGCAAACCAAAGAGAGACGGGCCCAAGAATAAAACACCCTTCCCTCCTGCTGCTACCCTGTGTTTTTGTTTCCTGTCCTCCTAGGATCAGGTAAGTATAGCAGGGGTCCAGCAGGATTCCTGGGGTTTTTTAACCTTATGGGCCAGGACAGGTAGCTGTCCTGTATAATGTTCGCCCCTAGCTGTAGATCAGCAGTTTTGGCCTTCTATCGAGCTAAATGATGAAGACAAGCCATGCTCCAAACAAGATTTGATGTTTTTGGGTCGTAAGAAATCACCCAGAGTATTTCCAGTCCATGAGGTTATTTCAAGTATCCTTCTAAGGAGCAGTTGAAGTCTGAAAAGAAATTAACACTGCCTAGGAAATTAAAAGCATGGTTTCCATTTGATGATAAGGTGGCTGCTACTTGGGATATTCCTCCTAAAGTCGATGTGGGTCTTCTTTGCATCCATTCATATCTCACTTTAAGTTTGATACATTTTCTAATGACCTAGTAACCTGGGTTACAAGAAATGGAGCTAAATTTGATTTGCCCTAAGATACCAAGTTTAATATTTTTAAAAGCAGACAATAACAACAAAAACACAATTCAAGGAATGAAAGAAACGAAATTATATTTTAGAACATTTTAAAATACACACATACTTAATTCATTGATCTTTGACACCAGAAGAAATTACACATATTAGTAGTGCTTATATCAAATTAAAGGCCACCTGTCACCCAAAAAATAATTCCAAATCCTATTCTATTGTTTTCAGTCGAGCAAAATAAACTTTACTCACACTATATAATCTTGGCATACTGGCAAGCATTATTTCAGGGAAACTATTATCAAGGCAAGCTTTGCATCATCCCAAAATGTCACGCATGCTCCAGAAAGGAGGACATAGTGCACATGCCCATGCATAGGCTATTCAATTATTAACAGTAAAAAAAGGTGGGGAATGACATATGGGAAAAGCAGAAATGAAAGTAAAAAGTGCTTGCTATGGCCTCAGGCATAGAGGCGGGTAAGGTAAAAATGTTATTGGCATGAGATATGAAAAGAGTTTATTACGGGTATGGATGTTTTAATTTAAAAACGGGACTTTAAGTATACAGCTATTTATGTCTGGGTGACAGGCCCCCTTTAAGTATCAGAGCATTTCTGTAACCTGTTAGGCTAATTGCAGATGGAACAAGCCGACCCACTGCCTTCCGCCTTCTGAATGCATCTCTGCTAACAGTTATGGGATCGTCCTTTCAGCGCACACACAAAGCAGATTTTGGCACAACATTGCTGAAGTATGTATTTTCATATTCATTTAAATTTGCTCCGTGTGTGGTCAACAAACATACATTTAAGGTGTGAAAGGTAGCAAACTGCCTTATCTATACTGGCGTATACTGTATATGCCATTTCGGAAAACCACCGAATTCCATTAGCTTAAAATTTAAAACCTTCCAGTCCCACTAAAATAGATAAACAGAGAAAAGAAAGCTGATGATAGGTCCAGTACTACAGACTTTCTACAAGCCAAATAGAAAAGAATAAAATCTATAAAAGTGACAATCATGCCACAGTCTAATATAGATTTGAAGATAGTCACAGAATATCTGCATACTTGCTCTTACATATGCATAAATGTAATAAAAAATGTTCTTTGCACATAGTAGTCTGTCTTTATACATTGTTTTTAACAGAAAATAAACAGACCTAATCCCCGGTTTATAAATATTTTACATTTAAAGAGATACCTCAAAACAAAAAGCATTTATTACCAGAAAACAATGTAAATAGTGAAAAGAAAATGATAGCCACTTTTTTTTATTTGCAAAAATTCTGGTTCACCCTAGGCACCGCCTTCTCCTCACCCCCGCCATGAACAGGACAGTCTTTGCACACGTGTCTACCCTTCAGCTCTGCCACCAACAGATTTACCCCAATTGTGACAGTGGGTTGTGGTAATTTATCTTTTAAAACATTTTTGTTTTCCTAAACATGCTGCTCTAGACACGTTATAAAGAAAGTGTGGCACTGTGCACACCTATGCATATCTACCATCTATCTAAAATTATCTATATTAATCACAACACCCACATTATAATATAGTATGCCTTTACTTGTTTTTATCTATTCAGACTTGAACCCTTTAAGTATCATATGCTGTAGAATCTATGGTGCCGGCGTAACCAATACTATTGTGCCAACTTGTGTAGATTCTGCAGTTCCAGGTTTCCATGTGATCAATGCTGTGGTGTGTTTTTACAGGCACCTGTTGCACTGAAAACCTTAAATCAATCTCTAGTTTAGATATGGAATATAACTAAAGTTCTCTGCTGCAAATATGTAGTGTCTTTGTTGCAAAAAAATACAAAAACACCTCGATGTGTCTCAAACCATTAGGCAAATATAATGTCAACGGTAAACTCTTTGAACAATAAAGGTCCAGTTATAGCTGGTGTATGGCAAATAAAGCTTTCCACTGAAAGAATATCATACCATTAGTCAAACCTGAGGTTGGTAGTGTAATTTGTGTAGGGATGCTCTTCTGCCTCAGGACCTGGATTACAAAAGCGTTATCATTTTCAGCCAATCTGGCACTTCTAGCAGTGCCAAGGATTTTTTTTCGTTTTGTTACAGACATTGCTAATACTGCAAAGAAGAACAACATGCTGCTATGCACGTTCTCATTCAGTCGCAATGCAAGTTATACATATAAGTTAGAGCAAAACAGCCTGCATCTATGGTACATGGGATACAACTGTTTGTCAAAGTTATGTAATCTTGAAAAAGTATATT
>CM076682.1:118010172-118022672 GCA_038501925.1 Xenopus petersii | reverse complement strand
CAGCAGGCAATTAATTCAAAGAGAAAAAGCAGTTTATTGTGTCCACAGTCTTACACGTTTCATGTTACAAACACTTAATCATAGAGCCTATGATTAAGTGTTGGTAACACGAAACGCGTAAGGCTGTGGACACAAACTGCATTTTCACTTTGAAGTAATTGCTTTTATTGAGTGCCTTCTCCAAAGAATTTTCGGGTTGTCCGCTCCCCGTGCTGAGGGCTCAGGGCCGGTGCACCTGGGCCTCCTCCTCTATGTGGTGAGTAAACACTTAGGGGCCGATTCACTTAGGGTCGAATTTCGAAGTTAAAAATACTTCGAAATTCGACCCTCGAATTGAAATCCTTCGACTTCGAATATCGAAGTCGAAGGATTTAGCGCACATCCTGCGATCGAACGATCGAAGGATTTTTCGTTCGATCGAACGATTAAATCCTTCGAATCGAACGATTCGAAGGATTTTAATCCAACGATCGAACGAAAATCCTTCGATCAAAAAATCACAGGCAAGCCTATGGGGACCTTCCCCATAGGCTAACATTGACTTCGGTAGCTTTTAGCTGCCGAAGTAGGGGGTCGAAGTTTTTTTTAAAGGGCAAGTACTTCGACTATCGAATGGTCGAATAGTCGAACGATTTTTACTTCGAATCGTTCGAATCGAAGTCGAAGGTCGTAGTCGAAGGTCGAAGTAGCCCATTCGATGGTCGAAGTACCCAAAAAATACTTCGAAATTCGAAGTATTTTTCATTCGAACCCTTCACCCGAGCTGAGTGAATCGGCCCCTTACACTTTGGAGACCCTATTCTCAGATTTATTATGTATTTACACATTAGCATCAAATTGAACTAAAGATGCAGATATGATTGGCCATTGTAAGCATGCTTGAGGAGATTTACCATTTTGTTGAGACCAACAATTGTTTCCCTTAGCCAACTTTCCCGCACATCTTTTCTTCTTGCGATCACATCTTCATGGTTGCATGAATATCTCCAGGTAACATCCATGACCTATGTTACAGAGATCACGGTATATTGTAAGACATGCTCACAAATAGAAATAAACATCTATCTTCAGTGATCACATTGCCTTGCACTGGCCCACAGCAGAGAAGTAGGTAGAGTTACTATTCCTACTATTCTCTAGTCATAATAGCTAAAGTCTTCATCTGAGTGCCATGCAGTATTTCATAGAAAATCAGACATTCAGAATGTTGCCAATAGTATCTTAAAGTGCTGGATAAATGATTAAATCTGCAGTGTCTCCAGAATGCTCACCAGTTATTGGGATTATCTCATCAGCATTATGAGGCCGCAAGCCAGAGAGGAAAGTTAACTCCTAAGTGCATACAGTGGGTGGTGAAATGCACTAGCTATTTTCGGTTTCTCATAGGAAAGAGGGTTATCAAATTTAATCTGTAAAAACTGGGATGATCACATGGAAGTAATAGATGCCAATGTATTACTGCTGTTGCTAATGGGAAGCAATTGGCTTATGGGTCACAGATGAAGTCAATACAATTTAAATTAGCGCTGGATAAAGAATAACTTGTAAATCTTCACACAACTAATCCACTGAACAAATATTTCAAGCTGGTTTGATTTTTATTATAATGTTCAGAAATGCTCTTTTCTCCTGTCCGAGTACCTGGGAATGTTACACTAGACTCTTACAGATAAATACTGCAAGAAACTGATGACAATAAAAAACCAGTGTCAATACAAAACACCTACTGTAACTCCCAACTAAGATATAATCAATCCTTATTGGAAGCAAAACCAGACTATTGGGTTTATTTAATGTTTACGTGATTTTCTAGTAGACTTAAGGTATGAAGATCCAAATTACAGAAAGACCCGTTATCCGGGAAAACCCCCAGGTCCCGAGCATTCTGGATAACAGGTCCCACAGCTGTAGTTTATGTCTCAGTGTTTACAGGAGTATGTAAACCTCAATGGTGCAGCATAGGGGGTAAGTGAGCACTTCATAAAAGCGCTCTAGAATACAGGGGACTACAATGTGATAAACAGAGAGCTACTTATTACAGCCACTGCTATAATTACACCAAAGAAACTTAAATAACATTTGTGCACAAAAAAATAAGTACCTCATCTTTGGAGAAGGCAATAATATAGGAAAGCTTCTTGCCCCATCCAACTTCATACAAAAGTGGTTTATCACAAGCATTTTCACAAGGGTCACAGTGAAGCCATCTGTTCTGAGACGTAGCGTACACCTCTGTCCAGACATGATCTGCACAATTAAAAAAAGAAGAAAAAAACACTTGTGTAAACATACTGTACATTTAACATACTCCACCAATCAAAGCCTAGTCAGACTTTTAAGCTTAAACATTTCTCCCAATGAACTAGAACTTGGAACAAGTGAAAAAGTAAAGTGTGGGGGGCTAATTTTGGACATGGTATGTTCTTTGTTCTTCACTACAACTCTGCTAACGTACAGCAATCTGTCAAATAAAGGTAGGCAACTTTAATTAAACTACTAAGGAGCAACTCTTCCTTTCGTTTTTGTCCATCTAAAAAAATTGCTACCATGTAGTGCTAAGTTTCTGGGTTTGATTCTGCTCAGGGACTACCTGTATGGAATTTAAATGTTCTGCCTCTGCATGCTTGGGGCTCTATTCACAGTCAATAAACATAATTAAAGGAAAACTATACCCCCAAAATGAATACTTAAGCTACAGATAGTTTATATCAAATTGAATGACATATTAAAGAATCTTACCAAACTGGAATATATATTTACATAAATATTGCCCTTTTACATCTCTTGCCTTGAACCATCATTTCGTGACTCTATCTGTGCTGCCTCAGAGATCACCTGACCAGAAATACTACAACACTAACTGTAACAGGAAGAAGTGTTGAAGCAAAAGGCAGAACTCTGTCTGTTAATTGGCTCATGTGACCTTACATGTGGTTTGTATGTGAGCACAGTGAATCTTACGATCTCAGGGGTGGCCCTTATTTTTTAAAATGGCAATTTTCTATTTATGATTACCCAATGGTACATACTAATAAAAAAGTATATTATTATGATAATGGTTTATTTACATGAAGCAGGGTTTTACACATGAGCTGTTTTACTCAGTATCTTTTAATAGAGACCTACATTGTTTGGGGGGTATAGTTTTCCTTTAACTGTTTTGTGATAGGATATCCAGATTACAAACTCCTCTGGGGTAAGGAATTATAGGAACAATAGAACATATTCTGTAAAACTCGGCAGCAAATTATTCTGATGTTAAATAAAGGGATAGTAATTAGATATACATTAATGATATAATGGGGAAATATGCTACATAGAACATTTAAAATGTCCAAAACGAGCATTTATGCAGTTTGGTACCTCAAGCAGACCATATACTAACTATTTTATTCCTTTTTACCAAGCCATAGCCCACCAGACGTGAATTGACATCTTGGTTAAATGTACATATGCCAAAGAACTCGCCTAATTGAGAAGCTGCTTAAAGGGATACGGTCATGGGAAAAAAATGTTGTTTTTTTTCCAAAATGCATCAGTTAATCATGCTGCTCCAGCTGAATTCTGCACTGAAATCCATTTTTCAAAAGAGCAAACAGTTTTTTTTATATTTAATTTTGAAATCTGACATGGGACTAGACATATTGTCAGTTTCCCAGCTGCCCCCAGTCATGTGACTTGTGCTCTGACAAACTTCAGTAACTTTCCCTCCCAGCAGCCTAACAGCTGAACAATGGGAAGGTAACCATACAACAGCTCCCTAACACAAGATAACAGCTGCCTATTTTACTTAATAGTAAAAATCGACATCCCACTGCGACACATTCAGTTACATTGATTAGAAACAACAGCCTGCCAGTAAGCAGTTCCATCCTAAAATTCTGGTTGTTTCTAAATGCACATGACCAGGCAAAATGACCTGAGATGGCTGCCTACACAACAATATTACAACTAAAAATACACTTGATGGTTCAGGAATTAAATTTTATATTGCATAGTGAATTATTTGCAGTGTAAACAGTGTAATTTTAAAATAAAAGCAACATCATAAAAATCATGTCAGAATCCCTTTAAGGTTCACCAGCAAAGGCAGGGCAATATACAAACCCATAAACTTGTCAGAATAATTCTGGTGGTAGTCAGCATCATAATGAAAACTATAAAATTAAGGCCTACCTGACGACAGCAGCAAATATGATGGTAAGGACACTCAATATGTACTCTAGCCAAAATAAAGGAACAGCAGATGACAAGCATCAGCTGAAAAACGGATTATATGAAAAGTATCACAAAGACAGGAGATTGGAGGGCATGAGTATTAACATGGACAAATAAAAGCAGGCCCAGTGACCATCTTAGATGCATGTTATTAAAATACTGAAAACCATATAGAACAGATTCCTCACCAGTAGAGTCCCACACATATCGTGCTTCAAATTCCAAAGCTCTGCAACACAAGGTGAAACAGTTTGCCCACTCTCCACAACGCCCACGTCTAGTTTCCAGAAGCTTTTCAGGATGATTGTATCTGGAAGATTAAGATAAATATCTTTCAAGTCCTTTACAATGATAAAATAGCAAAGGGGAAGGTAAATTTGAAAGGAAATTTAAGTATTTAAAATATTTTGCCACATAAAATTTCTAGTAAATCTGATTCAAGATTCAAAACAAGCAGGTAATTCTGTTCCACAGTCCTATCTGAGTTTGGAAAGCTGCCATCTTGCAGAAAATGCAGAAGATAGGAATGAAAGAAAAATATTTGAATGTGATGAATTAAACAGATCATCATGAAGCTGCAAAGATGTTAAATGATTGGTCCCAGTAATATATATTTTTCCAGTGGGTTTATTTATCTTTTTATTCAGCAGCTCTCCAGTTTGCAATTTCAGCAATCGGGTTGCTAGGGTCCAGATTACCTTAGCAACCATGCATTGATTTGAATAAGAGACTGGAATATGAATAGGAGAGGCCTGAATAGAAAGAGTAGTAAAAAGTAGCAATAACAATAAATGTGTAGCCTTACAGAGCATCAGTTTTTTAGATGGGGTCAGTGACCGCCATAAGAAAGCTGGTAAGAGTCATCAGACGAAGGCAAATAATTAAAAAAAAAAAAAGTATAAAAAGGAATAAATTAATGTTGATTGAAAAGTTGCTTAGAATTAGCCATTCTATAACATACTAAAAGTTAACTTAAAGGTGAACCACCCCTTTAATAATTGTAAAAAGACTTCCCCTAACACGAGAACCCAAGATTCCCATTGTAAGTGCTGTTTACCTATCTTACAATGTTCTGCCACCTCTCCACTCTAAGGGGCAGATTTATCAAAATGTAAATGATTAAATATGATATCCCCCCCCATTCTCCCATCATTTTTAATAAGTTGTGCCAAATGTTGAATTCATTTCAAAACACAAAATAAACAACAGTTTGAAATTTGAAATAACACATATAACTACTGTCATAAACTCACCAACTTTTTACATGCCAATTTTTTGTTTAGTTTCCTGCACTTAAGATGAAAAATTAAAGTTTTGGAAACTTGAATTTGCAATTTTGCCACAAAAAAATAACTAACATTTGAATGTTGATAATATGCCTCTCACTGTTGTTGTTAAACCTTCAACACTACACATAGGGTAGGTGGTGAAGGTGGGCTGGAATAGATACCTGCCTTGGAAAACGGTTGCTGTGTTTACACTTCTCACAGTAATGATTTTCTACTCTATCTGCTCCCCAGCGCAGGTCTTCAGCAGAAGGCGATAAAGCATCTCGTGCTTGAGTGTCCCCACCACAGCGACTGCAAGGCAGGCTATTGACCCACTGGAAGAAGTCCTGCTTAAACCAGCGAAGAAGCTCCAGCAATAAAAAATCTTCTAAAACCACACTGGTATCTTGCAGACATAAAGAACAGATTTTTTTTTTTTATACAATTTTAAGATAGGCAGCATATAATGTGGATAAACAGTTACATATTTTTGTTGCAGGATTTTAAGATAGGCAGCATACAATGTGGATATATAGTTAACTTTTCCAAACAACGGCTTTTATTTAGCAAGAAGAAAAAGCAAATAAAGGCTCATTCAAGCTTTGTGTTATGTAAAAACAGTGGCAATGTTCTCCAGACCAGTAACCTATAACCACCAATGAGTTTCACAACTTAACTAGACCATTTAACTGCTGATGGATTCAAGGTAAGATTGCAATTTTAGAGATCCCCCTTAATAAGACAAACTCCAACTATTTAAGGGCAGAGACACACAAGGAGATTTGAGGAGATTAGTCGCCCAGCGACAAATTGCCTCTTCTTCGAGCGACTAATCTCCCAAAATTGCCTTCCCACTGGCTAGAATTTAAATCGCCGCTAGGATGGCACTCGGAGGCTTCGTTTTTGGCAACTTCAGGCGACTTCGGAAAATGAAGCGCTCCAAGTGCCATCCTGCCAGCGACTTAGATTCTAGCCAGCGGAAGGCAGTTCAGGGAGATTAGTCGCAGAAGAAGAGGCAATTTGTCAACGGGCGATTAAATCTCCCCAAATCTCATGTGTGTCTCTGCCCCAAAGTGTCACTATACATCTATATACACCTTAATTATATTATAAAGCACTAATGGAAAACTTGTTTTTCCCTTAAAGGACCAGTAACAGCAAAATATTTTCTAAAACAAATTAGTTCATATACAAAGCAAAAAAGACGCCAACACATATTAAACTTTAAAATTGCTAAGTTTTTATTAAGAAAAAACTTACCGAAATGCCGTTACGCTCCCCTTCAGAAATGGCCACAGGGCGATGATCGATTTCTCCTACCTGGCTATCTCCTATAAGGAAGGCAGGGAGGAGAAATCAAGCGCCGCACGATGGATAGCCAATTGTCTTTTCTGAAGAGGTGTGCAAGCAGAGTTTTGGTAAGTTATTTCTTAATAAACACGACATCATACTATGTTCCTATATATTACTATGTATTCATTCAGCTCCTGATATCAAGCAAGAAATTGTGTTCCTTCTTTCTCTGGGCACAATGTTGCTGTACTTCTCTTTGTTTATAAGCATTCACAGTTCTATTGGTTGCTATTTTTTTCTAGTTCTCTTTTTATTCTTCCTATTGAACTTGGCGTATTCATATTTATATTGGAAATTAAACAACTTCTTATTAACACATTTTTTATTAAAATCAATCTATTTATCATAGGTCTCCCTACCACAACATCCACACTTCCCAATTAGGGTTGCCATTTTTTCTGGAAAAAAATACCGGCCTTCCTATATATTTAACTTTTTTAATAACATAGGGATCAGCCATAATTTTTACCGGCCAGGCGGCAACCCAATTCCCAATATGGCCTAGCTCCTCCATACATGATAATTAACCATTTCAACAATGACCTTTTACACTTTGCAGCCCATTATATAAAGGTGTACTTCATATCCAAATGTCTGGTCTCTCTACTTAACAGGGCATTAACATATGCACAGATAAATTCAGACATTGAACTTTTATTTCTATTACCGGAGTCAAGACTTTTAGCTTCAATAAGATTTTTCTGGGCTCTCGTTTTCAAATCCGAAACTGGAATTTTCTGTAAAGCTTTTTGCTGAAGTTCAGGCTCCTCATAAATTAACACACGTTGTGAGTTGGACTGAAGGGTCTTTAAATATCTTACTTCAGATGCCTTATGTTGAGAGAAAAAAACATTTGAAAATAATTCTTCTTGTGATACCTTGAAAGAATGACTTTCTTTTCAGTGACAATAAACTTTTCCAATAAACATTAAAAGGGGACCTGTCACACAGACATAAAAGCTGTATTATAAAAGTCCTTTCCAAATTAAACATGAAATCCAAATTTTTTTTTTTTTTTTTTTTTTATAAAGCATTCAGTCCTTTAAAAATCTCAGCTGTCAATCAAATATTGCCTGCCCCTCCTCTATGCCTTAGGCATAGGCATTTACTTTCACTTTCCATTCAGCACTTAATAGATGTCACTGCTCTCTCCACATTCCCCCGTTCTCTTCACCATTTAATTGTTTAATTATTTGAATCTTGTTTCCTTCAGTCTGGGAATTCATAATTATAGCAAGTAGGCAGGAGCCATTTTGTGGACACTGTTATTAAGACAAGCCTTCCTTCATCTCAGAATCTTGTTTGTGCACCAGAATGGGGGACCTGATTTCCATTCCCATGCCCTGGCTACACAATTAAATGGTGAAGGGAATGGGGGGAGAACAGCAAATTCTAGGAAGTGCTGAAGGGGCAGACAATATTTGATTGACAGTTTAGATGTTTAAATGAGCTTACAACAGCTATGAATGCTTTAATAAAGAATAGAAATTGGATTTCATGTTTAATTTGAAAAGGACTTTTACTATACAGCTTTGTGTGTCTGGGTGACAGATCCACTTTAAGGAGAGCAACAAGCTAAAACTAGCTGTATCAGCCACACAAGCTAACACTCTATCTCCAGCATTCCACCATAACTCCACCATGAGTCAAAATGTGTGTGTTACTAAATTGAGTGCATATGAGCAGAACTTTGCATTTGTGCTTCTTCTCCTGGTGGTATATCTAAATCTCCTTTAGTTGGTATAACTTTAAGCACCAACAGACTCATCCCACAATGGAACCCTGTACTCACTGTGGTCTTAGGAACAGTGGATCATTGCGCAAAGAGAATTGTGCCCCAAATCAGGAACAACATATAAATTGGCCCATGACACTAGTATAGATAAAGCTGGCCATAGACGCAAAGATCTCATCGTACGAATCGAGGATTAGTACGATTTTCGGAACTTATGTGGAGAGTCCCAAAATTTTTCGTCTGGCGGAGATCATCGTTTGGTAGATCGGACAGGTTAGAAAATTTCTGTCGGCTGCAGGTAATATCTATGCGTGTATTGCCGATCGTACGATTTTCAGTCACTTTGTCTATCTTACGATTGCTGTCAGGGGCAGAACATCGGCTGATCTGTTCTTTAACTACTTTATTTGGTCGGAATGGTAAGACTTTGATCTGAATGGTTAGTGGCAGGTTGGGAGATGGGAAAGTCCGATCATACATTGATTCGTACGATCGGATCTTTGCGTCTATGGCCAGCTTTAGTATAAGCAGACTCAAGCAAACAAGCATAGTCTTTTAATGAACACAATTTGGCACCCATTTCAACACATCTTAAAGTGATACTGATATGTTTCTATAAAAATCATAGTAACGTTTCCATATATAGGAGGTGTTGCACACCGAATAGTTTTCAGTAAAAGCCCCCTCAAAGCTGCCCACAGCTCCACAAACCTTTATGAAGCCGACCCTCTGACACAGCTAACGGATCTTTTGCATTGCTTCAGTGAAGCTGGGCTGGGGGGCAGAGTAAATCTTTCATAGGCTGAAGTCCTGTTTTCATTTGTAATTAGCTTATGGAAGGATCACACCACCCCCAGCTCAGCTTCACTGAAACAACACAGAAGATCATTTACCAGTGCTGGAGGGTCAGCGGGGCTTATACTAAAGCGGCTTTTAGAGGAAACTATGTGTGCAGCACCTCCTAGATAGGGACATGTCCCTATGATTTTTATAGAAACGTGTCATATCTCTTTAATGAACTCTAAGGCATCATTTCATACAGGAAATGTAGCACCAGCATGACGTTACAACAACTTGGACCAGATTATTTGCAAGGAATTTGTGTGTTCTACCCATATTGTGCGGGATTCCTCCATTACTCTCAATAACATAAAAACAGGTTAATATAATATTGATAATATAAACAGAATTTTTTCTTCCGGAAATGGTTGTTATATTAGGAATTATCTAAAATGTGTAAGTTACCAAGAAATTGGATATATCCTCTGTTGCTTGTAGGGGTATACTTGGAGGAACTGCATTTGGTACAGGGGTTCTGCTGAATGATGGCGGTGTATTGGATGTAGTTCGTGGCATAGGGTTTGCTCCAGTCATTCTGCTATTCCTTTCTGTGGCTATATGGTCCCTGACTTTACGAAGTTTTTCAACAGAAGCCATTTTTGGAAACACCAGGTGTGTCTCTCCCTGCAAAACATGCATATCATTTTTAATACAATAGCTACAAAAAAAAATTTAAGAATTGCCTTAACTTAAAATTTCTAGGATCCACAGTTAAAAATCATTATTTATTTCACATTTTATTAAACGATAGGCACGTGAAAAATGATAAAAACAATAACTTTTAGTAAATTTCTCTGTAGGCTTAAAGGAACACTAACATCAAAAAATTGAATTGCCTTAATGGAAAGGTATTGTCCAAAAACACTACCATAGAAACAAGCTGCTGTGTAGCCATGGGGGTAGCCATTCAAGCTCAGAATACACAGTAGATAACAGATAAGCTCTGTGGTATACAATTGGATTCTATATAGCCTGTTATCTGCTGTTTGACCTGTTTTTCCTTTTTCAGTTTTGAATGGCTGCTGCTATGGCTACACATCAGCTTGTTTATATAAAATATAGTAGAGTTTCTGAAGCAAACATACCAGTGCATAGAGCAATACATTATATTTTTATTGCTTTGAGACACTTTAATTTTTTGGGATTTCTGTTAGTACTCCTTTTTTAATATAAGGCTAAAAAAAGGTACGCACAAAAAAGGTACGCACAAGCAGGAGTCAGCTGAGATATTGTTGGCCAAGGGTCAAGTGCAATAGATTTGAAAATTGAGTTGTGTGTGTTTAAATAAGTGTTATATAATAATATGTAATATATTAGCAATCACACAATTTTGATCCTTATATTAGTGGTACAAGTGAATGATCCTTCCCTGAACTTTTGTTTTCGGAAAAATAGTTCTTTGTACATTAGAGATGTGCAGGCCACTCCGAAACCCACGTGTCAACCAATATTTACACACAATTTGTTGGGTTCGGGCTTAGCTCTGGCTTCCACCTAGAGCAGCCCCTATTTATAGTTGTGTGCCTCCCCGCCCCCTTCGTGAGGTCAGAGATGGGGCAGGTGCAGGTTTATAAATAGAGGTACTTTGCTAAAATGGGGCACTTTAAGATGAATTACCTCTTTAATAATTTTTGCCCAAACAGACAAAATGGCATTTGGGCACTTGCAAACAGTCTTTGCTTTGTTCCTTTGAGTGTGATGCGTCACAAGTAAAAAAATAAATACAAATAACTGCATTTGCCTATTGCAGGAGGCAACATTTTTAGAATTTGCTATAGATTTATTTAGAGCTGCCTTTACAGAGGAGCAAGCAGATGTAACCACATAAAGCCCCATGCTTCATGGTCCCACTCTCCTTTCTGGGAAGGAACAACAACTCTGGGATACTATGGGGCAGATTGATTAATGGTCGAAATGAAAATTAAAATTTTCGATGTATTTTTCTATGGTCAAAACTTTCAAATTCGACTAGAGAATTAGCCAAACTCGATACAAGTTTTTTTTTTAAAAGATTTGAATTAGATTTTCTAGATTTATCATACTCTGGACCTTAGAATTCCAATTCCACTATTTGCCACCTGAAACCTGCTGAATTACTTTATAAGTCAATGGGAGAGGTGCAGTGATGAATTTGGAGAGGTTTGGAGCCTTTCTGACATTCGAGTCTTTTTGGGAGAAAGTGTTCGGGTCGGTAAATTCATCCGAGTTTTAAATATTCTATTGTTTTATCAAATTTCCCCTAATTGAAATTCGAGTAAAATCAAATCCATGTGAGTTAAAAAAAAAAAACTCACATGAATTCAAAATTCGAATCTTGATAAATTTGCCTCCCTGTCTATTAAGGTGAATATGGTATTAGAAATACTTTATTGCTGTCCAAAATTGCAGCCTGCATATAATCGTAGGGTAAAACTACAAAGGAAATTTTGATCAGATTTTGTGGATCAGATTTTATCTGATCTTGACATCCAGCAGGATATTTGTAGGATCCAACAAAATCTGATCCTTCTATAGCTAAAATGTCAGATCATGTAAAGTCGGATGGTGTAGTTTGCTCATGCATCTATAGCTAACAGTGTATTTCAATAGGGAAAAAGTCGGTCTGACACCGTCAGTATCTAGTTGGAAGAAGACACAGCATACAGCTTTCACATCAGACAGTCTTGTCACATCGGAGGGAAAATTTTCCATGTAGTTTACAGATCAGATTTTTTTTTTTAACAGTTTCATTATATTTTGATCCATACAACTACATCTGACACCATCCTACAAAATCTCCTGTGGAGTTTAGTCCTTAAACTTCAATTCCTAACAGCATCATACAGTAAAAGACTGGCATTTTAGAAGTTATACTGATATTTTACAGCAGTGGGTAGGTTATCCCCTATATAATAAACAAGAGCCATGAATATCCTGTAAATTATATCTTTATAAACAATGCTAGTGATGTCACCGGTTATAATCAGAGTTTTGTGGTCAATTATGTCACATGACTTGTGTATTATAATAAATAAAGTACCCCCTGTAGCAAAGTTTTAGGATATTAAAAGTCACATCAGAGTTCCATGACCTGTATAAAAACACTA
>CM076682.1:117540172-118005172 GCA_038501925.1 Xenopus petersii | reverse complement strand
GGACCCGATGTCCATCCCCATGCCCTGGCTACACAATTAAATGGTAAAAAGAGAACGGGGGAATGTGTGGAGAGCAGTGACATCTAGGAAGTGCTGAATTGAAAGTGAAAGTAATTGTCTGCCCCGCCTCTATGGTTGGCAAACAGTCAAAAAAAGGAGCCAATACAGCAACACAGGCAAGGTCTATGCTGGACCATTAACACTGGCATGATGAGTAGAGGACATATAACTGCAAAATAACAATGCACACTTGGTTATGATGAAGCAGGAAAACCAAAAGCACAGCCCCACTTAAATGATAGTTTTTTTTAGTTGTACAGTTTCTAAAGCTGACCATATAGGATATAGAGGATTCGTACGATTTTCGGACCGTGTGTGGAGAGTCCCGACATTTTTAATCCCACAGAGAACAGTCGTTTGGTCAATCGGAGAGGTTAAAAGATTTCTGTCGGCTGCCGATAATTTTTCTGCATTTAATTCCGATCGTACGATTTTCAAAGGGAGACTGTCACCAGCTTTGTCGGACATAACTTTCATACGATTCCTGTCAGGGGCAGAACATCGGCTGATCTGTTCTTTTACTACTTTATTTGAATGGTTAGTGGCACGTCGGGAGATCGGATCTTTGCATCTATGGGCAGCTTAGTACACTAAAGCAAACCTGCCACATGTCTGATGAACTCCCTGTCATTTGCCAAGGCAGTGTTAGACTATGATGCACATGACATCTAGCTCATGGCTCTCCAGTCTCAATCAATCATAATAAAAAAAAGCTGATCATCTGATTGGCGCATGCGTAAACGTAGGAGACTTTGAGGTTCGCAAAAGTTCCAATCCCCACCAAATGAGCAGTGTACATTCCGAGTAGCCCTCTGAACCCCTCACCTCAGTATATTGTCTGCATAGGTGAGCAGCAGCTGGGAGGCGTCCAAGAATTCCTGCCGATCATTCTGGCACAGCTCAGCCACTGCCGGGAAGTCCTGCATTGCCATTGCTCCACACTGGTAGGAAGTCCGGAATACCCTGAGTGACTGGAAGCGGGAGGAGAGGCAAAGGACGGAGCCACGCCCCTTCGCCCTAGAGCTAGCACGCGGAAGTGACGTCACACCGGCGCGCCGTCAAAGCAGGTACATGGTATCCAATGGGGTCAGCTCAGCAGAACTGCCTATATGCGATCATGACAGGAAACAAACTATATGTATGCAGTATCTGGTGATTTATTTCCCAATGTGCTCAACACGCAAAAACAACTTCAGGACAGCACCATCAAATGTTTATGTATAATAAAACGCCTTTATTTTGCTTCACAGGGGCATAACGGCTCAACACAACACGTCGGTTTCCTGCTGACAGTGTATGCTGGGAGTTTGTTTCTGGAGAACAATTCCGACCTCTCCTTTCTATTCGTCAGGAAAAAAAATCGTAAAAGTGTTATTTTGAATGAAATGATAAATACTTCGTGGGCAGTGCTATTCCTCTCCGGTATTTTAGTTCCTAATTAAAGCAATGAACATTATTTTGAAATATATTTAAAAGCATCCAGGAGATAAAAGGTGATAACACAGGCAGTCCTTTAAAAGTGGCTCCCCCAGAGCTGGGCAAGGCTATTGGCACAAGCAGCCGTTTCAGATATTTTGCCAGACAAGTCTATAAACACTCAAAACATGGAGCAAATTTACTAAAGGGCGAAGTGGCTAACGCTAGCGAAAATTTGCCAGTGTGATGTAATTTCGTTACTTCGCCGATTTACTAACGGGCGCTGGCGTAAATTCACTAGCGAAGTGGACCTACTCTAGCGCTACTTCGCACCCTTATGCAAGACGATGTTGCCCTATGGTGAAGGGAAGTAACTACGCTAATTCACTAACTTGTGCATTTTACTGAACGCTACCTCTTGCGCCAGACTTTCCTTCTCCACCTCAGACCAGACGAAGTGCAATAGAGTAGATAGGGATTGCTTCAATCCAAAAAACGCAGGCGTCTTTTACTTTTTTAAGGGTGATAGGCTGAAAAAGATCGTAACTTTTTTTGGGGGTACACCTCCTTCCCCCCTACATTTCCTAACATATGGCACCTAAACTATACAGTGGCCACATGTAAATGGCAAAATAACAACTTTATTTTATTTTATAAAGCTTTCCCAGGCTTGTGTAGTGTAATGTATTTGCTGCTACATATATGTCCATTGTACTTTAACTTTGTGCCGTATGCAAACCAGGCATCGCTAGCATAACTTCGCTACCTCTCGCCTCTCTGAGTGCAACTTCGGATTTTAGTGAATTAGAGGCACCCTGGCGAAGTGCAGCAAAGCCAGCTCTGGCGCAACTTCGAAGGCAAGTAAATTTGCCCCATGGTAGCCAGATGCCCCAAATCATTTCCTCTGATGTCATAGAGAACTGAGAAAAATCAACTATTCTTCTGTTTTCACACATCTTTAATAGACATGTGTTAGGCATATACCTATCTTTCCAAATGTTTAATTATACAGCAGGGGTGTCCAAACTACAGCCCGCGATCCATTTTTAATTGGCCCACAGCAGGTAATCATGAGCTGCTCTCGCCACACCCGCTGCCTTTCAGAGCATCGTGCAATGGCTGGAGACAGCAGCTAGTGAGGAAGCTGACTCCCCTCCCTCTGAAGAAGCAGCGAGCCTGGCTGCGACCACCTACCAAAACTGGCTTCCCTGGGTCCCCCATCTGCCAAAACTCTTATTATCGGTCCAAATAACTATAGCAGCTCAATACACTTCCAGCCCAAAACCCAACAGTGTGGAAAAGCAGCAGAGTTAATGTTGGTGTCCACATGGCCGCATTGCGCACGCGTCTCTATATCTCCTTAGCAACCAGCAACATTCAGACGGCAGATGTTTCAGGCACTGATTAAGGCAAGTGCAGCATCCAGGGGAACAAGCTCTGGGGGAAAGTTATAATTTAGGGTTTCCGGTGATTCAGTCAGGATGGTTTGAAATGAAGCAATAAATATAGGAAGGATGGGTGTAGGGGGTAAGCAGCAACCTCATCATCTAGCTACGCGAGACTTGTAGTTCTGCAAGAGCTGCCAGACTTTAGCACCTACTCTGCAATGGCACTAATCTGAGTGATAATCGGGACCCTTCATTCAGTTCATCTCTGCTAGCTTCTGCAGAACCTCTTTGCCTATAGAGAGATTCCATGTGGGTAAACTGGTGTCAGGGTACAGGCAATGAGGTGCGGGGCTAGCGAGTGGCAGTTCCTTAGAGGTTCTGCAGCAGCAGTGACCTTAGATTACTGGGCTGGGGGGTTAATTATTTCTTCCTGTCCCCCCATCTGACTCTTTCCAGCTTTCAAATGGGGATCACTGACCCCATCTAAAAAACAAATGTTCTGGAAGGCTACAAGTTATTGTTACTGCTTGTCACGGTCGGCACCCAACACCAGAGTAAACACCAGGCACCCTGGTCTCGGCTCGTGCTTCACCAGTAGTGTGACCGCCTTTGGGCCTCGGGAGGAGCCCTCGGCTTACTTGGATGCCACCTGGACTTAAACGAGAGGTGCAAGATGAGGGTTCTGGATAGGCAGAGGGGCACGACTGCAAAGCAAAGTCTTTGGACAGAAGATCGTAGTACAAGGCGTTAAGCAAAAGAGTAGTCAAATCAGGCTGGGTCGAGGCAGGCCGAGAATAAACGTTATCAGGCAGGCAAGGGTCAAACCAGGAAGTCAATCAGAAGGGATTCAGCAGAAGGGGTAGTTGGTATACAGGCGAGGATCAGGATCCAGAGGTCAGAATAGTCAAAAGCCAGGCAACAGGAATCAAACAAGTTCAGGATACAAGACAGCAAAAGCACCAGGTATAAACCTATCACGGGCAAGGTCCCACAGCCCTAATGGGCTTTAAAGAGCGTTTGAATTGCGCCTTTAAATTACACAAGAGCGTGCCTTAAGACGCCTGCGACCTAAAAGAAGCTGATCGTTGCGGCGGGCGTCCCCGCCGAGGGGGCGGCAGGCATCCCTGCCGTCCCCCAACTAGAGCACCAGGTATGTTCCTTACATTGCTACTTTGTATTACTCATTTAGGGCCTAAATCACTAGTTAGCTACCTCCGAAGGGATATCGGTGTCAGCCTGATTGTCAAGCTGAATGGTCGGCCCCTGCACATTTTCACCTCACCAAATCATGCCCTCGTTGCAAAAAGTTTGGACGCCCCTGTTATACAGGTATGGGGCCTATTATCCAGAATGCACGTCACCTCGGTTTTCCGGATAACATCTTTCCATATTTTGGATCTTTATTAGGGATGCACAGAATCCAGGTTTCTGCCTTTTCAGCAGGATTTGGATTCGGCCAAATCCTTCTGCCCGGCCGAACCGAATTTGAACCCTAATTTGCATATGCAAATTAGGGGTGGGGAGGGAAATCTTGTGACTTTTTGTCGCAAAACAAGGAAGTAACATTTTTTCCCCCTTACCACCCTTCATTGGCATATGCAAATTAGGGTTCGGTATTCGGCCAAATCTTTCACAAAGATTCGGGGGTTCGTCGAATCCAAAATAGTGGATTCGGTGCATCCCTAATCTTTATACCTTAAAGGAGCAACAGACCCTTAATAAAAAAATCCCTACCCCCTACCCTACTAGACTATCCTCCCCCCCAGCCTAGCTGCCCCCCAGGCAAATGCCCCTAACTCTTTACTTACCTCTTGGTGCAGGTTGGAGCAATTTTCTGTTTCGCGACAACTGCACTGCACCACCATCTTATCTGCCTTTCCCAGACATCCCTAGCAAAGTCTTGCACCGCACAGTAGAATAAAATCCTAAAGCATTAAATCACTGTACAATTAAAAACACGGCTACCATCAGAGAGTGTAGACAGGGGCCCCAAGAAACACAAAGGGTCAGATCACTTCATAGAGTTTGCTGGTGGAGTGAGCAGGGTTTGGGCATAAAGTGGTTTGTCTGTTGCAGATTGGGGCATGGCCAAGCATGGAATTTAGTTGACCACTTTTTGTTTCTATTTATGACAGAGCTCACTGCCAAAAGTAAATACATTTATATAAACATATATAAAACTTTCATTTTTGGGAGTTACAGGTCTTTTAAAGGGGCATTGTACCCATTTGTTCAACCTGAATTCAATGAAAAGGGCTTGTGCTGAATATACAGTACCTTTTGCCTTAGGCAAAAACTTAACTTATGTTGACCAGGGGGTTATATTGCCCCTTTAAGCCTCTTTTGTCCTGTGTGAATAGAGACATCTCCCTGAATATATCTTCTTCCGCAGTCTGTATAGAGTGATTTGATTTGCACATGCATATTCTGTAGCTACTATGTCATAGAGCATGGTATGGGCAGCAGAGCCGCTAGAGGGACAAATCCATGCTTAGAAAACAAAGGTATACATATCGGGTTTTCTCTCATAGGACAATTGTTCATCTGGGCTTGTTTTGATATAGATACCGCTACAGTTTTCTTTAGGGTTTTGGACAAGTTATGTATGTGCTAGGGATGCACCAAATCCACTTTTTTGGATTCGGCCGAACCCCCGAATCCCCTATTACCATCTTGGTGATCTGACTTAGTAAATGTATACACCCACACAAATCAATACATTTGCATACATATATACAAACATAAAATTAATTGCAGCCCTGAATATTATGTCTCTCCAAAAAGATACCCAAGCCTCTATAAGAATCTGGCTTTTTTCATATGGGGACTCCAAGCTGTTTAGAGATTCATGGGAGCCCGAAAGGCAGTCACCAATAAAATATTTGCAAGTCATTGTCACTGAAACAAAACAAAAAATCATTGTTTATTAATAACAAAAAAACACTATCGCATGCCATAAATAATTTGTCCTGTTTGCAAATCTTATATAATTGCAGCTTTGCACTGAATTGCACTAGAATTTTTTTTTTCAGAATTCACCTGACACTTCCCATGTCAGGTTCCAATTCACAGTACTTTTTAAGCAGTGATATTTAAGGCAAGGACTGCCACTGCTGAAGTACTTTGGGGTGAAATACACTGAAATAATGCAAAAAGACGGACCAAGTCCCAGAGCAGAAGGCGACTTTCTACTTTACTGTTATTTTGACAGCTCCACTCTCCAGTTACTACTCCTACAGCTACTGCCAAAAGTGCTCCGCGTTATCTGCCTGTCAGTAATACACAAATTTCTCCCATACCAATTGAGGTCACTGTTATCTAAGCAATTGGTTTCATGCAAAATGTAATTTCCCTAGGTTTTCCAAGACACCTCTCTCAGGACGCAGCTTCTAAATGCTTTTTAATTATTTCTCTGCATTTCTTTTGATAAGCTTTCCCTTCTTGTTAACATTGCCTTTTGTTGTTTTAATTAAATGCCTGTTGCTCTGATTTGCTTCATTTTGTTAAGTTACAAAATATAGACACATCTAGCCGACTGTGGGCATAATGAATGAATATGCATAGTAACTGGTGAACTTCCGTACAATTTTACTTGTTATTGTGAAGTTACGGCTGATTCATAGATTCCATGACTCCAATACTCATGATCGTCATATATCTGCATGTTTTTGTATGTGTGTGCAGGTGAACTTTAATAGAAGTAGATGGGTTAACAGCACAAGTTGGTTACTAACAAATAATATTCCATCTGGTAGAAACAGCGGAGTTCATGTGCTGCATTGTCAGAGTCAGGCCCAACATACAGACTATCTTGAGTCAACTTGAACTAAATCTGAATAACATAAAGCTTTTAATTGTGTATAAGAATACAAATGATTATTTTTTTTTATAAATCCTCTTAGCTTGCTTATTAAAATGATAAAAGTAACTTAAAATATTATGCATGCTTATTGCACTAATAGAAATGACCCTCTTTCGTACTTTTAATTTGCTATAGGGTTTAATGTGAGTTGCTTTAGAGCTAAATTAATGGGGCTTTCCACAAGGAGACAAAATGAAATCAATTACATTATGACAAAATGTTCTTCTGAAGAAAGCAGATTATTAATAGCCACAATCACCTGTCTCCATCTTTTTTCATTACTTGTAAGTCTTAGTAAAGTGACTTGATATGATTTATGGACAAGGACAGATTTGCCTCACGACTTCCAAAATATCATGGAGTCATTCTGCTCAGGAGGTCTATAGCTAAACAACGTGGTATATCATTTCCTCTTTACCAAAGAATTTTCTTTATTAAATGGGTGAAAAAAACTCATAAACCTTACCATACAAACAGTACTCAGGAGCCTGTGTGAAAGTTAAGTAAGATAATAAACTTACAGTATGCCATGAGGACCCTGCTGTAGTTCAAAGGGATATTTGGCATTCTCACTGAGTTTAATTTGCCGATTCATTAGCTTTTGTTGTGGCATCTATAGACTAATACTTCCCTTTAAAAAAATATTTTCTGTTTAAAAAAATAGTATCTAATGTGTGTGGTCACTTGACAGAGGTGAGATAAGGCTGAACAACAGCAACCCTGTTTGTTTCCCATTGATGAACTTAACTGCTTCTTGAATTTTCAGTAACGGTAATCTTAATTTCCTCATTTTATTGCCTATTCTTGCATGCCAGACATTGCTTTTTCTGATCTGTCTGTTTCCATGGGAACACGGATTTCATTCACTTTTTTTAAAAGTCTTTTTGCTGTTTTAATTGGCGCTGTTCTGCATCATGTTTCATTGAGTCGTTGGCAACACAAGCAGAATATAGAATTCATGTGTGGAAAAAGCACTAGTTCATTGAAAAAGAGCTTGTTACCGTTGCCGAAGAATTGATTTATATAAAAGTCATTCATATCCAGCAAGGGATTGAAGCCGTTGGTAGAAAATATATGCAAGATCCAAGGAAGCTCTGAAAAAATCCTGCTATTGAACTGCTTATTTTGTTCATACAGACTTGACCTTTTCATACAGCCTGTTATATTCTTTTCTGCTGGCACAAAATTATTTAAATTATTGATTCCTGTTATTGTATTAAGCAGCCATCATTTTACCTTTATTGCATAGGTTCCCACTTCATTCGTAAGCCTAAAATTTTGGGATAATAGCAAACTTACTGATATAATGTTTTCTTATACAGGCAGTGCACATAATCATTAAAATTCCTGAACTGTCTGTAGTGGGATTTTTGGACAGCTTTGGGACATGGAGTCACAAAGTCACCAGGCGGTTTCATCATAAGAGTCTACCAAATAGAAATCCCACATGGATGCCAGATAGTTCTGCTAAAGTATCAAGTGGCATCTTTGCAGGATGCCACAGTTTTTAGGTAGTTATTTAGGATATTTCAGCATGTCTTAGCATTTCTAAATGTTCTAAGGATTTTTAATTTAAATAATTATTATTTTTAAGTTTATGAAATAAGAATGTATTCCACAGCTGTGGTCAAAAAAAGGGGAAAAAACATGAACTGCAGAATGTTCATTTACTAATAACTACAGAAATATACATAGGAAAAGGCCATGGTTCTGTGGGACAAATAACTGTAAAACTATTGCACCTGCGATGCCAGACAATTGCCTTTCAAATGAATAAAGAAATACTAATCGTCAGGGTGGAAAAAAGCTGGAGATCTTTATGTGTTCCCATGCCTTAAAGGACATGTAACCCCCTCACACACACAAAAATGTAATCAGTGAACAGCCTGTTTGAAATCATTAGATACCTGCCACTCTGGTTGTTAAAAGGTTAACAGTAAGGTTGCAGCATCCCCTTAATCACTTAGAATTCCTTCTCCTCCTCTAACCCACTCTTCCCCCTCCTTTGGGAATTTACTTTGGCTGTTGGCACATGGGCATTCTCAGTTCTTCTCCACTCAGATTTCTAAATACACCACCAGTCTACAGCCAATGAAGAGATAGCATTGCTGGTTCCCATAGAAACTTTAGTTGTCTGATCCTTTTTTTTTTCCACTCCTAATCACCTCTCCTGAGATCACCTTAACCATTACAGTGTTCAACCCCAACAGAACTTTTTATCAAAGTATGTTGTGCCTGTGTAAACCTGCATTCTGCATTGCATGAACTTAACAGCATACATGTTCTGTTTGCAGATGTCAATGGCCACCAGGTGAAAGCTGCTATTTGTTTAGGAAAATGTGATGGTGCTGGCAAACGGAGGGGGTATATGCAGTACAAATGATGTGGCTTGGGCGGGAAGATATGCCCAACTTAAATACATGGTAGGAAAATGTAGGCTGTACATGTCCTTTGAGGCTCATTGGGCTTGAAGTTTTGAATACAACTTGAAGATGACATTTGAGTGATAGTGTTTGAGGTTTAGGCATGCCTGTAGCATACATGTAAACATATCTGTAAAGTTAAAGAATACAAATGAGAGGAATGTTTTTGAAGATGTCCTAAACCCCAAAAATTGAGGTAAAGGCCTTTGACTTGAATAAGAGTCCACAATATTAAGGATAGCTGATTACAAGAATTGCTTAGAAAGTGCATAGACAGTTGGGGTTTACTTTTTGCTATTCATTAAATCCTGATTGTGCTCTTCTTTCCTTTGTTATTTAGGTGCATAAAAGCAGCCATCAAGGATTCTAATATACAGATCAGGGACGTATGGTACATCAATGCTCATGCTACATCCACACCTCTTGGAGATGCATCTGAAAACAAAGCAATTAAGAGACTCTTTAAACCTTGATAGGACAGAGCCAGAATTTGACCTCAATTATGTTCTACTTAGAATGGAAATATGGAAATAGGAGAGTTGCTTTGAGCAATTCAATTAGTTTTGGTGGAACCAATGCCTCGCTTTGTTTTGCAAGTATACAAACCTCATATTTGAATAATAAGTTTTAAGGAATTAGCCTTCTAGAAAAAAATAGCAAAAAGAAGACTGATATTAGGCATCTTTCATAATATAACATTGTATGTAAATATGTTAATTGTGGGGCTCATTAATTTGGAAGAATACTGTATATGACCCATCCCTTCTTATAGGTTCTACCTTATTTTGGCAAAGATATCATTAAAATTCCAATAATTTCCTTGCATCCTTGTCCTGCTCGTAGAGAAACCTCCCAATATTGATATGCCAGTAAAACAGACATGGTATATTCTTTCCTGTGCTTATCCATGCATATTTATAACTGGAATGTTTATTTGAAATAAAAATGATGTATTTTATATATTTTATATAATATGCATATAAGCCAATTACCCTCTCAGTTTTTATTTTTACATTGAACTGTTTCTTTAAATTTCCTGAAAGCAATGTACTGTGTTTGCCAGAAAATGTACAGTTATAGTTGGAACAAGATACAGTGTAGGCTTAGATCAGCTGAAGTGTGCGTCTGCCTGGCCAAACATTATTCCACTTGATGAAATTTGATTGTGATCATTTTTGGAGAAACTATTTTTAGTTGAAGTGGATTAGAAAGGGCAAGCAGCATGCTTCTTATTACTGAGAGGCAGATGGCTAGCTAGAATATAACATTTTCCAAGCTTCTAACAGCATCCGAGAAACTATAGTAAGAAGGCCTGTAAGGTGTCAATATAAATCATGCATATCCAAAGTACTGATACATGGGCTGAGTAAAATGATGTAAACTGGAAAGCAAACATACAGCTTGTTTGTAAAGTGGAAGAAAGTGGAAGATTTGTACAGTGCTATGGAATGGCTCATTTCCCTGGGACATGGTAACGTGTTATGACTTTTAGCCAGAAACCTAAAGCTAAATATTTCTGGGGCTATTGATGAGTCTACAAAAATCATACAGAGGGTGTATTGACCAGTTGTTTGTGTTATTATTAAGATTAACACATATTTATAAAATGCAAGGTTATTTTGTAGCTTTGTACAATACATGGGCGTACCCTAAACATACAAGAATTAAACATACAATAATCAATACAAAAGGTAAAGAGGACCCTGCCCAAAAGAGCATACAATCTAAAAGGAGAAGGGGATAGGGCACTGTATGTGTGGATGGGCAATATCAGGTAAGAGATGTGGAATTTAGCATTGCATTTAGCAGCATATACACTGAAGTTGTGCTAAGAGAAGGGTAAGAAATGTGTTTTATGTGATCTTTTGAAGGCAGAAAAGTTGGACAAAAAAATGGGAGAGAATTCCAGAAAAGGGGTGCAACCATGGTCGAATTGGGGTTGGGGGGGTCCAGGGCCCACTTTTTTGTACCCCTGCCACAAACTACCCCCCCCCACATATTCACTCCCAATGCACCAACCACCACCCCTATTGACCTATCCACCCGCTCAATGCAGCACCCGCCAAATACAGTGCCTACCTGTACCTTGTAATTCCCCCTAGAAGCATGTGGCTGTTAGTCCTGGCAGGGACTGGGCCTAAGTGGAGCCCACTAACGCACATTAACCATGGGTGCAACTCTTGCAAAGTCTTAAATGCAAGTGTTTGATGAGGTAATAGGTGAGAGGCTGTTTGGTACGTATCTGGCTATGAGTTCAGAGATGTAGAGTGGGGCAGAGTTATGGAATGCTATGCAGTATATGCAGATGTATCATTAATGCAAGTGGTTTTCATTCTGCAAGAACCCCTATGTAAGGGTTCAGAATGTGGCGGCTGCATTGCAAAATTTAAGAACTATTTGTTCTTTGCAACCAATACATAGTTTTCTGTTTAAATTTGCTCCAGCTTCTACTTAAAAACATAGACATAAGGTACCAGCATTCCATGTTTATAAAGGTAGCAGAGACATTTTGCTAATTCACTTTCTAATTCACAATTTCTATGAAGGGACAAGGCTTTCTAAAAAGTAGGTGGCGGTAGGACAGTTACAGTGTGACAAAAAGGTTCTAGTTCTTTATTGGAAATATTGGTAGCACTCTTTCTCAGGGCTAGTTAGTTTCTTAGCAACTACTCCGTAGACTTAATATGCATATAAGCCAATTACTTATCTCCCTGTTGTATGGCGATTTTTTTATAATTCTGTCTTTAAAGGAATTAGTTGTTAATCAAATTTTAAACTGACCATACATTGCCCAATACTGGCTGCAAACTTGAACACGTGAAGAAGTCTGAAGCTTATTGACTCAGGTTTGGGGATGTCCCTCATGGATATTTGATCAGGGCTTGGTTAGATATTGTTCAGGAAGTTGTGACAATCCCCCATCCCAATCCCCTATCCAGTGACAGCTAGAATTACTTAGAACTTTTTTTTCGTTTAGTAGGCTAATATTTTGTTATACTACATGTACAGGACCAGATTGTAATAAAATAATCAGCTTCTACAAAGATGCAATTGAAACTCACAGGCCAGTGGAGGTCCATTAATTCATTCAGAATAGTGATGTGAGGGTTGAGAAAAAGTTGACTGGCACCCAACTATAACCCACTTGCTCCCAGTCCATGCACGACCCAAACCCACCCAGCACTTCTATTTATGGGCCCAACCAGCCATCTTTGATAATAAATACTGTAGATGCTGCCAGCAGAAGAAGCTGGCACAGGAAGGTTGCGGGTGGGGGGAGCAGAACAAAGAACGTAACCAAAATCCGTCTGCCTGCAAACTGTGTGTGGAAGTTGGCCCGAACCACAGTTTCAGGCAGGACAGCCATCACTAATTCAGAAGGCTAAATCTGTCCTGTGGGCCATCAGTTGGGCAACCGTCAATGAGACATTTTGCAGCACTGTATACTATGCAGCAAACGAGGTAACTGTGCTTCTATACTAAATCCATTCATACATCTCATTTGTTCTAAATGTATTGCATTAATGTTGTCATGTAGATAAACACAAAGTAATTAATGCTAGGCTTTCGGAAAAATCTAATTAACAGATTGAGTTTTTCCACTGTAATGCAGCTGAAGTTGCTACTGCCTTTTCCAGACACAATATATGCAAAAAATTGGGTAATCTTGGATAAATATATCACAAATAAAACTTCCATGAAGATAGAATTGTTTGAAGCAGGAGAAAGTAGTTATATATATATATATATATATATATATATATATATATATATATATATATATATATATATATATATATATTTATAGTAAAGCCGTTTCCGTGCAGAATAGATATGTTCCACTATGCTGAACACAAGCTCTGCTTCCCCTACCCGCACTGTTTCTTATACAACATGAATGAAGTGGAGCTGGGAACACCACTTACCGGTATTAGCATGCATCAAAGTCAGCCAGTAGGTGGCAGTCATTGTTTGTACATAGACCATTAAAGAAAACATTTCATTATGTTTCTCTATTCAAAAACAAGTGTTATATTTGTTCAGCATGGCTTGCAGTATACTCTTCTCATCTGTAATGAATGCTTATATATCAGAATACATTTCATATACAGAATATATTATATATTGCAGAATTACAGTTTAAAAATTTTATATAAAAAAGAGGCATGATAACAGCTTTGCAGCACCAGATGAGATATACAGTAAAGGCTGATTTGCATACATAATGGAGAAATTCTTGGCACCAGTTTACATGTGGGGTCTGAAAGCACATGCCCCCAACCTACAGTTCAAGGTGGAGGTTTCAGGTCTGTCCTGAGGGCAAGACATCTCAGGACTTAAACTATGATTTTGATGTATCTGTGTTATTATGAACACATTTTCCATTTACCAATACCTTAAAGGGGTTGTTCACTTTTTAATTAACTTTTAGTATGATGTAGAGAGTGATATCCTGAGACAATTTTAAATTGACTTTTTTATTATTTGCATTATTTAGCTTTTTAATCAACAGCTCTCCAGTTTGCAATGTTAGCAATATAGTTGTAAGGGTCCACATTACCCTAGCAACCATGCATTGATTTGAATGAGAGGCTATAAAAAAAGTAGTAATAACAATAAATCTGCAGCTTTCTAGATGAGGTCAATAACCCACCCATTTGAAAGCTGGAAAGAGTAACAAGAAAAAGGCAAATAGTGAAAAAACTATAGAAAAGAATAAATGAAGACCAGTTGAAAATGTACTAAAAGTTAACTTAAATGTCAACCACCCCTTTAAGATGCCTTATATACAGTATTTTTTATTGGTTGATTGATTTATTTTGCCATTTAGTGGGTTCAGGTACTTATTTAGTATATCTAACCATACCTGTCTAGCCTATAATTGAGTGCTGAATTGTGCGAAAGTAAGGCTTTGTGTACATCTGTTATTTGCCCAAATACAGTCTGCAGTCCCTTTACTTCACTGTGAGTGCCTGCTGCGTTTTTCCTTGGTCTGATTCAGTGGCGTAACTACCGGGGGAGCAGGGGTGCGATTGGGCCAGGGGCCGCATCCCCTCAGGGCCCCCAGCAGCTCGCGCGCCGCTCTCTCCTTAGGGAAATGCGGCCGTTTACGTCCTGCGCCAGGGCCCACCCCCCTCTAGTTACTTCTCTGCAAACAAAAGGGCAAGATGCCCTCTTCTATGCTCTTTACACCTTGACCTGCAAGTTGTGTCCAGAGAATTTCAGAACACAGTGTAACCAGCACCTTTTAGCCAGGGTCATATGAGTGAGTAAGTCACAATCTGTAGCCATATCTGATGGTATTATTTTTGGTTAAGAGCATCACTGGGACCATTTCAGTTGCACAGTGCTGACAAAAGCTGGCAGTGCACATGGAGCTCAGAGCCTTTAATGGAGTGGTCTCAGTGCCAGTGTCTAAGTTGATGCAGTCTAATTTTTATACATTTTAGTTTTGTATCTGGTCCTCTACCCATTTCTTTTCTTTCTCTCCTCTTGCCTCTCCGCTTCCCAACACTCTCCATTACCCTCATTATTTGCCTTTGGCTCTTTCACCCTTCTCTTTATGACTCCATCAAGACTTCACTTACTATATGCCTACCATTCCACCCCTTAGCTATATATGGGGGTAATTTGTGAAAGTAATTGATTCTGGAGTGTTCCTGTATCAATAGCAGGGTAAAGGGAAGTCTTTGGCCTGTTGTTTTTGGTGGACACAGCATATGACTGTCCTTCTCTGACAGCATGAAGAGTTATTTACAGCTTCTCTCCAGTCACTAGCTAGCCCATGGGTATTGGGTTCTGGTGGAGGATCTGTTTTGTCAAATTAAGCAGTTAGTGCTAGTACATACAGAGAACGAAGCAGTGGTCAGGCACAGGGGAACAACCAATGTTATTTAAGTTTTGGTCCCCAGTGCTCAAACAGTACATTATTGAATTAGAGAGGGTACAGAGAAGGGCAACAAAGCTGGTAAAAGGTATGGAAAATCTTAGCTATGAGGAACGACAGGCCAAATTGGGGATGTTCATGCTGGAGAATCTATAATCTCTATAATGCTTTATTTACCAGTAGGTCCTTCCATCTGACGCAAGGTCACCCATTCCAATTAGAAGAAAGGAGGTTCTGGCTAAATATTTGGAAGAGATGTGGAATTCTATCCCTGAATAAATCGTACAGGCTGATACATTAGATAGCTTTAAGAAGGGGTTGGATAGCTTTTTAGCAAGTGAGGGAATACAGGATGGAAGATAGCTCACAGTACAAGTTGTTCCAGGGACTAGTCTGATTGGAGCCAGGAAGGAATTTTTTCCCCCTATGAGGCAAATTGGAGAGTCTCCAAGTGTTTTTTTTGTCTTCCTCTAGATCAACTAGCAGTTAGACAGATTAAAACAGAGTTAAAAGATTGAACTTGATGGACACATGTCTTTTTTCATCCTAAATTACTATTTTACTGTGTTTCTTGTATTAGGACTTCTGCTAGAGTGCTACCCATAGAAAACTATACTGAAACAAAAAGGAAAAATACACTTAATAACATTTGAGTCACAATGGGAAGAGATGACAACTAATGCCATGCCATTAGAGAAATAATGATCCAGTTCTGGCATTTCTACAAGCTCCTTCTACTTTATAACCACAAGGGAAAGAAATGGCTATGCAAAATTAGAACTGGGTCATTATCTCACTGATATCATGGAGCTACCAGACATCTCCAACTGAGGCCTTTCTCAAGACCAATTTAAAATATTCCACGGTGTGTAACAGCAAAGTCAATTACAATATCTATTAACCCCTTCATTGCTGCACATTAAAACTGTCAGACTTTGCATGAGAGTTTGTTAAACTAAGATTCATTTTAATTATTGTATTGTGCCTGTATTTCATTTTAGTGTGAATAAGTCAGTATGTGATTATGTTTTATTGGTACAGTGCAAAAGAGGCAGGTAAAAGAATATACAAAACATTTATTCTTATTCATGCCAATAGTAATTTACACACATAATATAAATGAAGCATATTCTTGGCTAAAACACTGCATTGTGAGTGATACTGTAGCAAGATACATAACTGGATGCCCAACATTCAAACTGAGATTATGTTTGCTCTCAAGACATGTTGTAAGTACAACCATTGCAAAATATTTGGGTTATTACAAGGTTTTCACATTTGATTAATAGTATAAAAACATTAAACTAATACCCTAATGTCATAACTTTCAGTTGTTAGTTGTATTATATGATCTTGCACAAATTTGGCAAATTAAGAGACAAGTTCTAGTGGTAGTAAAGGGCACTTAAACAAGGCAGTTCCATGGAACTAACTCCTATCTCTTCTCACTCCTACAGGTAATTCTGCTCATCTATATACTGCTGTATACACCACTCTATTGCAAGTCCTATAAGCTGCTTAAATTCTGATAATTCTGCTCATCTGTATACTGCTATATACACCAGTCTATTACAAATCCTGTAAATATGTCTGTGAAGGTTCTCATTCATCTAGTCCATGATATATCTATAGTAATAAGTCAAATCAACTGGACTTATTAATTTTGTTTCTTTTTTTTTCTTTTTCCTCGAAGAATAAAAAATACAGCAAGTCTAGTTGATTTGACTTATTACTATAGTTAAACTCCTGTAAACTGGACTTAAACTTAAATTATGGTAATTATTCTGATATCATAACTTGTATCCCCAATAATTTTTTTTCTGTTAGGCCTACTCTGATTTAGTACTTGTGATAAATATTTCAAACACACATCTGTGTCCACTCCTCAGTGAGCAAGAGATAGTTTTATAGCCCCAAAAATTGTTTCTGGTGTTTGGATAACTCTGCCCTTTGATCTCTTGTTAATTGATTAATTAGTCAATTAGGCTCCACTGCATACAAATTCAGGCCCAGCATAGGGGACGACACTAGTGCTAGCATTTCCTAAGTGCTAATATAGCACAAGTGCTAGGAAATGGCAGTTAAGGGCAGTTGGGCAAGGCATTGACAAGGCTCAAGTAACTAGATTCGTTTCAATAAACAATGAGCCAACTGGGATTTCTTTGTTGCTTCATACTTCAAAACTGTTTTATCCTGTATTTCTCCTCTTTGTACTTTCATGCTTCCTAAAACATCATCTCCTCCAACAAGTCACAAAGGCATAGAAATTTCAACACCTCTACTTCCCTCTCCACACATGAAGTATATAAACTCCCTTTCTTCATACAAACTTGAAACCTACAAATCCCACTCTCACTTAGCTTATCTCTCCTTTCTATTGCTGGCAGCTGGGGACATTTCCCCCAACCCTGGCCCTTACCCCATCCCAGTTATCATGGCCACGGGCTCTTTACCTTCGGTATAAATTCCAAAGTCACAGAACTCTTTCCTACACCCAAAAACCCAGTTCATCTTCCTTGTGCTCTCTGGAACACCTGCTTGCAACAAATTCACTGCTATACACAATTTCATCCCCAATTCCTTCAACCCACTCTTACTGAAACCTGGCTTTCTTCTACTAACACTGCTTCACCTGCTGCCCTGTCCTAGGGGGGCCTATACATTACTCATACTCCCATATCTGTAAACAGAGCTGGGGGTGCGGTAGGATTACTTTTCTCTTCCCGCTGTACTTTTAAAGTTTTTACACCTGTTCCTTCTCTGTCATTTTCCTCATTTGAGGCTCGCTGCATTAGGTTTTTTTCCTCCGGTTTCACTTTGCATTGCTGTGATTAATGATGTTTGGGTCTGTTTTTTCTTGACCTGCATCCACACCAACCCGAGTCCACCTGCACCTCTATTTATAGGACTGCACCGACCCGCCTCACCCATGATGTCACAATAGGGGCTGGGTGAGCACGTGCCTATAAAGATAGAAGCCGGAAGCAGGAAGCCAGCAGTGTAAGGTCGGGGCAGGGAGAGCAGGCAGAACAGCTCAACCTGAACCTGTCCATGATGGCCTGAACCCGTCCGGGGAAAACTTGCAGGTCCCACAGGCGTTGGCCCGTTCCACACATCACTAGCTGTGATATATCTACTTTCTGGACCAAACTCACAATTTTTTGACAACTTTGCTGCTTGACTTCCTTATTTCATTTCATTTGATGCCCCAATCATCATATTAGGTGACTTTAATATACCCATTAACAATCTTAACAACCCTGCTGGCTCTAAATTTCTTTCACTAACATCCTCCCTACGCTTATCTCTGTGCTCAGACTCCCCCTCTCACCCCAATGGTAATTCTCTGGATTACTTATATTTACCAGATTCTGTTCAATGTTCATTTTTACTAACTCACTGTTTCCCCTCTCTGATCACAATATGTTCACATTTCAACTCTCACTAACTCACCCCCTGCTTTTCCCCAAACGAGTTCATACAGTGACTTGCAAGCTCTAGATGTGTTGCATCTCTCTTCTGCCTTTGACTCTCTTCACTCTAATATCTCAGCCAGCTTCTTTCCTAATTTGGCTACCTCTGTCTACTACAGCACACTCAGCACTGCCCTTAATGAGCTTTCTCCTGCCAAAACAAAATGCGCTAGACCCAAACCATTTCAACCTTGGCATATTGCTCATACAAAAGCTTGCACTTGAGAGCTGCTGGCACAAATCCCACTTAGAATCAGACTTCTGGAGCTACAAATAAACATAGCCAAACAAACACACAATACTACACTCATTACCTCCCTTTCTAAAAAACCTGCACAACTTTTTTCTACCTTCTTTCCCCTTTCCCACTCCCTCCGTGCACATCTGACTCTGCTCAAGATATTGCTAAGCACATCAGAAACAAAATTGACACCATCAGAAGTGAAAGATTACTCTGATCTTACTACTGCCCACTTGAATCCATTCTTTCCAAATTTCTCCTCAATGCTAATCCCTGTCTAATCAAAGCCTTAACTCACCTATTTAATCTCTCACTCTCAACTGGAATCTTTCCTTCTCAACTAAAACAAGCTCTTGTCACCCTCATTCTGAAAACCCTCTATTGAACCCTCCAATCTTGATAACCTCCGACCAATGTCTCTGCTACCTTTCATCTCTAAACTACTTGAGCGTCTAGTTTACAACCGACTAACCTCATTCCTCTCTGACAATAACCTGCTGGATCCCATACAATCTGGTTTTAGACAACAACACTCCACTGAAACTGCCCTAAACTGAATAACTAATAACCTTTTAACAGCAAAAGCCAACAACCATTTCTCACTACTAATACTTCTTGAACTCTCGCTACATTTGACACTGTGGATCATTGTCTCATCCTCCAAATCCTCTATTCACTTGGTCTTTATGACAAGGCCCTGACCTCACTAATCATTTCTTTTGTGTCTCCTACAATGGAGTATTATCTTCTCCTCTACCTATTTCTTTTTTTTTAAAGTTTTTCTTTATTGATTTTCATTTTAACTTGGATTTTAGAGCTAGTGAGAGTTAAGTAGAAGGAGAAGAAAAAGAGAGGGATGGGTTACCTACATCTTGTAATGTTACACGTTCATATCAATACATTCAGCCCAAGATACATACTAATCAGCCATGCCAGTCTGTGGATCAACCAACCACCCCAACAACCAGTCCCATATTTTCCCAAATTTGTCTGGGCAGCCACATGCGTGTAGGTAAATTTTTGTTTTGGAAGCATATCGTCTATCAACTTGATCCAAAAGTCCAGAGTTGGGGGTTCCGTAGCCTTCCAAGTCAGAATGGCTGCCCCAGAAGGCATTATTCTGGGGATCGGATTTGGGGTAGTCCTAATGAGGATCCCATGAACTTAAGTATGGCTGCCCAAAACCTCTGAATCTTGGGACATTCCCAAAATACACGTACATAGTTATCTTGCTCAAAATTACATTTCACAATCACATCAGGGTGCCCCTGATAGTTCTGTGCCAGCCTGTGTGGTGTTAAATAGAACCTGTTTAGAAACTTTATATGTATATATCTGTCTCTAGTTGAGATGCGGATGCCTGGTAGCTGCTCCAAAATATCTTTCCAGGCTCCCTCCTCTAAGTGGGGGAGATCATGAGCCCATTTACCACTGATGTGTGTTATAAGGTCATAGGGGCAAATTCACTAAGAATCGTAGTTGTGCCAGGCGCAAATTCGCCGCACTTCGCCACACTTCGCCAGGCGTAGTTTCGCCAGTGGTCCGCAAATTCACTAAAATCTGAAGCTGCGCACAGGGGTAGCGTAAGTTTGCGAAGTTGCGCTAGCGTTAATTCGTGAAGCGAAGTTTCGCTAGCGATGGTTAATTTGCATACAGCGCCAAATTCAAATTTCAATGGAGGAATACGTATCAGCACTACAAATGCCTAGAAAACATTCAAAACATCAAATAAAATTTTTATTTTGCCCTACACATGTGCCCACTGAAAAGTTAAGTTGCCATGAGTCAGGAAATGTAGGGGGAAAGGAGGGGAGCCCCAAAAAATTTTTCGATCTTTTTCAGCCTATCACCCATAATATAGAAAACACACCAGCGTTTTTTGGGACTTAGAAAAAATTTTCACTTTTTTTGAAGCAATCCCTATCTACTCTATTGCGATTCGCCTGGTCTGAGGTGGCGAAGGAAGTCTAGCGTAAAAGGTGGCGTTCAGAACAATGCGCGCGTTAGTGAATTTGCGTAGTTTCGTTCGTTGCGCAAATTCGCCAGGCGTAAGGGTGCGAAGTTACACTAGCGAATTTACGCCAGCGTCCATTAGTGAATTTGCGAAGTAACGAAAATGCCCGACGCTAGCGAATTGACGCTAGCGTTCGGCGCTTCGTGAATTTGCCCCATAGTCTTCCTGTAGTAGAATGGTGTAAAACAGCTAAGAGGTTTGGAGAGATGTGGCCTACGCAGGTAGCATTCTAGAGTAAGCTTTTTAACATTAGGGGCATCCCCTGAAAATTGAGCTAAGTATGCATGTCTTAGTTGAAGATAACGAAACAGCATATGGTTGCTCAACCCGAATTCCTGTTTCAGTTGATCAAATTGCTTGAGTTCGCCCAGTTTCATTTTATCATTTAAGTATTTTACCCCTGCAGTTGCACAGGCACTTATTTGGGATAGCCCAAAAGTGGATAAGGGTGTTGTTTCCCAAGAGAGGTGTCCATGTAGACCAGCTATTTCATTTTTTATAGGCTACTGTCACTGTTCTAGAGAACACCTGTGTCACTGTTTTCATGGGGGGCGTTAGGGTGTAGACAGATGGCAGACCCCTATGCTATTGGTTTCCTCTACCTATTTTATGTTAGGGTTCCTCTAGACTCTGTACTGGCCCCTTATTATTTTCTCTCTATACTTCTTCCCTCGGCAAACTAATCAACTCATATGGGTTTCAACACCACATCTATGCTGACAATACTCAGATCTATCTCTACCTTAAATTAAAGCTGAAATGGTTCTCTTTCCGCAACTAACAACCGTAACTTTCCGGAAGTATCTATCATGGTTAACCTAGATTTTGCCCTGTTCTTCAGTCTTCATATCCAGTGACAATCATGTCACTTTCACCTAAGGGACATATCCAAAATACGATTTATCACCACCAAAATTCTTATTCAAGGTCTCATGATATCACGACTAGACTGATGTAACTCTCTATTAATTGGCCTTCCCTGCCAGAGACTGTCACCTCTCCAGTCTGGAAGATTTATACACCTCAGCAATTGCTCCTCCTCTGCCATACCACTCCAATCCCTGCACTGGCTTCCACTACCTTTCAGAATAACATTCAGACTAATGACCCTGACATTACAAAGCACTTCATAACTCTGCTCACCCTACATCTCTGAACTCATCTCTAGATACCCACCCAACCACTTACTATACTCCTCTACTGACCTGCTCCTCAACTCTTCACTCATTAAATCCTCCTCACATGCTCACAATAAAGACTTTGCAAGGGCTGCACCCCTCCTCTGGAATTCTCCCACAGTCTGTCCAACTTTCTTCCAACCTTTCTGCTTTCAAAAGACACCTTGTGTCTCATTCCCTTCCCCTTTTAAATTGTAAGCTCTTTTGCACAGGGTCTCCCTCACCTTTTGTACCAGTACTGGTAGTAATGTATGTAACTCTGCATGTTCTATGTATGTAATTCATGTGATTTATTTGTATAAACATTTATATTTTACAGCACTGCGCAATATGTTGGCGTTCTAAAAATACATGTTAATAATAATAATAATAATTATAATAATAATAATAACCATAGTGTAGTGAACACTCTTTCTAATGGCATGATTCTGCTTATTAAAACATTAGTTTTTTTTCATACTGTTTAGGACAAATAAATAACTGGTTGAGTTTAAAATGTAGAAAGTACAATTTATTATGAAAACTGGGATATCACTATAAATATAATCTTATACAGCTATGAGACCAGTTATCAAGAATGTTTCGGGTTTACCAGATAACAGTTTTTTGTAATATAAAGATTCATAAACATTCATAGTCTACCTTTTAGGAATTTCCCCTCATGCTGCAGCTATTGCCAATGTCAATAGTGACTTTTAAGAAAAAATGCACCTTTCCTTGTATTTTATAAATAAGAAAACCCAATCCATTCAATTAGGCCAAGGTAGCACAAGCTTACATTGAATTAACCTTTGTCTTTGTTACTCATTTACGTGGTATTATTCTATTGCCAGCCAACACAAATATTGCTATGCAAATGAATTAAAAAGAGACAGGAATTAAAAAGAGACAGGTTGTTTTGGCAATATTGAAATCAAGTCACAAAGGCGAAACATTAAAAAAGCCAAACAAAAACAAGAAACTCACAACTTCACTCATATACCAAAATATCAAACCATTAATAGACATAGATAACGAAGATAAACCCAATTTTAAATGGATTGCAGAAATACCTAATGTCACAAAATTGGATATTCTGAAACAACATACTAAAATTATGGCACTACTCCCAGCTAGTAGATATCAGGAAATGTCACTGCAGATTCTCCATAATTCATATCTCACTCCACTTAGGAGATTTAAGATGGGTAACCTTTCCTCACCTGAATGCTTGAAATGCCGCTCCCCCGAAGCAAACCTAATACATACCATATGGTCTTGCCCTTTAATGCAATCGTTTTGGAAGGAGGTTGTCTCTTACGGTGCACAGATGATTGGGAAACCCCTTCAACCGCACATAGAATGGGCTTTATTCAGCAACACTACCTCGTTCATACACATTACGAAAGCAGACAAACATCTTATTGGACGACTGGCAGCAGCAGCCAGAAAAACTATACTGCTACAATGGCTACACACCGACCCTCCCCCACTGACACTGGTAAAACGAAAACTACACCATATTTTCCACATGGACTGGCTGGAAACCATAACCAGGAAAGAGCACAACACCTCAAAATTCTTTAACACCTGGATGACCTACATAACACACCTCCCCCAACAAATCAAATACCTCACAGTTTATACTTTTAGACATACCTCGTGGTATGATATGGAAACTTTGAAAGATCACCCTTTGGTCGTGGAATCATCCCAACATCTGACAGCGTTACAGCAAGAACAATTGCAACCTGACATTGCACCTCCCAGAAGTCATCAGATTAACAGATTGCTGACCTCCTATTTAAACCAATCCCCATAGGACTTACCCCCATGCTACTTCTCACAACTGAGCTGAATGTTTGAAAAAATTGTTGAAATGTTTTATACTTGATGTTATAATCACTTCAATTTTTGCTTTATGGCAACGTATGTTACTATATCTTGTGATTTCATTTCACCTTTACAATAAAAACAAGTTTTAAAAAAAAAAAAAAAAAAAGACAATAGGATCGTTTTGCCATCAGCATGGATTTATATAGGTTTAATTAACATCAAGAATAAGTTACTATTTTTGGATTTCAGAGAAAAGTCAATCAAAAATGAAGAATTATTACTTTAAACATGAGATGGATAACTAGATAACAGTTGCAGAAAATAGCTCTAATTCCACTATTCCTTTAACTTATTCCATAAAAGATAATTTTTCCACTTTTTCGACTTAAAACTAAGCACAAAATCTGTAAAAGCTATTAAGTATGCAGTACTTCATTAGAACTAGCCGCAAGCTCACACTGAAACTGGAGCCATTCCAAGATGGTTTTAATTAGAGCTGAATTACTGTACATATACATAGCGGGATTTAAAAATACACTGGTGATTCCAAAATTAGAATATCAATGGGCAATAAAGGTGTTAATACTTCAGCATCTGAATGTTTATCTATCTATATTTCTTGGCTAAGATGTAGAAATTGTTATATATTCATGCTATATATATACTGTATACATCGCCAGTTGTACCTAACCCAATTTGAAGATATCGTGGTCTATGCTAGGTTTTGGGTTTTTTGGACAATAACCCTGATAAAATCAAGCGATACAGGGGGAAAGCCCGAAAGATTTGTACAATTTTAGTTTTCTTTCTATTTTAGCGAGTTTTTTCCCAACCTGTCTTTTTCAAGTTATTATAATGATAAATAAGGTAAAATCATGGATGGGAGTTTGGTTGAGCTTTCTTTATTAAAAAAAATGAGGAACTCGCAGAATTGTTTTTTTTCTGTAGTAAGATATCATTCAAATTTCAAGCTTATTCAAACTCTAACACAACCTTTTGATAAATAACCCCCAGTAATAGTGCCAGCAATTCTTTGCAGTGAAACATAATCCTATCAAATGGCAATGTTCATTACAGAGCACCTTAAAGATCTAAAGTGTGTCTATTATTAATAAAGCTCCTTACAAATTACACAGGCAGACTAGATCATTCACATTTACTATTATATACTATGCAAACATTTTTTTGCTGCTTAACATGCAATTCCTGATGTTGCCCTTGTGATCTTCCTTATTAGCTGCTGATCTCTGTGATATTTTCTGACATTGCTAAGCTGCTTGAGAGAACATTTCCAGAACATCTACAAAAATGGCTTCAGGTCATATTGGATGGCTTTTCAAGGAGATCTAAGGAGATCATAAAATTACAACTTGCAAGCGGGGGTATATTGAATATTGTACAGGATGAACAAGTATCAAATCACAGTATCTCACAATATATCACTATGTATTGTTATATAAGTGCTGCCCACCTATTTATTATCTGTCAATGCCTCTTACTGTTTATGTTTTCTGAATTACAACCTGGTTGCTAGGGTAAAGAGCAAAAACACCTCTTAAGGAAGCATTATAAAAAATCTCTAGAATAATAATCAATTCATTACGCCACTCAAGTTAATCTTTGTAAGACCAAAAATTACTGCATTAAATCACTAGTTAGGAAGGGGTGCACCCAGGTAATAAAAACGTTATGTCAAAGCAGAAATTAATTGTGGGAATCCCTGCACACTCCAATCAATATTCAATGTCCATTTTAAGAAATAGGAATAAACACAATTACCAAAATACATTACCAAAACAAGCACAAACAATGAAGGTACATATAATTAAAAAGCCGGGTATCTACGGCCAGATTAAAAAATATATCCCAACCTGCCCTGCTCAGAATCCAATGTAGAGAAAATGCTTAAAATATATAACTCTTTAATAGAGAATTTCTATAGGGAAAAATCTACCATAGCAATTTCGTGCAGCATTAAATAGACAAGGACTGCATATTTTTCATGCACTAGGACTGCACATGGGTGTCATTAGTGAAGCCTTCATATTCCAGTCCTACACAATGGGGAAAATTCACTAAATGGCGAATTTTCACCTCGGAAGGCTCCGGCACACTTTGGGGCACTTCATCAGACCTAAATTCGTAACGCATGTGCTAATTAATCAAAATGCAAAGTTATGTCTTGGCAGACGAACACTGGAGAAGTTTCGCCAGTGAAAATTCGTCTGCGCGAGCATTTCATACTGAACTTTTGCTTGCGTTCCTTTCTGCCTAGCAAAACTTCATTAACACACTTATGCTTAGGTCAACTTAAATAGGGCAGATACATATAGGTGATATATATATATTGTTTTTTATATGACTTTTCCGGCATACAGCATATGATGTCACTGACATAAGATTTATCAGTTCACCAGGGACAACTTGGTGAAGCAGACTCTGGCGAAAGGGGTACCGTAATGGAAAATTCACACTTTAGTGAATTTGTGGAGTAACGATTATTGGGCTGAGTTAAAATTCGCCTGGCGAAAGGGTGTGAAACTTCATTATTGTTGAGCTCATTCGCTAGCGAATGTATTCCTGTTAAATAATGTCACTGTGGATTGTGTTTTTGGTGAATTTTCGCTAGCGATGGCTACTTCTCCCTTTTGTTAAATGCCCCACTGTCCTTGAAGAGAAGATGTGGAATCCAAGCCTGGGCTTATATAGTTCTACACAATTAGTGCTATAGTAGATTTCTCCCTGTTCTCCTAATTTTCTCTGTCTGGAAGTTTTGCAGCAAAATTATCTGTTATGTCAGCACTGACTTTCCCTTTAAAGCAGGGGAAATTCTGAGGAGCCTATTTACTAATATTAATATTTTTTTCACAAATTGTATTTTATTTTTAAAATGTGTGTTTTTAAAGGAATTGTTCAGTATGAAAATAAAAACTGGCTAAATAGATAGCACATGCAACATAACGAATGTTTCTAATATAGTTAGTTAGCCAAAAATGTAATGTATAAGGGCTGGAGTGATTTGATGTATAACAAGTCAGTCAGAACACAACTTCCTGCTTTTCAGCTTCCTTGGTTTCCACTGATTGGTTACCAGTCAGTAACCAATCAGTGACTTGAGGGGGGGGGCAAATGGGTCATAACTGTTTGCTTCTGAATCTGCGCTGAATACTGAGGATCAATTGCAAACTCACTGAACAGTTATGTCCCATGTGGCCCCCCTTAAAGTCACTGACTAACTCAGAGTTAGAGAGCTGAAAAGCAAGAAGTAGTGTTTTGGCTATTATGTTAGACATCCAGTTACTCCAGCATTTATACATTACATTTTGGCTAACTGACTACATTAAGAACATTTTTTATTTTGCACAGCCTATCTATTTACCCAGTTTTTGTTTTTACACTGAACTTTTCCTTTAAAAAAAAACTCTATAAAACTATAGAAAAAAGCCGAGATTTAAAAAACATAAAAAAATCAAAAGCAGTTTAGGTTCAATAGAAGTCAATGGGAGCTGCACTGATCTTATTGGACATTTTTTTTTAAACATTCAGACTTTTAGAGGTTTTAGATTACATATAGGGGGATAGAGTTTAAACATGGTTTCAAAAAGCTCTAATACCACTAAAATTCTACCTTTAATAAATGGGTCTCTTCCTGTAAATCAATTATTCACTCTCAAGCCTGCAAGACAGTTTTCTAATGGAAGAATAGAACGAATTACTTATGCATATCTGCCTAACCTCAAGAAGATAGCAAAACAGCAGCTCATTTGGGCTGTGTGCCTCATAGCGAAGCATGGAGATTGATTTGCAAGAAGCATCAGGGTTTTTCCAAGCTTTGCTGATGAATATTATACTTAGGGGTCTATTTATTAAACCTCAAATTTTTCTGGTCGAGTTTTTAAAGGGGAAAACTTGAATTTTTAGAGGGAAACAAAACTTTTATACCCTAAAGCTGCTAAAAATCCAAACCTGAAAATATTCAAAACTGTCGAGGTCTTGTAGAAATCAATGGCAGATCTCCCTGAAGTTATTTCCTGACATCGTTATCTGCACTGGTTTTGGTTTGATGATCTGATAATTTCGAGTTTTTGTGGCAATAATCAATAAAGTGGAAATTTTGGAGCGTCAATTTGAAAAAGCTGTACAAGTCAAATTAATGCACGATTTTGTTACAAAGATTTTTCTCATTATTGATAAATTAATTGTTTCAATAAAAAATTTTTAGTAAATACTCCCTACATGTTTAATAATGCCTAGGACATTTCTATTTAATGTGAATACCCTTTACTAATACTTTAAATACGAGAAAAGTTACATTTTATCATTGCTCTTCCTAGTCAAGATAAGTTGATTAGTAAAAGATTTTCTATATCGATCTCAGCATAAAACTGTATAAGCAGTCTATTTTTAGTTTGCAAGTGAAATTATTTTTCCATTTCAGAATCATTTTATGTCACTGAAGTAAAACACGAGGCTGAAGATATTCAGTGTGTTAAGATGAATGCTTTATTTATATTTAAATGCCATGAAACTGCGGAAAATGTATTATTTCCAGTAAATTGTCATATTTATATTAGCTAAAAGTCATTGCCGTTTTGTGACATTACAGAAATAAAACTGGAATAATTGGAACATTGGAACATTCTTTGAGTTGCATATTTTAATATTCATCTATTTTATGCAGGGCCATTTTCTTCAGTATGGGAATTAATGATTGTTTTTTACAACTGTGATACAGAGCACATACCTAAGTGCACAAATCCCCCCCAACAATCTCTTAAAAGCCTGCCAGTGTAAGCACCATGCCTTAAAGAGATAGTTCACCTTTAATTTAACTTTTAATATGTTCTTGAATACAACAACTTTTCAACTGGTCTTTTTTATAGTTTCTGAATTAAATGCCTTCCTCTTCTGGCTCTTTCCAGCTTTCAAATGGGGGTCACTGACCTTGGCAGCCAGAAAATGATTGCTCTGTAAGGCTCCAATTTTATTGTTATTACTACCTTTTATTATTTATATTCAGACCCCCTACTATTAATATTCCAGGCTTCCATTGAAGCCACTGCCTGGTCGCTTTGGTACATTGGACACTAGAAACAAGATAACTGAAGTTCCAAACTGGACAATTGCAGAACTAAAAGCTAAATAATTAAAAAAACAAAACAAATAAAAGATGAAGGTCAATTGCAAACTGTCTACATCATACTAAAAGTTTATTCATAGGTGAACTACCCCCTTAAAGGCCAATCAATTATGTTTAAAGTATTTTATTTGATTTTCACAATAAACCATAAAGACAATATAGAATGCAGAAAAAGAAAATGCAGCAATTAGTACAATGACACAATATTCAAAATTTAGAACTTACAATGAAGTAATATGTAAAATAAACTAACAAGAACTAACTAAAACTAACTAAGCCAGTGGATGCAAAGACAATCATAACAGAAAAGAAAGAAAAAAGCCCATTGTCCTCAGTAATGTCAGATACCCAACCTGCAGTCTTTTTACAACTGAAGGAACTGAGATATTTGACTTTTAGTGCTGGAGTCACAGATCTCAAATTAAGGAGACCATACAAGTCTAAATGACTCTTTGGAATTATTTCCCTTTGTCTTTACTAATAAAGCTTCCTGACCAACAATATTTATGGCAAGTTTTTCCCATGCTGATTAAGAAAATGGTACTGGTTTTACATCTGGTCTCTACTTAACTTTGTGTACAAAGTTCTTTGCACAGCCCAGTGAAGTGTTGCTTTGTGGTGAAACTTTAGACACTGGCTGTGTGGCAGGCACTGGTGCTGTAGTAATGAGACCATCAACTAATTGTAGGTTTAATGCAGTAAAGAGATCCCTTCCAAGTATAGCAGTACCCTTATCCACAATGTAAAAGTCATATTTTGCAGTATTTGATTCAAATTGTATAGTCACTGGCAAGCAACCAAACACAAGTATTGGATCCTTTAAGTAACTGACCAGTTTCAGGGCAAGTGCAACAAGCTGATCTTTTGCAAAGTATTTCCTTTGGTAGTATAGAAACAGCTGAACCTGTATCAAGCATCAGGTTAATGGAGTGTCCCTTGTCAGCAGAAGCAGTACTGACACTGTGCATATAAACTTGTCTGGAAAAAATGTACCAGCTTTATCCACACTTAATACTGTAACATTTGTTGTAGTGACTTCATGAATATCTTTAGCAGAACTACGGCAGATCTTAGCAAAATGTCCTACTTTTGTGCATTTGCGGCACCATTTCGCTTTTGCAGGACATGTAACATGATTTGCAGTGTGTTGTGTTGAACCACAGCAAAAGCAATATTTTCTATTTGTATTTGCTGTATGGTTTTGCAGTGTAGGTGAATCCCTTTCCATAGCACTGTATTTTGCCTGTGACTGTGCATTATTAGGCCACAGTGCTGAATTCACAATCTGTACATTCTCAGCAGTTCCCTGACTGAGAGTTTTAGCCTCAATTTCAATTTGGCTAGCAACTGGAATAGCCTTTGCAAGGGTTAAATCCTGCTCTAGGAGAAGTCTCTCTCTAATGCAAGGTGAGTTTGTTTTTTCCATTATTTGGTCTCTTAACATTTCATCTATTAGATTCCAAAACTCACAGGTAACAACCAGCTCTTTTAAAGCTGCTACAAATTGTTCTGTCCACGTTGGAGGAATTTATATCTTTCAGCAACCACATTTACTCTTGGCACGAAAAAGTTCTTTATAGCAGTAAGAGCAGTTTCATAAGTATCAGGTAATGGTAATGTATAGAATATACGCTGTCCCTCTGCTCCCAGGCAGTGAATAAGTAAAGCATGCTTTCTAGTAGCAGAAATCTCCCCTTGGTCAGCAGCAATAATGTAATTTTCAAACATACGGATCCAAGCAGTAAAAGGTATGGTAGGCTCACCAGGGTTTGGAAGATTTTGGAAGAAAAGATGCAGGCTGCTGCAGAGGTAGAAGAGACATCTCATCATTATTTGTTATGTTTTGGGTAGCCAAGGATGAGTAGAGTATAACAGTGCTTTATTAGCAGGCTCATGCAGGCATTAGACAACAGTAACTTTTATTTTCACTTTTCATCTTCAACCAAACTATGCCTAATCCCTTAGTCAGTTACAGGTATGGGATCCATTATCCAGAAAGCTCAGAAGTATGGAAAAGCCACTCCTATAAACTGCTATAGACTCCATTTTATCCATAAAATCCAATTTTTTAAATATGTTCCTTTCTCTCTGTAATAATGAAACAGTACCTTGTACTCGATCCAAACTGAGATATTATTAATCCTTAATGGACACAAAACCAGCCTATTGGGCTTATTTAATGTTTACATGACTTTTTAGTAAACATAAGGTATGAAGATCCAAATTACAGGAAAGAGCCATTATCTGGAAACCCTCAGGTCCCAAGCATTCTTGATAACAGGTCCCATACCTACATAACTGAACATGGTTTGTCATTCTATAAGGAATACTTATTATTTTTCCTCACCAATCACTATGTGGTCCCCCTCACAATCTACCTTTACTTTTACTTATCTTCTAAAAACCAAATAAAAAGTAAAGAACTTATTTCATTTATTTTTCCATGTGTTTTATGGTACACATCAAGTATTTCTGTGTTTGTATTTATCAGCATCTGATCAAATAAAACTGATAATTCGGGGCTTTACTCAGGAAACAGAAAAAAAACATAAATTCCATTCGTTGAAATGATGTAACCCAGATATTTTACTTGTAATTGGATCTCGGACAAATATAAGATTAATAAAGATATGAAAATGTTCGGATCATAGATTTAGTTAATTGGAGGATAGATGCTTTTAAATAATTGCTGCCAGGATTAGGAAACCAACCAATTTGTATCAAAGGTCTCATCTTTACATAAAAATGCATACGCCATGCAATTAAGTGTGGATATTTAAAGCAGCAATTAGAACATTCAAGAAACCCACAAAAACTTGACTTTCAGAAAAAAATAATGCACTAGGTTTTTAATTTTTTCTACAATTGTGGATACCTTTTTACATCCTGTTTGTTACTATGTTTCGATTTTATCATTGCTTCTTGTTTATTTTTATTTTTTTTACAGCAGTTTCAGTTACTGAGCTCATTTATCACTGGTACAGGCACAAGTGCTGCAGTGCTAATGGGCACAAAATCACACCCCCCAGGACACATGCACAGAGTACAGGTGTTAAACTTGTTATCCAGCATGTTCGGGACCTGGGGTTTTCTGGATAAGGGATCTTTATTTAATTTAGATCAGCATACAATTTTTACTAAAAAATCATTTAACATAAAATAAAACCCAAAGGCATTGTTTTCCTCCAATAAGGATTAATTATATCTTAGCTGGGATCAACTACTAGGTAATGTTTTATTATTACAGAAAAGAACATTTTAAATTTTTAATTTATGAATTTATTTAAATTATTAGATTAAAATGGAGTATATGGGAGATCTGGATAATGGATCCTATACTTGCACCTGTTGCACTGGCAGGTGTTCAGATCTCGATTGTGCGTGTGGCACCTGAACATTGCATGCAAGGGAGGGGAGTACCAGTGGATGCCCACTTGCTGCCCATACAGTATGCAGTGTTGGTCGGCACCAGCGAAACTCTTCGTGCTCCATTTTGCGAATGCAAAGGGTAGTACCTATAGTCGTCACATACAGTACCACTTTCTGACTAAACTGCCAATAGAAAGAGGTGGAATCACTGCCTCTTAAAGCCAATATTATTGGAGTTTGGCTAGGGTTATGGCTATAACCTTTGAATTTCTGACTGTTGGGTTCTGAGTATGAAGGCCCCACGTACAGGCTTGGATTTGTTTGCAGGCCACAAAAGCTAGGGGCCTAGGGTGGAAAGGATCTGTGGGCCAAAGTAATTGGAAGTTCTTTCAAAACTAAGTGGATGCCTATGCAATTAAATTCCCATGTGATCCTGTTCCTTACATTGAAAGGTAGAAGGTAGAAAACTTAAATAGGTGTGGTTGGAAGTGAGTAATGTGTGGACATTACTGACCTTATCCTCCAAGGTTATCCCCTTCAACCCCTTGTTTCAGTGTGAACCCACATAATTATGAACTTTATGCTGCTTTATGAGTGCAATGTTGAAATTATCCTAGGAGAATTATTCCCACCTACTGACCTGCCAAGATGGGGATAAAATACATGACTCTGATTTCAAAAACTTTCTTTACTCTGTTAGCAATGAACCTGCAAAAGAACACAGACTTTATACTGCTGAGTTTTTGCTAGGATAAAATAGTGCTTTTCTGCACTAATTTTAACAAATTATTAACATTAGATGTCCTGAGGGAATCTCATTTAAAAAAAAAAAATAGAAGTCGGCATTTCTCCACTTTATCTGCTGAGTTGCGACCTAGTATGCCAATTCCAAAATATTTATAACCAAATCAGCAAAGTGTCCCATTCGAGGTCTTTGTTCTTCAGCTTTCTGTCAGTTAATTATTTCCAATTGCCATATTACATAACCTGCCCATGGCTAGCACAGCTTCTATTTCAGGAAATCGAAATCTACGTTGTATATACATTTAAAAAGTTATTTAAAGTTATTTAAAAAGTTATTGGTAGTCACATTGTCAAAACTGCTGCCATTTATTGCTTGATACTTTTTCTGCCTTATGAGGCCATAAAAATATATTCCAGTACTTACTGTATCTACAATATTTTGTTCAAAACTGAATTCTCTTGACTTGCTTTCCATTATATGTGCAGAAGAGTGCCACAACATGAGCTTATCTTTCTGTTGTAGAAGTTTGATGGTGGGTTTTTCCTGTACCAACTGCTTAATAAGTTTTAAAGAAACCCCATCGAAGAGAACGAAGAATCCCTTGTTCAAAAGCAACTACTATGCAAACCTTATAATACTGTCTATGAAAGGGGTTGTTCACTGTTAAACTTTTAGGATGATTTAGTGATATTCTTAGACAATTTGAAATTGGTTTTCATTGTTTGTTATTTAGGTTGTCAATCAGCAGCACACCAGTTTGTAATTTCAGCAATTTGGTTGCTAGCATCCAAATTACCCTAGTAACCTTGCACTGATTTGAATAAGAGACTGGAAAATAAATAGGAGAGGGTCTGACTAAATGTGTAGCCTTACAGATCATTTGTTTTTAGATGGGGTTAGTGACCTCCATTTGAAATCTGGAAAGAGTCAGAAGAAGGCAAATAATAAAAAAAAACTATAAAAAATAAATAAACAATGAAGAACATTTGAAATGTTGCTAAGAATTAGCCTTTCTATAACATACTAAAAGTTAACGTAAAGGTGAACCAACCCTTTATATAAAACATAGTGACTTTGGATACTTTCACAAGAATAAGAAAAGGTACTGTAAGCTGTTAAAATCATTTGTAACCCCATCCCATTAATATTGTAAGTTTAGAAGCGAATGTACCAATGTTTTTTAAATATTCTCTGATTTACATTAATTTTGCATATTGTAGTACTGGGATGTCCTGAGGGAGCAACAGGAAAACTAATTTTAGAGCTCAGTCTGACTGGGTGTATATAAGTTTCTCATAATCTTTACAGTCTTCTTTACAATTACTAAGTTTATAAAAGCATTTAAGTAAAATGAGTAATCTCTCTCTCTCTCTCTTTCTCAGTACCTGCCCCTCTCGCCAATAATCATGTTGTATTCAAGACAATTACCATAATTCTCTGAGGAAGTGTTGTATCACGAAACGCGTCAGACCTCAGACGCTATGTTTACTAGATTGATACTATGTTTAAATAAAGTATAACATTTTTTTAACCAACCTGGAGAGAAGCAATCAATTTTTGAAACCCAGGAGTGTGCTGCCTTTATTCCATTGTGTTACCATAAAATCCCCAAGAAGGGTTTCAACCTCACCTTTTTCAAACCAGATCCATGAAATCCACAGTCTATAGCTAATTAGCAATTTAATTGATGCACACAGGTTGATAGCACAAAAACCAGCACAGCCTGCAGCCTGTATCCATAATGCCCATTTGTCCTGAGGTACATACATTTAATGTTTGTCCAATTTTAGTGCTCTTAGACAATTGCAAACTCAAAAAAGTATATTTTTGTTTGTTCATTGTATTATGAATGCACATTAAGCCCCAAAAAGTGCAGCGCGTTGCTTTTAAAAGAACCTGTCTTAAATAAAATGCACCACAAATTACAAACAGGGAGAATATAATTGTGATAAACTGCTTGCCTAGCAGTGGGTTAAATGATTCAGTTGTGTTCATTCAGGTGAATAAATCAGACAAGTGCAGGAACTTTAGTACATTTATTACAACATGGCAGGTAGGTAGGGTTGCCACATTTTTTTACCAGCCGTTGGGGGGGGCGGGAACAAAAAGGGTGGCCTGTGATGTAAAAGGGGCAGAGTCATGCACAGTGCCATAAAAGGGGCGGAGCAACATGTGTGATGGACATAAACCTGAAAAAAAAAATGGTAAGTAATGAGCGAATGGGGAGCGGGCCAAGGGCTTTTTCTCAAGGGTATTACAAATTTGTAATACCGGCCTCGGCCTTGGCAGGTGTTTTACCGGCCGGGTGGCAACCCTACAGGTAGGTGTGGCCTGCCCCATAATTGCTCTCAGCTTACACAGGAAGAGGGAAATATGAATATGAATCATAAAGAAATGGCAAAACAGCAGGAATGCCCTTAACCAAAATGCTCACAAAAGCTGGTTACTACAATAATTTAATCAATTTCTTGATATACAGTATTTAGTTTGCTAAAGCCTCTGTCTCAAAGGGGCATAAAAGGCACAAAAGAACACCCATGTGTGAGAGCCCTTAATGGGATTAGGTGGCAGCATTGGACTGTGGGTCCGGAGCCCACTGGGTTGCCACATCAGAGATTTTATTTTACCCTTTGCTCACATGGCAGCAATTACTTTCCTTAATTGTTTTACTGGATCAAGAGGCCTAAGCCTTCTGAGAGGTATATTTATAAGTTTATCTTAATTGGCTGTCCACTTATATTAGTATGCCGGATTAACTCGTCATCAGAAATTATATATGCTTAATATTATATAACAGTTCAGCATTTTATTCATTGTTAACATTTGTGAATTTGGCCAAATGAGTGCACTGACTGTGATTATGTACCTTTGCCCTGTTCAATATAGAGAATAACTCACAAAGAAACTGCATTAAATAACTGGCATCAGCAGTTTTGGAAATTCTCAAGTTTTTGGTTTCTGTTCTAGGATACTAAAAATCACCTTCAAGTTGCAAAGCTCAGCCATTTGCAAGCAGTTCTTTCCAGAGAAAAATTAGAAATAGGAGCTGAGATTTTGGCCCAACGTGTGCTCTACCACTCAAGAGCAATCTTTAGCTATAGCTGTGTTATCTGTGGATGGCTGCAGTAAAAGCAAGTGGTCAATTTATCTTTCACAGACTATCAACAGCAAGATGTTTATTATGAGAGGCACTTAAAGCTTGATTCTTCTGCAAAGCTAGCATTGCAATAAAGTACTTTGTAAAATATTTTCCAGCTTTTAAGGCTCTTCTGTTTAGATTTATGTTCAATTTCATGGTATAATTAAACTCCCAAAGCAAAACTTTGAAAAAAAATATCAAAAGATTGTAAAATTATTACAATAATTATTTACGTTTATTTGATGTGCCTCAGGGATATGGCTGTTATACCTGCAGTAACAAATAACAATCCAACACCTGGGACACATCTAATAATAAATATTCCCCCTGTAGATATACGTCTATTCCTATAAATGTGTTCCTTTCCATATCTGCTGAGTAGCCGATTTTTCCAAAAATATGTCTGATTGTTGATCGTTTGAAAGTAGGGTTTTCTGTTAGACCAATCAAAATTGGTTGGTGGATAGTGGCGAAATATGCTGAAAAACAAACATAAATGGATGAATTGTAAAGTCTTTTTGGCTGGGGAAAGGTAATAAGAGGAAGTACATGAGAAGCAGATCAAAAGTTATTAAAATCATTACACTGAGTGTGTGCTTTCCCTTCCCCTCTATTGTCAACCTTTAGGCTTGGTACACTCAACCATTATCCTTCAACATTTTGCTTTTTTACCATTCACATTTGCTCTTCTCCCATTAACCAGGCCGTATGTGTATGTTTATTCTTCATTTCTTCTTGCTTATGTTTTCCTTTTCTGTTCCACCCAGTTAGTTTGGGTTCTAGCATTATTTTCCTTTTTTTTTCCATTAACGATGACCTTGAATGTGCAGTCATTAAAGTGGCAAGGGATCACTTGGACAAGTGGGGCCCTCTCTAACACAGGACCTAATGTAACTACCTCAGCCACCTTGCTATGGAGCCAGTTATGGCATAGAAGCATACAGAAATAAAGAGCTGGGATTTAAATGTATATATGGAAGGACATACCTCACCAATCTTAGAAGTTATTCATATGCAGACACTATTGCCAATGTAAATTCAATGCCTGGGTGTCATAGTAAAATTGAAAAAATGCAGGACCAGAGGCAGGACTAGGCAACTCAGCCAGCTATCTTGCCCCTGTGTGTGCGTTAAGGAGCATCCATGTGCTGTGCCAAAGAATGGGGGAGCACACACAGGTGACGAGCAGCAGTAGTGATAGTAGTGATGACTGTTACACCCTAGGCATGTGCCTCCTGTACCACCTATGGCTGATCCACAGAGATGTTGTTTAGGGCCTCAATGTTGCTTAGAATAAACAGGAGGCAAATTGCAATGGCCCAGCTGTCTTCTTTATTGAAGCACAGTTTCACTTCCATAGTTAACTGTTACAGCTTTTCCCCACCTACATCTCCTTACACAGCCACACTCCACTTTTATTCTCACTAAGTCCAGAGCAGTCTTCCATCCAGTGTAACAGCTACCTCATAGTAGAGCGATGTATAGCAACCGTGAGGGTGATTCTTTGTCCTAATACAGATCCCTATCTGCCTCTCTGGCCTGTGCCAATTTTCCTAATCTCAACACTGCACTTAGTACCTCAGGTTCTCCACTATAATGTGAAGTGTTTGCTGCCCAATTTACTAGCGTAATTAACTCTTAGTTCTATAGCAAACTCCACTTCAATCTTTTCTGTCACTGACTAGTCTTACAATTACTGTGGAGTGGTAAATAGGCCAAATATGATCTTGCTCTGTGCCATGCCCTTCATATAGGCTCTAACCCTTCAGTTGCTCAAGCCTACTGTCTTCAAACCTAACTATCATTAACACACATATACACAATAAAATATATTTCACCTCATGTACAGAGTCTACTACAATTCCACTTAGATGGTACTGGGAGCGGGTAGATTGCAATGATGACCTTTTGAATATGATGTAGGCCATACTGCCCAAGAATGCCTATACATCAATTCAGTGAAATGGGCAATAGACATAGAGTGTAGCATACTTTTGCAGTGGCTTACATGTACCAAATCACAAGGGACTAAATGGCAGAAATTACTGCCAGGTAACTGAGCCCAAGTATTTCCCAAAAAATGCATATCAAATGGAAGAAAGCAAAGATGAACTGTTATACAAAACAGCAGTTAAATATTATTAAAATGCTACCTACTGCCAATATTTGTTAGTGTGACAGACTAACAAATGGGATGTGGTCAGTAATAATACTGTTGTGATCCGGATGATAAAATGGAATGTATTCTGCTGAGTAGAAAAATGAACCGCTGAATGCAATCTACAGGGTATTTGTGTTTGATTTCTGTATTTTACAATTTAACCTCAAGTGCTGTTTACTAATCACCAGTGTGGCTACTATTTGTCATTTCTTCTTCGGTACTGGCATCTCTCCCCCAGAACTACAAGATTTATGGTTAGAAATAAGACAAAATGGCTTACAAGGATGATTTGTGAAAGAACAATGGTTTTAGCAAAACATAATATGTTTTTTTCTTCATGCTGTCAAGGGAAAAGGAATGCAGGACCTGAGAAACCAATATAGCTGTATTAAACTAAAAGCATGATGAATAATTTAGCATACAGGGGCACAACAAACAAAGAGGATTGCTTTTTTTTCATGAGTATGAACTCAGTTCATTAGAAATATATTTCTGATAATGGGTACTGTATAGACGCACATTTGAGTAATAGTAATATTTTAACATTTCAATAAATGCAACAGAGAGATTTAGGTTGGGAGTCTTCAATTGGAGAAATTTGTAGCAGTGATAACTGGCTGGCTGCAGGTTATATCTCCTTGCCATCAATAAGTAGGGATGTAGCGAACGTCGGAAAAAAAGTTCGCGAACATATTCGCGAACTTGCGCAAAAATGCGAGCGGTTCGCGAACGGTTCGCGAACCCCATAGACTTCAATGGGAAGGCGAACTTTAACATCTAAAAAAGACATTTCTGGCCAGAAAAATGATTTTAAAGTTGTTTAAAGGGTGCAACGACCTGGACAGTGGCATGCCAGAGGGGGATCAAGGGCAAAAATGTATCTGAAAAATCTGCCTGTGTGTGCTTGGAAGAGATAGTGTAGGGGGAGAGCTGTTAGTGATTTCAGGGACAGATGATAGTAAGTTTGCTGGCTAGTAATCTGCTTGATACTGCTCTGTATTGGAACAAAAAAATAAATAAAAGCAGTCCTTACAAGGACTACTGTTATTGCAGCAGTCAGCAGATGAGATCAGAAGCAGGACAGCTGCCCACTGCAGCTACATACAGAGCACTGCAGTAGAAGGTAGATTACTAGCCAGCAAAGCTACCTAAGCTTAAATGTCCCTCAAACCCCTGCAGACTTCTGTCCCTCCAATAACAGAGCAGTATCAAAACGATTACTAGCCAGCAAACTTTCAACTGTCCCTGAAATCACTAACAGGCAGCAGCTCTCTCCCTACACTATCTCTTCAGCACACACAGGCAGAGTGAAAAAACGCTGCAGGGCTTCGGTTTTTATAGGGAAGGGGAGTGGTCCAGGGGAGAGCTTCCTGATTGGCTGCCATGTACCTGCTGGTCTGGGGTGAGAGGGCAAAAAAAAGCGCCAACAATGGCGAACCCAAAATGGCGAACGTCGCGCGACGTTCGCGAACTTCCGGCGAGCGCGAACACCCGATGTTCGCGCAAACAAGTTCGCCGGCGAACAGTTCGCGCCATCCCTATCAATAAGAAATGCAGTAAATAGCTTTGCTGGTGATTATAACCCAATTTGCCACTGCATGTGTCTGCGTAATATTCTGGATGCTGTCCAACCAACATCACTTATCACTGCTGTCCATGGAAGGCAAGTGAACCATAAGTCTATCGCAGTTTTTGAAAATTTCTGTAGCTCCAAACTAATATCATAATGAATCCAGAATACCCACAGTGAGTATTGGCATTGCGTTATGACAACATGTATAGCAATGGTTACCATTATATTAAACAGAGTGGGAGTAAAGATGAGAATTTATTTTAGTAATACTGTTTTCTTTTTAAATGTGAAACCCATTTGTTAACATATGAATTTGTTGTCTGTACTCCACATATTAATAAATAGTCCTTGGCTCTTAAAAGATAAGTAAAGTCAGAACTTTTTTATCAAATGAATGATATAGTGGTATTCAGAGAGTGGCAGTGCCACTGTTCCTTCAGTCTGTAGAATCCTTCATAGGGATCCACATGCCTTAAATAAACATTTTGTCATGTATGCACATCTGTCTTGATCAGTCATACACCATTGGCAGAATTTTGGAATGATAGTGGACATATGTCTGGGTGGGTGGATTGTAGGCATAAGAGCATACATTTATCCTCAAACACATAGAGGCTCAGGGCCCCCTAGGTTTGTCTGTAGTCGGGGCTCTGTGACAGAGGAGACTTCCCAATGATGGAAAATAGTGTGTCACAAGCTGTAAAAGTGGCAGGGCTTGTATGGGGGCTGGCTGACTTAGGTGACTTGTAGGTGGGGGTTTCACATGAATGGGGAGTGTTCTGTGTGGATCAGGTGCATGGCTGAGAATGCAAGGGGTCCCCAGATGACCAGTGGCTTAATATTTGGGGCTTCCTGGGGGCCCTGCCAACTTAGCAGTATGGGCCCATGTTTACAGATGGTGGATCTGCACACACATTGCACATACACACATACATACCTCACCACATATATTACATATATGCATATGCATTCATTATACATATTAATCGCTGAGGGCTTTAATGATATATTTAATTGGCTATATACTATGCATATCAATTATAACTATATTTCACACAGATACTTTATCAATTGGAGAGTGATACTTTTAATCATAAGAGGTTCACATAAATCTCATACATCTCTACCCAGGTGACCCTTCTGGTAGCTTGACCTGAGTGCTGGAAAGTCATGGGAATGTTTTTATACATATGTTATACATATGTTATACATCTATACATAATTCAGAACATTATCTAACATCTTTGCATATGTTTTTTCTTTTTTTGAAGTGCACACAAAATAAGTAGCCTACAAGAAAACAGAAGGATGGGGGTTGCGGCAACCACATGACTTTTATCCTGCTTTTTAGTCTATAAGGCACTAAGAAGTCTCTGAATCCCCCACTATTGTAATATAATTATCTTAATACCACCTGGCGTTTCAAGCCTTGTAAGTTTGTATGATCTCCCAGAAGTCAGCTTGCAAAATCACTATACAAGTTAGACCCCAGAACAAATATCCCTAATGCTTATAGTCATTTATGCGATAAATGCTCTTCCCTAACTGTGTCACTCTAAGGAAATTGGAACAGAAGAAGTAAAGTGTACATAATGCATGATATTTTATACATTTACTTTCTTAGCCCCCCAAAAAAGAGAGATAAGTGTCTGATATATGGTGAACAATGGGTAGGAGACACTTGATGCATTAGTTTTCTGGAGATTCACTTAATAAATGCTGACATATTCCTTGCTGTGACATTAGCTTTACCAAGGAACATGTCTTCAAATTGTTTTAGAAGAAAACCTAGAGCACATTTTCAGGGCAAGGTCAAAATCACTTTGAGGTTGATATCCCTTTTCTTACTTTTATATGCAACATGAATAATTGAAGTTACTGAAAGAGATACTGGGAACTGACAGACTGATGTTTAATTTTTGAGATTTCAAAGGTCTTTTTAAAAGACGAAAAGACTGTCCAAGGTGACACCTGTTTTTCTGCCTGTTTGGTGCCATGAGTAAAAATAAAAGCCACACACACATGTAATGTGTCAACAGGAATGGTTTTAGGGTAGCACACAACTGGGCATTAACTATGGGATCAGTATTGGGCTCCTTTAGTAAGAAACTTTTCAACAAACAGTACTAGTTATTACATTTCAATGTATACATTGTCCGAGTGTATTGTCAACTGCCAAACTACAGTTCCCAGAATTCCACATACTTGCAAAGATGGTTGGAGGGGTTCTGGGAGTTGATATATAGGAAACGACTAATTTATCTTGTTTTCTTCTCTAACCCTTTTGCATTGCCATTGAAAAAAGGGTCCATATGATTATTTTTTAGCACAATGCATTCAGCAAAACATTATCTTTCTATACAGGTTAGAGGCTGGTAGAAGGGATTCTGTTTATTATGAGGGAAAGGAGAGCCACATGTTATATATACTATATATAGCACAGAAATGCATGTATCATCAAGGTTGTTCCTAGGGTGGCACCAGACCTAACTAAGCCCCCCAACCTTGTGCAATTGATGTCACACATGGCTGCACATGATGTCACTTCCTGTGCGCATGATGTCACATCAGGCAAAAAAAAAAAACTGACTGTTGACCCTTCACCCCCCCAGCTCTGTTGACGGATTTATTCAGGTAGTCTCTGGTGGAGGCTGGGGAGGGTTTTTATTTTTATATAAAAAAACAACCCATCCATTTTATAGGCACCCGACAATGAATTACTTCATATTTAAGGCCTCCTTTGAGTTGCTGCCTTCATTTACCTTTAGACTGAGTTCTAGTAGTATCACCAGATGACATAAAAATGGGTGCTTGCATAAAACACAAAGAGAAAATGGCAGGGTGTATTGGAAAAGGCACATAGCAATTCAGCCCAATTTAAAACATTTATACAGCTGCCTGACTTGCTCAGCAAGGTATAATCATGATTCATGAATTGTAGTTTTGTATCTCTGCTCCTAAAAGGAAAATTATAATTGAAACAGACGATTTTCCCCATCTCCTGTAATGGAAATGCTGACAGAAATATTTTTTTCATTCCTGGCATCAAAAAATGCAGTTTATTTTGCAGTTTAGACCTCAAAGTCAGGAGAAAACTGACAGCATCTTTTCCTTGTGTATTTGTTGGATGATGAGCAAGCAAAACAACATTAAGAATCAGATGGCAGAACAGACAGGTCCACAAACTATATATACAAGATACAATGCAAAGGCAACAAAAGGCATAAGCAGTAACAAGGTCTGTTAGATAATGTATAAAATTAAATTAACATTTATGTAATGAGTATTATCTGAGATTTAATTGAAACCCATCTGATTCAGGAAAACAGAAATATTGAACAGTACTTAGTAGTTTCAAGATTTAAGCAATTGGGAAGTTGCTTTCCATGTTACTGATTGGATTAAACAAATGTTACCTTTTTAGGGAAAATATAACCTAGGGGCAAAAGCGCACCCCTTAGTGCTCATTCAAAAAGCAATTGCACCTAGCATGGGATTTTCAATTCAGTATAAACTGCACATCACAACTAAAAACAAAATAGAACATAGGCACACTCCACATACTGCGTCTGCAAAAATTTTTTGAAAAAAGCTTCTTTTATTTGTGAGATCCCAGCAAACGTTTCAGGGACATGCCACTTCATCTGAAATTTTTTTTTTGAAATCTCACAAATAAAAGAAGCTTTTTTCAAAAATTTTTTGCAGACGCAGTATGTGGAGTGTGCGTATGTTCTATTTTGTTTTGAGTATAAGAAGGCTTTTTGTTTGCAGCAGGGCCTACATGGAGCACCTCCAGTGAGTTATTAAGTCTTTTGTTTATACGGAACAAGTTTTGCGGGGAATGTGTTTAAAAGTTTGGATGACATCACAACTAAACCCTGGACACAAGTGTTTTTTTTTATTAAACTGATTCAGATGCGCAAATTTATAAATCGTAAGGTGGCAGGAGGGAGGATATCTTAGTCTCTTTGATCCATTTTGGAATATTCAGAAAAGTGAAGTGAACAAGTGTATAAAAAGCCTTTTTATTTGCACTTTGCACCCAGTGCACTACGTAAATGTTCCCCAACCCTATCTGCACACATGACTTTGCTATAAACATAAACAAACACACACACACACACACATTCCTACAGCATCACTGGCACTCTCCCTTTCCCTTTTTAGAAAGATGCCACTGACCCCAGAAATCACCCTAACAAATTATTCCAAATTCTATTATATAGGGTTTGACAAACAAAATAAACTTTGCTTAGATTATATAAATTGTTTAAATTTTGTTTCCCTCTGTATTGGAATTCACAATAAAAGCAAGTGTGAAACTACCTGGGAGGCGATGGGTTGGCATCTGGTTGCACATGTCTTTTTCTTCCTGACGTGCCCTCATCGTGCTTGGCGTAAAATTTGAATATTTAAATATTTAAAGGAGAACTAAACCCCCCGAATGGGGCAGCATGTCCTAATTTATGTTGCCCAACGTAGGTTTATTGTAAGATAGTTCCTGGGTGTGCTCATTGTCTTGTTCCTTGTTCTTGACTCTTGCCTGTCCCTGACTTCTGCTGATTTGCTGCCTCTACTGGCCTTAACCTGTTATTGACTATTCACCCGCATCCTGAATTTGTACTGCATTTACTGTTTGGTTTGACCCTGGTCATTAACTGCGCTTGTGGTTTCTGATTCCGTACTGTACCATCTATCTGTTCTACAACTACACTTTCGTGGGCACTGTTGTAAAGGCAAGCTTTGCATCATCCTAAAATCTTGTTTATGTGCCAGAATGGGGGAAATGATGCTCATGTGCATGCACAAAGGAAAGAGAAAGTAATTGCCTGCCCTGCCTCTATACCCGCGACATACTGGCAATATATGATTGACAGCTGAGATTTTAAAATACCTTTATTACAGGTATTGAAAAAAATGTTTAATTTAAAAACGAATTTTATTATACAGATATTTTTGTCTGGGTGACAAGTTGTCTTTAAATGAATTGTTCAGTATAAAAATAAAAACTGAGTAAATGGATAGGCTGTGCAAAATAAAAAATATTTCTAATATAGTTAGTCAAAAATGTAAATCTATTTATCCAGTTTTTATTTTTACAAGAACTGTTCCTTTAAGAGTGACATTATTGTTGCTGTTCAACTGAAGTTGCTTTGTTACTTTACATAATATATAGTGAATAAAGTACCCCCTCTTGTAAAATATAAGGATATTATAAGTTACCGAGGAGTTTCATGACCATATAAAAACGTGAGGCCGAAGGTCATGTGTCATTTCTGTCAACAGAAATGACATCAGAACTCACCGTTTATAACTGATGACATCAGAACTCACCGTTTATAAGGATATAATTTACAGGATATTCATGGCTTTTGTGTATTAGATATATATATATATTATGTCTAACTAAGGGCATTTCTGTATAGATAGGTCTTCAACACAAATTTTTGATTCCAGTTCATGAGCACTTGAAGCAGCCTGCTTTTTTTGACCCAACCCATTTATTCACTGGTGCGAATTATCTTGTACATTTAGGGGCCGATTCACTAACTTCGAGTGAAGGATTCAAAGTAAAAAAACTTTGAATTTTTGTGCTCCTCGACTATCTAATTGGCGTAAATTCGCCTGAGTAGAATGATTCGAATAGATTGAGCGCAAAAACGCTGCGACTATTCACCATTCGATAGTCGAAGTACTGGATCGAGCGCAAAAATGCTGCGACTATTCGCCCATTCGATAGTCGAAGTACTGTCTCTTTTAAAAATACTTCGACTGCCTACTTCGCCACCTAAAACCTACCGAATTGCTTTAAAAGCCTATGGGAAAGTCCCATAGGCTTGTTTTCCAAGTTTTTGATCGAATAAAAAGGCATTTGATCAAATCAAAATCCTTCGAGCGAATATTCGATCGAGCGCCTATTCGCCTGGCGAATAGTCGCCAATTTGACTATTCGCCAGCGCGAAAATTCGCCCAAATTGCCTATTCGATTCTATTCCCCAGTCGAATTTCGAGGGATTTAACCCTTCGAAATTCGACCCTTGATGAATTTGCCCCTTAAAAAAAGTAGAATACATGGAAATTTCTGTGCTGCTTATTTTTTGTTTGTTTGTCTGTATGCTATTATTGGTGGCTTTCCCTCTCAGCCACTACAAGCACAATTTTGTACAATCTTAAGCTGCAGTTTTCATTTAATTATTTTAAATCTTTCATTACAAATTCTGTAATTTTCAGTGTATAGATAATTCTAACAAACACAGGTAAAATGAGTGGTAAAATGGGGTTCACTCACATTTCTGATTATTTCTGTGCCTTACTCGACACAAGCATAGTAAACAGCTGCTTTCAGGACAAGAGCAGTCATCTGTGGTGCCTTAGAGTAATTGCACGATCCATTGACTCTCTGAGCTATGCTTCTCTAGGAGGACCAGCTTTAGTATCTGCCTGCTACAGGGGGGAATTTGGCTTTCTAGGTAATTGAAAGGAATGGTAATGGAGCATATTGGAACTACAGAAAGGAAAGCTTTGCATCATTTCGTTTCACAACATTAGTTTCAATATCATTAATGTGAGATAAGCAGTTAAAGAAATTAAAGCATTCAGTACATTATATTACATGATCACGTTGGGAATATTGAAGAGAATACTAAAACTAGCGTCTTAGTATAGTTTCAAGTCTGAATAATTTTTTTACAAATGTTTAACATTAAGTTTTATAGCTATATATGTTTTAGAACAGTGTTTTGGCACTCAGAACATTTACATTTTATAGTCTATAATGACCCAATTACCTGTGTTTGCATGAGTTTCCTAGCATGTATTGCTAGCATGTAAATTGGCTCTTGATGAAGCTGCCCCTGATGTTACTGTGTTTGTGTGATTATGGCAGGGAAATTAGATTTTAATTAACACTGGCACAGGCATTCAGGTGAGTGATTAAACATGCTCTGTGCACCGTGGACAGGGGTGGATTAATGCACAGACTCCCCTAAACTATAGTCTAGGGGCCCAGTGTGATCAGGGGCCCAACTAGTTTTTTTCAATTAATTATTTCTATTTTTGTTAATATTTCTTTTTATTTGAACAGCTGGGTCCAGCCAGACGCACCTGTTGGGTGAAGAAGGAAGGCAAGGAGTGTGTATGTTGCCTGGATGTGTGCAGATCCAGTGATGTCACTGAGGCGTGCATAGAGAGCTTGCCTGCACGCATGCACTCATCCAGACCTAGCAGTAACCTAGGAGTGGAGCCTGTGGATTTAGCTTAGGGACCTTACATCTCATTAATCTGCCACTGACTGTGGATGCCAGTACGATATAAATAAAGGTTCATGATAAATGCCTTTTATTAGTACAAAGGGAATTTTAACCCATCTTCCCAAACCTTTGTCAAGATTACAAAAGAGTATTCCTCCTTACCTTACAAAAACAAAAATGGATTAGTACACAAATAATTACATTTTATTGAACAAAACCAATATTTGGGCCTGTTTCCAGGCATTTGTCTAGATTGATCTGCTTCCTCTTATAAAGACTCCACGCTAAAAACATTTTAGTGTCAACCTCAGCATCCTCAACACTATCTCCTGTAGTACATAAAAACATATGGAATAATACATAAAGTGTGTCTGGACCAAAAAACATCAAAACAAGAAAAGGTTGTATGGCTTATTCAGTAGCGTAACAAGAGTGCACTGCCCCCCCCCACCAAAAAAACCTTCAGATAGCTGTTCCCAATCGCATTTTAAATGCTATAGAGGAAGCCAACCCTATGGTCCGGGCCCCCCACCACATTTCCCGGCATTTTACTTACTTATCTACTAGCGTCCTAGACATCCCTTGCACAAATTCCTGTTTCTGCATGCACAGTAGAGTAAAGCCTGGCAACATGAATGAAGATATTAAGGTAAGGAGATGCCATCACAGCACTTTTTTCCTCAGGCCACTACAGTTTTTTCCTAACAGGAACACCGACCCAAGGAAAAACTTAGTAATCTATGTCAATGTATATGGAATGGAGTCTATAGAAGAAATCACATCTCCCATCTGTCCCAATTTTCAAGGAACGTTCGCAATTTAGACAGCTCAGCTTGCAGTCCTGGTTTCTTACTGAAATGCCCCGCATTTATCTTTGATCTCCTGCACTGACGTCAGAAAAACTTAATAAAACAAGAGACTTTTGGTAGAGAGGACAGGATACGCAGCGCCTTCACTTAGATACAATTGGAAACAATAAGATAAACAGGTTTCTTGGGAAAAATTAGACTTACAGCTTAAAGGAGAACTAAACCCCCCCTTTAGGCAAAAATCCCCACTGGCCCCCCTCCGCTGGCCCCATTCCCTGCCTCCGCCCTGCACAGTGCTACAGCAGATTGTGTCCCCTCTAGGAGTACTGACCTGTACCTGCAGAAGAGTGCAGCGGAGCTCACGAGCGCCATCTTTGTCGATTCGGTATTTTTTGTGGCTTCTTCCTTACCTTCGGCAATTTCCGTTACTTTGGCGCATTCACAGTTGTAACAAACCCAAAGATTCTCCAACTGCGCATGCGCCGATACACTGATCACTTCACAAAGAATACCTCCGCTGCACTCTTCGACAGGAGTGGTCAGTATTCCTAGAGGGGACACAAAATCTGCTGTAGCACTGTGCATGGCGAAGGCAGGGAGGGGGGCCAGAGGAGGGGGGTCAGTGGGGACTTTTGCCTAAAGGGGGGTTTATTTCTCCTTTTCAGAGAAATTTCAACTAAATTAGTAAAACTGTAATAACATATAAAAACCTGACCCTAAAACCCCCAGAAATGTGTTCAAACTTTCCATATCCTGCCAAATTTTGTAAAATGGACTTGGTATTTAGGGTGTGTGGCCACTCAATAGGCGTGGTCACAAAATTTTGCGGCAGATCTTTTTGTCCCTCGTTTCATTTTTCAAATGTTGGGAGGTATGTAAGATGGGGGGAACACTGTTCTGTAATTCTGATGAAGGTCTGTAAAAAGTTAAAAAATATTTCTTTCTTTCCACCAATTTGGGTTCACCAGAAAATCTAACATCTGACAGCTATCATTGCTTCTTTTGACTTGCCCATAGGGGTTCGGCTTGAGTGAAGTCACATGGCCCGACTCTCCTGATCGTCTGTCAGCAGTGAATATGGGAAATATGAGGAAATGAATTGCACAGTGGTTAGGGGGGAGTAGTGTGCAATTCATTTCAATATGCACAACAATAAAAATAAAATATGGTACATAAACTCAGTTATCAGCTAGCTTCAACACTGAATATGGACTAGTCCAGGACTATGAAGCAGCTGTAATAAAACTGACAGTGTGTGTACCTACCCTCTAAATGCATGAGTAGAATGACAATAATATTAGCTACTAGGAAGCCTTTCTAACAACAAAAGGTACATATAGAAACAGTTCAATGAAAGTGCAGTTAAGTCAGATTGCACAAATAGATCCCGTATGTAATTGGCTACTGAATGGAGCTGAAAGCAGGCAAAAAGCTCAGACATATTCTTCAATAATATTGCTTTTAGGAATATTAAGCAGGAAATTTATTTCTGCCATTTTAATAGCTCCAAGCTTCCCATTCAATACATTATAAAGTAAGTTTTAGATTTTTTTTCAGTCCCCGAGGCAACATATGGAATGGACTGATAAGCTGTGAGCATAATTACTGTCTCCTTTCTCCCTGGAAAGATACATTTGCTCTAGATGTTTTTTTCCCTATGCTTTCGGATATTGTTTACTGCAGTGGAAGATTTCAAATGCCTCAAGCTCAAAAAAGATGGACTTAACTTTGTCATGCTGTGTAGTTACTTTGTACGCGGTATTGCTCATTGTACGGCCCCACATCCCGCGTCTATCAAGGGAAAGTGTTTTCAGCAGCACAGTCATGTTTATCAATGCCCTTTGAACATGATTTGCTGCAGCTTAGGGTGATTGTGTCTTTTGATGTTTTCTTCACAGCCTAACAGATACCTTGTTGCCTTTAATGTGATTCCTACAGTTTGCCAGGTAGGACACTCTTGCATTAAAGTCTAACTGGCTGCTTTTCAGTTTTTAGAGCTGTAAGCAAGGGATAATGGGAAGTGCAAGTGTATATATATATGTTGTCATTTCAGAATCATTAAGTGCCCTATTTAGAAAGCGTTGAAGTAGAAATTTTAATTCATAGATTTTAGTGGCAAGGGAAACACAAAGGTGTCACATTTGTGTCTTGACTGGGAAAAAAAAAAAGAAAAAAGATGTGTAAAAAAAATAAATAAAAGGGATCATTTACTAAGTGCATGGCATAGTACAAAGTGCAAAAATTGGCTAAATTTTCCATGTTTTGCACACTTTGCATTCTGTCCTGCACTTCTCTGTACTTGGTGCAGAGACCAGCCAGACTCTGCACACAATCCTTAGAATGAGCACTAAAGATGGCCATAGATGTTACAATTATGATTTCCAAGAAAAATCATTCGTTTTAATACACACATGTAGAGCTGAATCATCAGATATACAGGTAGAAACAATAGAATTCTACCTGTATCTGATGATTCAGCACTAACAATGGCCGATGTTCTGGTGCCTTCAAAGGTGCCCGATCAAAATTTTCCGGCCAGCCCGATTGACGAGCCGACTAATATCCAAGTCTTCTGCCAATATTGGTTGACTTATCTCCCACCATACACACACCGAATATCATACGACAATTTGTTTTGCACAATATTATTGGTGCGTCTATGGCCACCTTACGGGTGTTCTTCAGCATCAGGGGCGGAACTACCGGGGGAGCAGGGGGTGCGAGCAGGCCAGGGCCCACACCCCCTCAGGGCCCCCCGGCAGTCCGCGCACTGCACATATCCCGGCCAGTTCCGGGTTTACGGAGGGGGGCGGGGGGCCCGGCTGTGCGTCCTGCGCCAGGGCCCGCCCCCCTCTAGTTCCGTTTCTGTTCAGCATCCCCTAGTACAAGGGTGGGAAGAAACGTTAGAAAAGAAAGACGCGTTTTAGTAATAGGGAATTCTTTATTAGAAAGGTGGATAGGGTAATCAGTCTCGAGGACCCTACATGGCACACTGACGCTTGTTTGCATGCTGCTTTTTATTACGCATCCTCCTATGCAGGCCCTCTCCTATTCATATTCCAGTCTCTTATTTAAATAAATGCCTGATTGCTATTTGGTAATTTGGACCCTAGCAACCAAAATGCAAACATTGTAAACCAGAGAGTACAGGCACAAGATGGCAATGTGCCACAGACTCCACACACTCCTTGGTGGAAGGAAGTCAGATGTGAAGCCCATTATAAGTGCAGGGTTTAGTAAGGGGCAGCTATATCCTGTCCTAGGTCTCTCTCTAGGAGAGATTACCAGGTTTACTGTTACCTAGATAAGCAGCTCTTGGCTCCACCAAAGACTGTTAACAGGGGTTATATCTCCATTGGCATTATTGCCTAGAAAGGGAACCAGAGTGTAGGAATTAGGGACTACATAATTACCCACCTGGGTTCCCCCTAAAGAAAAGTCCGTGAGGAAGAAAAGAAATTCTGGGTGGACTGAATAATATCCCTCTGTCAAGTTCTATTGGAGGGAATTTTCTGCTCGCAGTGAGTATGTACTGGATACTCGATGATGTGCCCTGTGTTGTTACAATATCCTCCTTTATGTACTGTTCCTAATAAATTATTTCTCGTTAATGTTGTAAGAACCACTAGCGCCCATTCTTTGATAATATTACAGAATAGAGTTGCTGTCACGCTACTTACCTGGGTCCTCGGCGGGCTGTGCGGCGCAGGCGTCAGGAGGTGCGCGACGTGCGGTTTCACGCCGGGCGGGCGCGCACGTCTTGTCGCACGGGGTTGCACGCGTTGTGACGCAGGCGCGTTCGCGCGTGCGTTGTGACGTGCGACGGCCTTGGCGCATGCGCAGTGCCTATTTATGGACGCCAGCGTTTATCCTCCTTGCTAATTGTTCTTGTTAGCTTCTGGACTTAGCATTACTACTGATCCTGTATTCCTGGTTTCTGATCCCTGCTTGTTCCTGGACCTCGCTGTTTTCTGCCTACCTCTGACCTCGGACCTGTTTCCTCGTTTTGAACCTTATTCTGGCTTCCTTGACCTCGGCCTGTCTGACCATTCTTCCGGATTTTCCTCGGCACTCCTGCCTATTTGCACATCACCTCTCCTGTTCCCATTCCAGGGGTAGGTGCTGTGAAATCTGAAGGTGCTGTCAAAATCGTCTGATCGATCCTACTGACGAGATCCTTAAAGTAACAATTAGCCACAATGGATTCCGGTCAGGATGATGCACCTATTACCTCGCTGTCGCAGCAAATTGCCGCCTTAACCCAAGCGGTCCAAGAATTGCAAAGTGGGTACCAGCAGCTCCAAGCCAGTGTTCTGAATCCGCCTGTGAAAGATCCTGCTGCCTCTTCATCCGCTGCTGCTTCGGGGTCCGCTCTTTCCACTTCCTCTGCCGCACTGGAACCCAAAGTCTGCATGCCTGATTTTTTCTCTGGAGACAGATCCATGTTTCGCTCCTTTATGAACTCTTGCCAGTTATTGTTCACTCTGAAACCTCGTACTTATTCCTCTGACCAAACGAAAGTAGGGGTGGTGATTTCGTTATTACGCGGTGAACCTCAAGCTTGGGCCCATCGTCTGATGGAAAGACAAAATCCAATTTTACACAACCTGTCTATGTTCTTTCAAGCAATGGCCTCCTTATACGATGATCCTAGACGTGCCTGCACTGCTGAAGCTGCTATTACTCCTCTACGCCAAGGTCGTCGCCCAGTGGAAGATTACGTTGCCGAGTTTAGGCATTGGGCTATCGAGACAGAATGGAATGATAAAGCTCTCCGATACCAATTTCGTTTAGAGTTATCTGAGGCCCTTAGAGACGAACTGGCTCGGGTAGGGGTTCCTGAGTCTTTACAAGAACTGTTCTCACTCGTGATTCAGATGGATCGCAGATTACGTGAACGACGCTCTGAGAAATCGGCATCTCCATATTGGGCTACACCTAAAGCATCCCTGCTTCCAGAATCCCCTGTGTCAGTAGGCTCCTCTGAACCCATGCAGATTGGGGTTCTCCGCCCTTCTATTTCCCCTGAAGAAAGAGCAAGAAGAAGACAATTGAATTTGTGCCTGTATTGTGGCAATTCTGGTCATCTCCTCAGATCGTGTCCAATACGTCCTGAGGGTAGGTCCCGTGATTTTGTGGTGTTGGGCCCTTACTCCCAAAAATTTGACTCTCATTTTTCTATTCCTCTGTCCCTTCAGTTCCACGAAAGAAGGATTGAGGTTTCCGCTATCATTGACTCCGGAGCTGGTGGGTGTTTCGTGGATAGGGAATTCTCAAGAGTTCAAGGCCTTCCAATAAGGGACAAGGACACTCCCTTGGGGCTTCGATTAGCGGATGGAATGTCTCCGGCTTCAGGACCTATCACTTCTGAGACTCTGCCTTTAAAGATGTCCTGTTTCGATGTTCATGAAGAAATTATGATTTTTGATGTTGTCTCTTCACCTATGTTCCCTATTATTTTGGGTTTGCCCTGGTTAATTAAACACAATCCATCCATCAACTGGGTGTCTAAAGAAATTTTGTTTCCTTCCACCTTTTGTCTCAAACAATGTCTAAAGGACTCTGCTTCTACCAGGTTGGTTATCCCTTTTGTCTTAATAAAGGAGATTTCCTTGCTTCCATCTGTCTATCAGGAATTTTCCGATGTTTTCGATGAAAGAGGCATTGATGTCCTACCTCCTCACAGGACCTACGACTGTCCCATTGAACTCTTTCCAGGGGCCCCGATTCCTTTTGGTAGGATTTATCCGCTCTCTCAACCTGAGTTAAAAGTTTTGAAGGATTATTTGGACGAAAACCTTGAGAAAGGATTTATCCGTCATTCTACCTCTCCTGCTGGCGCAGGAATATTTTTTGTGGAAAAGAAAGATAAGACTTTAAGACCCTGCATTGATTATAGAGACTTAAACAAAGTCACAATTAAAAATCGGTATCCTCTGCCGTTAATCCCGGAACTCTTCCAAAATCTCCGCTCTGCTGTAGTTTTTTCGAAATTGGACCTGAGAGGAGCATACAACTTAATTTGGATTCGTAAGGGGGATGAGTGGAAAACTGCATTCAGAACAAGATATGGACATTTCGAATACCTTGTTATGCCTTTCGGCCTTTGTAATGCTCCCGCTACATTTCAGCACTTTCTCAATGACATCTTTCGGGATTTTCTTGACGTTTTTGTTATTGTTTATTTGGATGACATTTTAGTCTCCTCTGAATCCCTTGCGAAACATCGCATTCATATGGAGAAAGTGCTATCTCGTCTACGTTTGCACAAACTTTTTGCTAAACTGGAAAAGTGTGAATTTGAGAAAGAAGAGATTGAATTTTTGGGATTCCGAATATCCGGCGGGGGAATTTTGATGGACTCTAAGAAAGTGGAGGTTATCAAGAATTGGCCTGTTCCGTCCACTCGTAAGGAGGTCCAGCGATTTGTGGGATTTGCTAACTTCTACCGGAAATTTATTAAGAACTTTTCTGCTGTTGTCCGTCCCATTACCGATTTGACGTCTGTTAAAAAGGAGTTTGAATGGTCCTCAGAAGCTCAAATTGCTTTTGAATATTTGAAGAACCTTTTTACTTCTGCACCAATCCTTCTTCACCCGGATCCATCTCTTCCTTTTATCCTAGAGGTTGATGCTTCTGATTTTGCTGTGGGTGCGGTGTTATCCCAAAGACCATGCTTCAAGGAGAGTCTTCATCCTATTGCCTATTTTTCTAAAAAACTTTCTGTTTCTGAAAGAAATTACTCAGTAGGGGATAAGGAATTATTTGCAATTAAGCTTGCACTCGAAGAGTGGAGACATTTTCTAGAAGGGACTCTTCATCCAATACTGATATTTACGGACCACAAAAACCTTGAATATCTGCGTTCAGCCAAGAGACTCAATCCAAGACAAGCCCGGTGGGCTCTTTTCTTTTCCCGTTTTGATTTTTTAATTTCTTTTCGTCCTGGATCCAAGAATGGTAAAGCCGACGCTTTATCCCGTTTATGCTCCACTGAGTTGGCTCCATTTCCCAGTCCTGAAGACACCATTCTTCCCTCTAAGAACTTTTTGCTCCTTCAGACGGATTTTGTGAGTCAACTTAAAGTATGTAAAGAACAAGTTATCAGCGAACTCCCCCGCAACGTAGTGTTTTCCTGTAAAGACGATTTCGTTTTAACTAATGGAAGAATTTGTGTCCCTAAGAATCTTCAATATGAAGCCTTAAAACTAGTACATGATTCTCCCCTGGCTGGTCACTTGGGAATTTCGAAAACCTTACGTTTGGCGCAAAGACTCTTTTATTGGTCAGGTATCTCCAAAGACTGCAAGGCATATGTATTGTCATGTGAGGTGTGTGCTCGTGCCAAAAACCCTCGTTTACGCCCTCTAGGGTTGCTCCATCCTCTGTCCATTCCCAGCGGTCCTTGGCGTTCTATCTCTTTGGATTTCATTGTGGAACTTCCGCTATCTTCTGGCTGTAATACTATTATAATACAATACAGGAGATTGTGTCAGATCGGGGAACCCAGTTTACATCCAAATTCTGGAGAACTCTGTGTGCCAGCCTGAATATCAAAACGTCTTTCACTTCTGCTTTTCATCCGCAGTCCAATGGACAGACGGAACGCACCAATCAAACTCTGGAACAATACCTCAGATGCACTTTTCTTCAAGATAATTGGGTTTCGTTACTTCCACTGGCTGAATTTTCATACAATAATTCTCATCATTCTTCCTCAGATCAAACTCCGTTTTTTGCTAATTTTGGTTTTCATCCCACTCTTTTGCCCGATCTTCCTTCTGATCTGCTTTTGCCTTCAGTTGAAGACCGGCTGAAGTTTTTGAAAGATAACATTCCGATTCTCCAACAGTCCATGAGCAAGGCTCAGAAAAACTTCAAGTTTTATGCTGATAAGCATCGTAGACCTGATCCTGAGTTTAAAGTGGGGGATTTTGTCTGGCTTTCGACTAAGCATCTTAAGTTGCAGTGTCCTACCAAGAAGCTGGGAGCCCGCTTTTTAGGTCCGTTTCCTGTGATCCAGAAAGTCAATGACGTGGCTTTTAAACTGAAGTTGCCGGCCACTTTCAAGGTGTATCCTGTGTTTCATTCCGCATTGTTGAAGCCTGTCCACCGTAATCCGTTCCCTGAACGTAGATCTACCCCTCCTGATCCCGTTCTGGTTGATGGGGAGTCGGAATTTGAGGTCGAGGATATTCTGGATTCTCGCGTTCGACGTTCTTCACTTCAGTATTTGGTTCGTTGGAAAGGCTATGGTCCCGAAGAGGATTCCTGGGAACCTGCTTCTCATCTCCATGCTCCTAGGATTGTTCGACGTTTCCATTTACGTCATCCGGAGAAGCCTGCTGCAGGTGTCGTCCAGAGGCCGACCATGGGGAGGGGGCAATGTCACGCTACTTACCTGGGTCCTCGGCGGGCTGTGCGGCGCAGGCGTCAGGAGGTGCGCGACGTGCGGTTTCACGCCGGGCGGGCGCGCACGTCTTGTCGCACGGGGTTGCGCGCGTTGTGACGCAGGCGCGTTCGCACGTGCGTTGTGACGTGCGACGGCCTTGGCGCATGCGCAGTGCCTATTTATGGACGCCAGCGTTTATCCTCCTTGCTAATTGTTCTTGTTAGCTTCTGGACTTAGCATTACTACTGATCCTGTATTCCTGGTTTCTGATCCCTGCTTGTTCCTGGACCTCGCTGTTTTCTGCCTGCCTCTGACCTCGGACCTGTTTCCTCGTTTTGAACCTTATTCTGGCTTCCTTGACCTCGGCCTGTCTGACCATTCTTCCGGATTTTCCTCGGCACTCCTGCCTATTTGCACATCACCTCTCCTGTTCCCATTCCAGGGGTAGGCGCTGTGAAATCTGAAGGTGCTGTCAAAATCGTCTGATCGATCCTACTGACGAGATCCTTAAAGTTGCATTGCACCCTGCCTCCACATTTTTGCGAGGGCCCACACCTGAGAATAATATGTATCATCCGAAGTAAACAAATTGGTAAATCTGATTAAGTAAAGGTGCTGCTCCATTCACTAAAGCAGTATAACACTGTGTGCAGCATGTTTGTGATGCCATGTACTGTAAATACAGATTTACTAGTGGTTCTGATAGATATAATTTAGATAACGGACATTTTAGATCTAGGCATCAATATGTCACTGCAATAAAATATTCTATTACCGCACACCTCCTTCCACTTTTCTGCGTGGTGGTGCTGGTCCTCCGTTGACCAAGCCCGGTCTCCTTACTGCTTTGTAATTTCAAAAAACGGTCCGCACACACCAATGTTGCAGTCGGGGATTGTGCCCCTTTTATTAATGCCACCAACAATCTCTGGTTGTTGGTGGCATTAATAAAAGGGGCACAATCCCCGACTGCAACATTGGTGTGTGCGGACCGTTTTTTGAAATTACAAATCAATATATCACTGTCATTATCAACAGCTTTTCTGCTGTGGGTTTGGCAAGTTAGTTATCCACCCATTATCTACTTAGACAACTATGCTGATTTGTGTGGATTTGTTAGAGATTATATTCTGCTATACTTATTATTTAATCTTCTAGGGGGTTCAGGCAAGGTATTGAAGTATTCTAACTTATGCAGCAAGCACTGCTTTTTAGAGAAAACACAAAAACAACACAACATATCAAGGATGGAGGAATGGCATCCCAGGCAATCTGGGGAACCCAGTCCATGTCCGCTGGACTCCCCATGACTGTGGGGTCTGCTGTATGGTAGTTACTCCACTGATTCTGTGGTTTAGGATTTCATAGGAATTCTATTGAAGAAATGTACAGTTTTTTTTCTATTCTCTTCAAAACAGGCTCTTAAAGGGGACCCGTCACCCAAAAAAAATATTCAAAATCCAATTTTATCACAAGCAAAATGAACTTTAATTATATTTAATTATATTTAATATTTAATTATAATTATAAACTATAAACTATTTGAATCCTGTTTCCTTCAGTCTGGGAATTCATAATTATAGCAAGCAGGCAGGAGCCATTTTGTGGACACTGTTTTTAAGACAAGCCTTGAATCATCTCAAAATCTTGTTTGTGCACCAGAATGGGGGACCCAATGTCTATTTCCATGCCCTGAATCAGGGATCCCTAACCTTTTGAACCCGTGAGCAACATTCAGACGTAAAAGGAGTTGGGGAGCAACACTAGCATGGAAAAAGTTCTTGGGGTGTCAAAGAAGTGCTGTGATTGGCCATTTAGTAGCCCCTATGAGGATTGTCAACCTACATTGAGGCTCTGTTTGCCAGTGCACCTGGTTTTTATACAGCCAAATGTTGTCCCCATCCCCAAGCCTGGAATTCAAAAATAAGCTCATGCTTTGAGGCCACTGGGAGCAACATACAAGGGGTTGGAGAGCAACATGTTGCTCACAAGCTACTGGTTGGGGATCACTGCGCCTGACTACACAATTAAACAGTGAAGAGTACAGGGGAATGTGTGGAGAGCAGGGACATCTAGGAAGTGCTGAATGGAAAGTGAAAGCTATTGTCTGCCCCACATCTATGCCTAGGCATAGAGGAAGGGCAGACAATATTTCATTGACAGCTGAGATTTTTAAATGAGCTTACAACAGCTATGAATGCTTTAATAAAAAAATAGAAATTGGATTTCATGTTTAATTTGAAAAGGACTTTTTTTATACAGATTTTTGTGTCTGGGTCCAGTTTAATAACTTTAGGTAGGACATTGAAAAATAAAGGGCAACCAGTATGAATTATGAATATAATGTAACCATTGATCAACCTGTTATTTCAAATATTTTCAATATTTCAACTCTAAAATGCCCAGCATTTTCAATGTCATATACATGTTAAAACAGTATTAAAACAGTATTAAAACGGCAGCTCCATTTCAGGACTTTTTGAACTGCTTAAATATAACATATGCATTGATTGCCTTTGTATTGAACAGACTATCAACTACAAGCACATTGCACACATAGAATGCTATTCTGTACATTTAGGGGTTTATTTACTCAACCACGACTTTTTCTGGTATGGTATTTTGGGCAAAAACTTCAAAAACCTCAAATTTTTCCAGATTCATTTCGAAGTTGCAAAAAATCGTAATAATAAAATCCAGCATCTCAAACCTGCCGGGGTCATGTAGAAGTCAATGGGAGATGTTCATTTTACATTTTAAAGATATTGTGGTCTGCGCTGGGTTTTCGAATAAGGCAATAACACGAAAAAATCGAGCGATTCGGGCGTCTAATCTGAAAAATTCGTGCAATTCGGGTTTTCGTAAAATTTTATCAGGTTTTTTCCTGGCTTGACTTTTTTGAGTTATTTTATTGATAAATAAAATAAAATTATGGATGGGAGTTTGGTTGAGCTTGGTTTAATAAACATATGAGATGAATTTGCATTTTGGTAGATAACCCCCTTAGACATGAACTTGGGTGCCCTTTTCTTGCTATCCCCTTGTAACCCAATTACTGTATCATGCTGTGTAAAAAGTGGAGTGAAGTATTACCGGTGATGTTACTCAGAGCAATAATCAGCAATTAGATTTCAACAGTTACAACACAAAACAAATATCTGATCACCAGTAATGAACCACTCCACTTTTTACACAGCATCATAAATAGACCCCTCTATATGCAAATAAAATATTTCTACTCCTTACACCTCTATTAAAAATAGTGGAAAATTAATCAGATATTGTTCTACTGTCTGAAAGTTTCACATTTACCTCTCCAAAGATAAGCAATAATGTCACTTCAGCAGAAAGTGTAATTCTAGGCAAGTTTCCAATATATCTTAACATTATTTTATGATTTTATGATGTGAAAGGTATTTGTAAATGTACAAGCTGCTGAAAGCTGTATCTGTCCTCAGCCCGTAGCTATTTCCTTCATCTGCTTGTCTGACTATAGAAACAGTATATCAAAAATTAACTTTCCTCCAGTCAAGACTCCAGATCCCACAGTCCTTTTCAGGACTGAAGAATATGCAAGAAATTGTGGGAACTGGAGTCTTGGCTGGCAGGGAGCTGACTTTGGATACAATATCATACCTCCCAACTGTCCCGCTTTGAGTGGGACAGTCACACCTTTTACAGCTCAACCCGCAGTCCCGGCTTGTTACTGAAATATCCCGACTTTTTCATTGCTCTCCTGCATTGAACAGCCAGAAAAGGATACAGTGTTTCTAACTTAATTGGGTTTTTGACAGATAGCCCAGAATAGTCAGTAGATGAACTAATATACATTTGTAACAATTTTGATATAAGCAAATAATTAATTGTAACTAGTGATGGGCGAATTTGCGCCGTTTCGCTTCGCCGAAAAATGTGCGAATTTCCCGCGAAATTCACGAAACTGAGAAAAATATGCGAAACGGCGCCGGCGTCTTGTTTTTTGGAAATTTTTTTTTTTGACGTCGGCGAATTTTTCCCGTGATTTTTCGCGAATTTATTTGCTGGCGGCGAATCGCGCAAATTCGCCGCAAATTCGCACCTGCCGAATAAATTCGCCCATCACTAATTGTAACAATAAAAGATAACAGGTCTCTTGGGAGAACTTAGACTCACAGCCTAAAGGGCAATTCACCTTGATTAGCAAAACTGTAATAACTGAAAAAAACATAGAAATGTGTTCAAACGTTCATAACCTGGCAAATTTTGTAAAATTGACATGGTAATTAGGGGGTGTGGCCACAAAAATGAGCACGGTCAAATAAATTTGCCATCGTGCGCGGCAAATCATTTTGTCCCTCCTTATATTTTCCAAATGTTGGGAGATATGCAATATTATAGTATGAGTAGCTAGGGAGAACAGTGGAGTGAGTAGTAAGAAATAGACAGATACTTCCAATAGCTACTTCAAATATAAATAAAACTGATGCCAAATAATTTATATTGTAAGGTTGCTTCCCCTTTAAACATCCTAAAGCAAAATTCAGCATTCTGCATCTAAAACATCTTCTGAGATTCTATAAATATTTGTATTGGTTGTGCGAAATCAGAATCTTGGTGTCATTTCAATGGGAAAAGACAGGCCGCTTTCATGGTAACTGGATATAAGAAAATCTAGTTGCTTGCTCTATTACTCTGGACACGGTCTGCTGCCCACCAGCCTTGAAAAGAAATGGTCACAGAGAAGTTGACAGACTGAAGCAGAGAGAACTTTGGCAGTGCAGAAAAACAGCTTTTCACTATGACTCATATACAGATGCTGTTAGATGGGAAATGGGGATTGCCACTTGAGATTTCTGAATTTAGCTACTCTTTTTCCATGTTTTAGATTCATTTGTTTTCAGTGTGAAAATGCCTAATTTCTTTTCAAGCAAATTGGCTTTAAAAGAGAAATGCTAATATTCTGACTCATCAGAGTGAACTTAATTGCAGAGGTGTAATACAGGCAGCACCTTACTGTAAACCTCAAATGCACACATGCAAAATTAATACAAATAATAAACATACATAGTGTAATAGCCAAGAATATCCTGTAAATTATATGCTTAGTGATGTCATCAGTAATATCTGTCACATGACTCTTTGAAATTTGTATATTATTATAAATAAAGTATTATTATTACTTGTATTTATATAGCGCCAACGTATTTTGCAGCGCTGTAAAGTAAATGTGTTTATACAACTAAATCACATGAATTACATACTTAGAACATATGGAGTTACATACATCATAACCAATACCAGTACAAAAGGTGAGGAATGCCCTGTGCAAAAGAGCTTACAATCTAAAGGGAAGGGTATAAGACACAAGGTGTGGAATTGGGCAAGATCAGAATGAAGTGGGTGAGAGATGTAGTACTGTGTGTGGTATTGCATTTGGTAGTTAAAGGGGGAACTCCACAAAAACATAACTTAAGCTTTTTGAAAAGTAAATATAATTTCAAGCAACTTTGCAATATACATCAATTAAAAAATATGCAGATATTAGGGGTTTCTGTGTTATGTTGGCCTCTTTAAGCAGAGTAAAGGTAGGCTTCTCTAAATAAGGGAATTTTAAGACATCTTTTGAAAGCAGAAAGGTTAGGGGAAAGTTGGACAGACCACGAGAGAGGAGGGGAGAAAATAAGTAGTTACTGTATATCCTATTAAGTCCTATCCTATTTGGTTAGTGTATATCATTATAAAAAACAATACTGACACATTTTATTCATCCAGTGATGAGTGATCATTTTGCAGAAACTGACTGTGTGTAAATAATTCTGCCCTAGAATGTACCATATTGGAACCAGTAAATTCACAACTGGATCATATGCTTAGCGTTTGATCAGCGTTTTCTTGTTTGTTGTTAATGCGCATTTATTTCTTATCCTGTATTTTATTTTTGGTTACAATCAGCAATTAGATCCAAACAGACTGCTACATGGTGAAAAGTAAAAACCTGATTGGTTGCTTCTTCAGCTGCACTTATATTTAATCAGCCCTTGAAATTGTTGATTAGACTGTATATGTAGACCATAAAGAGGGGATGCAAAATGAGTACTTAATGTTTTATAAACATTACTATTTAAAAAAAAAAAACACAAATCACTCTTTCCTTTAGATGCATCACTTTGAGTTTGGGTTGTATCTGCACCCCATTTATTTATTTTTTTGCATCTGCCTACATTCAATGTTGATTGCAAGTCTGTATTCACTGCTTTATGAATCTGCTGGGTATATATTCCAGCTAAACAAAAGCATGGTATAGGGCAATCACTGTGGCAAACTATTTTCAGCTTACTGAATGTGTCCAATGGAATTTTAATGCCTTTTTTTGAAGAAAAGTCAGAGAAATCATTTCTGTCATACATTTCAAGAAAAGACTGAAAAAAGCAGCAAGTTTTCAGGTGGTTCCAAAATGTTTTTCTCAGACTAAAAAAAGATCAGTTTATGCTTTGTAGAAAATAATTGAATGAATTTGTAATCCTTGGCAACCTGCTCTTCATGTATTTGCTTTGACACATTTGGCCTTTCAAGCCAAGCTCTGGGAAAATAAATGAGCTGAACACTGTCCCAGCCTGTTACATGCAAAGTCATTTTTTTAACCTAATTTCTAATTATAGAAGCTGTCACAAAAAGTAATATGAATCCCAGTTTTTCATTATACGTAAACTTTTGGAGACTTCCATAAAAAGTGTCTATTACCATTGTTGAAATAGAGAAGCTGTCTTATTAAAAGCGGATTCAATTGTAAGAGCTCGACAAAGACTAATATATAAAGCCCTATTGTTATCCTTTTCCTAGAGTCAGAATATCCAGCGTTACTTCTTTAGCACAAGAACAATTTTTTTTTTCTAGACAGAAGGGGGCCCAGCTTCATGGGCGTAACTACAGAGGAAGCAGACAATCTTAGTAGAAAGTAAAAGGAGAGCACTCAAATTGCAGATTTAACTGCTTATGCTTATTTATTTCACTCTGTGAGACACGACATGTTTCGGGCCCAAAAAAGCCCTTTCTCAAGTGGGCCCGAAACATGTCGTGTCTCACAGACTGAAATAAATAAGCATAAGCAGTTAAATCTGCAATTTGAGTGCTCTCCTTTTACTTTCTACTAAGATTGATACCTTTGGATGCACGGTACATCCATACAAGAGGATTGAGGCATTCACCGTATAACCATTGCTGGGCTGAGCGCAGATTCCCCCATATTCTATTACAGAGGAAGCAGACCCTGTGGCTGCAGGGGAGCCCAGGATGTATAGGGGGTCCCATGAAGCCCTAATTAATGAGTAATTTCAATATATATTGTTATATTTAAATGTATTTGTTGTGGGGCCCAGTAACATCTAGTTATGTCACTGCCCAGCTTTCTTGTCGCTGAAAGGAAGATTGTAAGGCACATATTCCATGTGTTTGATTTAGTGATGTGTGGGACGGCCCGATACCCGCTGGTTGGGCGGGTTCGGACCTACCTCGCACTCTTCCTCTCGGCTTCCGACTTTCGAGTTTGTCTTTTATAGATGCTGCGCCTGCTCGCCCCATCCCTTTGGTGATGTCATCAGTGGGGCGGGACGGCACGGGTCTATAAAAGCAACACGGAAGTCGGATGCAGGCAGGCCGGGCCAAGGGAGGGCGGGTTAGTGTCGGGTGCGGGTCAGGGAAATCTCGACCCACACATCACTAGTTTGATTGTTTTGTATACATGAGAAATTCGCTTAACTATGTACAGGTGTCTACCAAGATGACTAAATGATACAAAGTATACTGATGCTACCACATATGATTCATTCACATCACACATTTATATAAAAAAAATAACCTAGACTTTTAAGAGTGAGAGTGAGGTTGTTGAGCAATAATTGTTGGGTAGGAGCTCAACATGGAAGACTGCTTTGACTGCTGGGGTCTTATAAAGACCAACATTTGAGCTAACTTTTAGTACTATGTAGAGAGTGATAGTCTGAGACAATTTGCAATCGGTTTTCAATTTTTATTATTTGTGTTTTTTTATATTCGGCAACTCTACAGTTTCAGCAATCTGGTTGCCAGGGTCCACATTAGCCTAGCAAACATGCATTCATTTGAATAAGAGACTGGAATATGAATAGGAGAGGTCCTAAATAGAAAGATGAGTAATTATAAGTAGCAATAACTGTAGATGTGTAGCTTTACAGAGCAGTTGTTTTTAGATGGGGTCAGTGACCCCCATTTGAAAGCAGCAAAGAGTCAGAAGAAGAAGACAAATAATTCAAAAAGAAAAAAATGAAGACCAATTGAAAGGTTGCTTTGAATTAGCTATTCTATACCATACTAAGTTAATGTAAAAGTGAACCACCCCCTTAAGGTTTACTTGTCATGGAGACCTAAGGGAAAATATAATAATTTAGGAGCTACTAGGGAAGAAGAGCAAAACAGACACCTAACCATAAAGTTAGATCCAGTTTTTTCCATAGACTTCAATAGAGTTTTCATATTAGAAACAGTGAGATAAATTTCCTGAATTGAATTGCATCTCAGAATGAATCTCGTCCATGTGATAAACCGTTTTCTCAATGAATCTGGCCCATTATCTTTGAAAATTCTTGATTACAATAGATTCTACACAGTGGCAGAGTATTGACATGTGATGCCCCTAGGCTACATTCACACAGGCCCCCTTCTAGGCTACTGCTGGGTGTACCCTCTATGCCAGGTCGGGTTCAGAGTAACGTCACTGGATCTGCACATATCTGGACACATGCCTTGCCTGCTGTCTTATCTGAGCAGATGTGCCCAACCAGACCCAGTAGTGCAAATAAAAATAAATATTTAATGAAAAGAAAATAGAAATAATCTGCCCCTGATTCTAAATTAAAATTAGCGATATAACTGATGTCAGACCAACAAATCTTCAGAGGGGCCCGACACACACAACCAACCCCTACCTGAAAGACCAACACTCACCCTACTATCCACGCACTTCTGACTTCCCACCACTCTCAGGTTAGAGAACGGCTCCCTCTATTGTATTTCTATACACTAGAGGGAGCAGTCCTGTGATCTGCCCCCCCCCCGTCTTCTGGTTCCTCCCACTGGGTCTGCTTCCTCTTTAGTTACACCAATGAAAAGGATAATTAATATATTGGTTGACTGGATAACAGCTGGTGGAAAATCTTATAGTAAGGCTTCTATCAACAGCATCTGTTCATAAGGTTAACAGGTCACCCAAGTTTTTCCAATACTACTACAGAAACTCTGCAGTTCCTTGCCTGTAATTAAGGGGGTAGATTTATCAAGGGTCGAAGTGAATTCTAGGGAATTTTTGAAGTAAAAAAATTAAAAATTATAATTTTTATTAATTTTTTTTTATAAATTTTTTGGATACTTGACCATCGAATAGGATACTACGACTTCTACTTCGAATTCGATTTGAAGTAAAATAGTTCAAATATTCAATCATTCGATAATCTAAGTCAGGTCCAGACTGAGAATTAAAATAGGCCCTGGCATTTCAGGTACACAGAGGCCCAATCAGCCCACAAAAAGGCCCAAACAGCCCCCACCAGCCCACTAAATACTGACTTTCTATGGGACCTTATAGCAGCCCCTCTGGCATTTGCCAGAACCCACAGATTGCCAGTCCGGGCCCGATTGAAGTACTGTCTCTTTAAAAAAACTTTGCCTTCAATACTTTGCCAAATTAAACCTGTCGAAGTGCTATGTTAGCCTATGGGGACCTTTTTCTTTGAAGCAGAAAAATCATTCGACCGATCGCTGAAATCTTTCGAATCCTTCGAATCGTTTCTTCGATTTTACTTCGACTGCAAATGGCCAAATTCTATGGAAAGAAACGTCGACTTCGATATTCGAAGTCGAAGTAATTCAATTCGATGGTCTAATTTCGAAGTATTTTCAACTTCGAAATTCGACCCTTGATAAATCTGCCCCTAAGTGTCACTGTTAGTGTATTCCAAGGTGAAACAATCAGTATAAAAGTGCTCATAAAATTTGTACTCATTTTCACTACAGCTGGTAGTCTTAAATAGTATGCTAAATTATATTCACTAATCTCTTGAGTTGAACTCACAATTTAAGGTCCTTATCTCACACTAGGGCAGACAGTGCCTTGGCTGTCATTAAACGTAGGACCCCAAAACTACAAGGCAGTGTTGTTAATAATACCAACCTTCTTGGCTGCCATGACTAAGCAGTTTTCATAGTCATTAAGTAAACGCAGAAAGCACTGTATTAAAGGAATAATAATGATAAGATTTTTGCAGTTATTTGCTGACATGTTCCTGCTGGGGGAACTATAATTACAGGCAAGCTGTTCTCAAAACTGGAAGATTAACTGCTGCAGATGGAAATTCTCTCACGATTACAAAACTCTGTTTTGGAAACTGGCTTCACAATCTTGACTCCATAATCCTTTTAGTATATTAAGCTTTATACTTTATGTTTTTCGTACCCCAGGTTCACACTTCTTCGTGAAACTGTTGTACATGGGAAACAACACATTTATTCATTTTCTGTCAAAGTTTATCTATGAAACTTGTGCTGACCACAATAATAATTCAGGTATGGGATCTGTTATGCAGAAAACTCTTATCCAGAAAGTTCTGAATTACGGGAGGATAATCTCCCATAGACTCCCTTTTAAGCAAATAATTCTAATGAATCCCTTACACTCTGTAATGATAAAACAGTACCTTGTATTTAATTCCAACTAAGATATAATTCATCCTTATTGGAGGCAAAAAATCCAATTGGGTTTAATCAATGTCTTTTTTACTAGACTTAAAGGGGTGGTTCAACTTTACACTAACTTTAAGGTTTATTTATTAAAGTCTGGATGCCAAAAACTCGAAAAATGTAAATTTTTTTTTTTTTACTATAAAATCCGAATTTTTAGTGGTAAAAAAAAAATAGAATTTTTCAAGATTTATTATACTCCAAGGATGGAAAAAGTCCAAATCCAAAAATCCAGAATCTCAGACCTGCCGAGGTTATCAATCCGTGGAGGAGGTTCTATTTGGAAGTTTCTGTGGTTTTTGGACTTTTTGGGAAAAAATTTGAAAAATTTGTAAGTTTCGGGAAAAAACTCTGGAAAAAATGTACGATTTGGGTTTTCACTCGGTTTTATCGAGTTTACACCCGATCTGAGTAAAGCATACTTTTTAAATAATAAATAAGGTCACATTGTGGATTCTAGTTTGGTTGGACTTTTTTATTTTAAAAAGCAGAAAAAAACGGATTTTGATAAACCCCCTAAGTGTTATAGAATGACCAGTTCTAAGCAACTTTCCTATTGGCCTTTATTTTTTTTATAAATTTTGAATTATTTGCCTTCTAATTCTTTCAATCTTTTAAATGGGGGTCACTGACCCCATCAAAAACCAAATGCTCTGTTAGGCTACAAATTCATTGTGATTGGTACCTTTTGTTACTCATATTTCTATTCAGGCCCTCTATTATTTATATTCCAGTCTTTTGTTCAAATCATTGCATGGTTGCTAGGGTATTGTGGACCCTAACAACCAGACTGCTGAGATTGCAAACTGGAGGGCTGCTGAATAGAAAGCTAAATTATTCAAAAAACACAAATAATAAAAAAAGAAAACCAATTGTAAACTGTCTCAAAATATCATTCTCTACAACATACTAAGGGGCCGATTCACTAACTTCGAGTGAAGGATTCGAAGTAAAAAAACTTTGAATTTCGAAGTGTTTTTTGGCCTGCTTCGACCATCAAATGGGCTACTTCGACTCAAACTAAAAATAGTTTGACTATTCGACCATTCGATAATCGAAGTACTGTCTCTTTAAAAAAAACTTTGACCCCCTAGTTCGCCATCTAAAACCTACCAAACTCAATGTTAGCCTATGGGGAGGGTCCCCATAGGCTTTCCTAAGTTTTTTTGATCGAAGGGTATTCCTTTGATCGTTGGATTAAAATCCTTTCAATCGAACGATTCGAAGGATTTAATCGTTCGATCGAAGGAATAATCCTTCCATCGTTCGATCGTACTATCTGCGCTAAATCCTTCGACTTTGATATTCGAAGTCGAAGGATATTAATTTCCAGTCGAATATCGAGGGTTAATTAACCCTCGATATTCGACCCTTGGTGAATCGGCCCCTAAAAGTTCATTTAAAGGTGAACAACCCTGTTAAAGTAAGAAGATCCAAATTACGGAAAGACCCATTATAATAGTTCCCATACATGTCTTTTTATCTACATGTATTTATATAGTGTCAACATATTGCGTAGCAATATTTTTCTTTTCTTTCAAAGTTTATTATTGTTTTACTTTTACACTTTAGTTAGCTGAATTACTTTAAGTAGAGATAACGAGGTCTATATAAACAGCACAATCCCTTTACTCCTTTGTAGTGATGGGCGAATTTATTTGCCAGGCGCAAATTCGCAGTGAATTCCCACGATTCCCCACTGGCGAATAAATGGCCGCCTGGCCCCATTCCGCGAATTTTTCACCATTTCACAAATTTTGTGGGAAATTCGCGAATTTTTCGGCGAAGTGAAACGCCCCAAATTCACCCATCACTACTCTTTTGTTGTAACTATTTTGCCTTACAGATGTCATTGATACATGGCAATTATCTGTGCAATGGTAATTTTAAGTAGGGATGCACCAAATTCACTATTTTCGATTCGGTCGAACCCCTGAATCCTTCGCGAATACCGAATCCGAATCCTAATTTGCATACGAAAATTAGGGGTGGAAGGGGAAAACATTTTTTACTTCCTTGTTTTGTCACACGATTTCCCTCCCCACCCCTAATTTGCATATGCGAATTAGGATTCGGTTCGACCAGGCAGACGGATTCAGCCAAATCCGAAGGATTATATTTTAATGGAAACAACTCAAAGATGAATCAATTTAAAATCTGAAGATGCAAATATGACAAAGAAACTTGAATTTGTCATTCTATGGGTAAGGGCACACACAGGCTTCAGACGGGGAGAACCTGATACATGGATGCAAGCTTGTTGGCTTCTCACCACCTGCAGAGAAAACAGCTCTTTGTGCTTTCATCCTTAATGACCGAGTAGTAGTTTGCCTAATCTGCAGTGTATGTTCTTTTCTGATCATCCCATATAAAAAGGATGATATAGCTACAGAATTCAATGTCAGTTTAACACAGGGACAAGTTTTGGCAGAGCAAGGTTGAAACTTATTGTAGCTAAAAATGATTATAAACTGGAATTGTGCGGTTGATTGGGACAAATGGTATCATCTGATTGCTGATTGCAGCAAATAACCGTCTGATTGTAGTGTTCTGAAAGTTCTTATGTCTTCAGTCTGTGGTAGTTATTTATAAGTCTGGAAATTACAGAACTACAAAAAGAAAAGTATAGTTTCTTTTTAAATTGTGCAAAAACGATAGCATCCATGAAACAATTATTTTTCAGGGTATGCTATAAAAGGAGACAGGATTATCAGTTTTAGACCAAAATATCTATGTTTACATTATCTCATCGTCTCATAACGTTTTAAATAGAGGAGTAAGTAGTACAGATAGTAGATCCGTCATTTGGAAACCTGTTATCCAGAAAATTTCAAATTACTGAAAGACCATCTCTCATAGACCCTGTTTTATCCAAATAATCCAGATTTTTTTCTAAACTATTTCCTAGGGCGCAGTAATAGGGGGGCACACCCCTCAGACTTACACCCCTTCCCTCCTGACACCCTCCCCTCCATCCCTCACCCCTCTCCATCGCTCACCACTCCCTGTCGCTCACCCGTCTCCGTAGCTCATCCCTGGGCGGCATGCTGCCCAACCACATTCACACTGATTTGGGAGCACTTAGTATGCACAGGAGAAATTAAACTTTTTTAAAATCCCTAGTGCTCTGATGAAAGCATGTGCATAAATGAAGGGGAGGGGACGGATTGACAAACAGAATTGGCCTAGGGGCATCCGTTATGTAAATCCGGCCCTGTAGGTAACCCAGTCTGAAGCTAGGTAGGGTGTGATCTGGAAAGACTTTTTATTGCATTTAATAGATAGTCCTGGAAGCTAAGCTTGAAGTTTAATTAGAGATATAATCCTCTATCAGTGGCTCCCGAGCAACATGTTGCTCACCAACCCCTTGGATGTTGCCTCAAGTAGCATCAAAGTAGGTGAATGCATGGTTTGGAGGCAAGCCAACAAAGCCTCCTGTAGGTTGACAGTCCATATAGGGGCTACCAAAATTATTTGACACCACCTGGAAAATGTTTCTGCTTGCATTGCTCCCCAAATCTTTTTACATCTGAATGTAGCTCATGGTGGGTAAAAAAGTTTGGGGACCTCCAAATTAGCAATATCTACTGTCCTAGATATTGTGGCCTAAAAGCAGATCAAAAACCTCATTATTAATGAGGCTGTGTCTTTGGACCTCAAAAAATGTAGGCTTTAAGAAAATAAATCAGGAAACCCCCTAACTTAAAGGGGTGGTTCACCTTTGAGGCAACTTTTAGTATGTTATACAATGTCAACTTCCTAGCTATTTTGCAATTGGTCTTCATTATTTATATGTTACACTTTTGAGTTATTTGCCTTTTTCTTCTGATTCTTTCCAGCTTTCAAATGGGGGTCACTGACCCCATCTAAAAACAAATGCTCTGTAAGGCTACACATTTTTTGCTGTTGCTTCTTTTTATTACTCATCTTTCTTTTCAGGCCCTCCTAATCATATGCCAGTCTTTTATTCAAATCAGTGAATGTAATATTATATTAATGGCTGCAGACTCTTCTATATAACATATTAAGATTACATTACCTTATTTTAGAGGTGGTGCGTGAGATTAATTTAAATTGACTAGAAATTGATGAAAAAGAATCTCTTTGGTTGCACTCAGTAGATTACTTCATTTAAATAATGTATTAGTTATATATGAATTAATTAGAATATATTATTTGTTGTTTTTTTTATCCTTATACAAAAACGTTCCATATGTTTATATATATATATATATATATATATATATATATATATATACATATATATACACATATATATACATATATATACATATATATACATATATATACATATATATATACATATATATACATATATATACATATATATATATATATACATATATATATATATATATATATATATATATATATATACATATATACATATACATATACATCAATTATGTTATATAATGAATTTCATATACACGCATAAATTGCTAATATTGTTTTTCCAAAATTAATTTTGATTAGAACTGTTATTGCATGTTTGTTAAAAATATGACTTGTAGAGGTAAAAGCAAATTGGCACTCAATGTTTCTAAATTAAGGCAATAAACGTAAGTACTTTCATGTCCGCAAATGCCTTTTACTGCCAGTTGTTTGACTTGGGAGTATTTTTATAATATGTAACTTTTTATTTCCGCTCTTGTTGCAATATAATATTTATAGTTGCGAGAACAGACAGTGATACAATGTGTTCCGGAGTTTTATATACCAAACAGCGCTTCCTTTGTTACAAGTAACGGCTGCTTGTAAATTCCGCATTCATTCATTAGTGTGCACCTTATACTTTACCGTAGAAGAGGAGTAGTCAGCCATCGATTCTCACTCCTCTTTGGAGATGGTGCACGTTCTACAATGGCCACTTACCATTGGCAAAACTGTATAGTAGAAGATTGAACAGCACCAATAACTCTTTGAATCGTTAATAAGACTTCACTATTAAACAGTTTATTTGTTCCTAAAATACTCCAAATTTGCTATCTTCATTTAAGCTATTAGGCCAAAGAGTGTTCAACTCGTACATCCACCTTAACTCTTTCCTTAATAACACTTCCCAATACTTAACACATGGAATTTTTTAACGTTTTTGTATAAGGATAAAAAAAAACCCTCAAATAATATTTTCTAATTAATTAATAAATAACTAATAAATTATTTAAATGAAGTAATCTACTGAGTGCAACCAAAGAGATTCTTTTTCATCAATTTCTAGTCAAATCAATGAATGGTTGCTAGGGTAATTCTGACCCTAGCAATCAGACTGCTGAAATTGCAAACTGAATAAAAATAATAATACAAATAATGAAAAATGAAAGCCAATTGCAAATTGTCTCAAAATATCACACTCTACATCACACTAAAAGTTAAGTTAAAAGTGAACAACCCCTTTAAGCTGTATGAAAAAATGGTATAAAATATGTTAATGCTACTATTCTATTGAAATTAAGCTAAGTATACTTTGAGAGAATACTTAATCATCTGACACTAATGTTCAAAATTACAGTCTAACATAAAGGTCTGTATATTTATTTCATAAATATTTAAAATCTGCAAGAAGTCAGAACAGTTCCCAAGAGTGATAAAGGCCAGAATGTACTTTTCAACAACATCTTAGCTCTTCAGAGGACACTTTCATATCACTTTGCCCTTAAAATGCTTTGTTATCAGGCACAAATATATCTGCACTATGTTTGTTCCAAAGGCTCTTAGAAAATGTGTAGCGCAAAGGGTCTGCTAATTGACAGTTTAAAACAGTTCAGCTATTATTCTGTAACATTAAAATAAGGAACATTTTTGTTAATTGGACACATTTTTGTTTACTGGAGGATTTTAAAAAGAAGCAAATAAGCGATTGCAGTGATATAATGCACGGACACTGGTAAGGCTACTGTCATTTTCACTAAAAACTAATCAGTGCCCCACACAAGGTAAAAGCAAGGTGGGTAAATCTGAACTGAATACAATGATCACGAAGGGGGTTATTTATCAAAGGTTGAATTTTAGAGCTATGTGAGCTTTTTTAGAGCTCTAATGAACTTGAATGAACTCTCAACCCCTAATGGTTACTAATTTAAGAAAAAACTTGAATGTAAAAAATTTGAATTAGTGAAGTCAGGGTTAACAACCCGAAAACTCAAATTGATTTAATTTTGATTTAATTTTTTCAGCCAAACCCACCGAAAAAAACTTGAACATCATGAAGGCTATTAACATCTTCAAATGGTTCAAGGAACCTCTGCCATTGACTTCTACATGGCCTTGATGGCTTTTATATGGTGTATTTCTGGATTCGAGCTATTTTCAGGGTCGGGGTATAATAAATCAATTAAAAAAATAAAATGAAATTCAAGGTTTTTAAAAAAGGCTTGGAATTTAGATTTTTTTTTTTTAACTGAAAAATCGATTTTTGACTCAAAAATACCATTGAAAACTCAAGGTTTTTTTGTGAAAAATACAATTTAACCATTGATAAATCTGCCTCTTAGTGTAACTTTATAGGGATTCTATCACATCATTACCTGCCTCAGCGAGTCCCTATCACATTCACACAATCTATGGTTAATTATAGCAGGAACAAATTAACTTGTGGAAATGTTTTTGAAGTGGGGGAGGTAACCAGAGGAAACCCACACAAGCACAAAGAAATATATATAACACCTTGCAGGTACTAAACACCAGAAAACTGCAAAAGAGGCTGGCACAAGCCTGGACCCACAAAGTAGTAAAGACAGAGTCAGATGTAAAAGGTTTAAAAAGGCTTACATTTTATTTTCCATAATCAAGAACCAAGACCTGACGCATTTCATGTCTACCAAGTACACTTAGTCACAGCGTAAGCTCAAACGTATCTTAACTTAGTACATACCGGTTACATAATTGTATAGTTTACCTTGCAGGTAGTACCCTGGCTGTGATCAAACTTACAGTTAGACTTCAGTAAGATTGCAAATGAACTCATTATCAGGTTGATTTAGGCTTATGGTGAATAATAATTGGCAAACTTTGATGCTTACTGTAGTGGTCCTAACTAATGGGGATAATTCAATCTGCCTTTAACATTAAGGGCCCTATTTAAGATTGTTCATGCTTTTCTGCACAAGCAATCTTTAATGAAGATTCTTCAATTTTCATAATTTTCCCCCAATAGGCTTTTGGAATGAAGAAAAACGTTGGCATGTAAAAGTTTTTCTTCATTATTAAAACGGAAATTCATATAAATTGCAGAAGTGCAATCTTAAATAGGTACACAGCCACAACAGACCTTCTTGAACTTATTTAGGGTTTCACTACGTATATGAATGCCTCACATCCACAGTGCTATAGTCTTCCCCCCAAACTGTCAGCAGGTTTGTGGGCATCATGCAAGAGTTTCCAAGCCTGTGCTCAAGTATAGCTGACACTATTCCCCTAGCCTGTATTATGTACAGCAAAATAGACGGAGTGGAAGAGCTAATGTTCAATGTGTGCAATATGTTGACGCTCTATAAATACATGTTATTAATAATAATAATGATAAGAATAATTTATGAAACACTTCAATAGTTTGCTCCTTTCAGCCAGTTAAAGAATGCTTCATTGAGGACTGTTACTTTCCTCTTGCCATCTCTATGTGTAATTGTAACCATATTAAGGAAAATAAGATTTTAGCTGGGGGGGGGGGTTAGCTTAAAACTGTCACTAATAAATAACATAATATCTATAGTACATATATAGCTTTCCTTACATGCCTCTCTGCTGTTAACAGCTTGATTTCTCTATACCATCCCTAGGTTTAAATTAGCTTAATATTATTTCTTTCCTTCCCCTAATTTCCTGTCATGTCCCAGTTCCTTTTGCAACAAAGTATTATCCCTTTCTTCCCAGGATAGATAGATAGGTAGAAAGATAGAATGTTATACCTCAGTCATCTCACTTTGTAATCCAACTCTCTTCTTCCTCTTCCTCCTACTTACTTTTCTATCACTGTCTTTTCAATTCTTTCCATCTTCCTCATATATTCATAGTTGCATCAGTGGTAAGGAAATTAGATGTTAAGCTCAACGAGTGTTGGATTGGCCCACAGGGATACCAGGAAAACTCCCGGTGGGCCCAGGTGTCAGTGGGCCCTCATGCTGCTAAACATTTAGCCTATTTCATGGTCATTCCTTGGTCATTCCTTATTTTTGTGAGAACAAAGAGGCTAAATAGATGGAATAATAGATAATAGTATGTAAAGAAAAGAGACTAGAAGAACAGAGGTTGAGTGAGGAGAGTAAGAATAATAGTACTAAGAGTGGGCCCCTGGTCTAAGATTTTTTGGTGGGCCCCTGGTCTATTTTTTTTGGGTGGGCCCCTGGTGTCACAGTCTGACACTGATCTCAACTAGGGTATTGGGTGATGGGTCATGGGCAGAATACTATTGTTAATATTTATGGCATTTCCCTTTTAGCACTTACAATAACATTATGACTAGCATCCATGGTTTTCGTTATTAGGTTTCTGCAAAACAATGGTTCAGCAATTATATGGCAGAAGAAGTAAAATAGGGCTAAATACTAAGTGCTGACAGCCCTAATGTGAAAAAGTGATACGTTCCAATATCTGCAAGAAACAAAGTGAATTAATCATGGAATAAATTTGGTTACTTAGTAGGTAGAGCCGTTAGCAATTCTGATATAAAGTATCTTTAGTACTGGACGTTGTTAATATTGAAATACTTCTGCTACACCAGGAAGGTATGTACTGAAACATTATAAAATCATCTTAGGCAAAATTAAATATTTGTATCTAATACAGCAGAGATGAGACTTTTTATACAGAGAAATACGATGTTCTGAGGATTATCATTCCAAACTGTTCTGCAATAATTGAAAATATATATTCTGAATGCCCTCCTTTTTAGTATGAAATATCTTCCTGAATAAAATGAGATGATAGTTCTTAAATCTCAAGTTATAAAGAATTAATTGTATTGCTCCAAAGGGTCTATTTTTGGGCAGCAGATAATTTTGCATGTATTACGGATTTTTACTTTTAATCTTGAGTTTTTTTTTGTTCGTTGCTTCTTTAACATAATCCTGCCAAGCACTACATGAATTATAATGGATTCTCTGTATAGACAAGTTCTTCTTTTATTTTGAAATTCAAAGAAAACAAAACGTATTTTCGTGTTTTTTGGAAATTAATTTTTCTGCATAATAAGCTTGTTCTGCATAATTTTTCTGCTTGGGATATCTCTAAGCTATGAGAGCGTTAGTTACACTCTTTCCTTATTTTAGTATGAAATTGTTAACGTTATGAGTGCTCCTATAAACCCCTTCTATTTTTGCATTGTAGCAAAGTTATTCTGCATGGTAGTTCAGATGCCCATCTGGTCATAGCACTCTTAGCCACCTGTTAAAATAGAAATCTAATGCATTTTATTAATCAACTGGCAGACTGGGAGAATTTAGCTTTTGTGGAGACACCTTAAGCGGGTAAATGATTCTAAGCAGGGCTCTGCCAGCCTATGAAATATGAACAAAGTCAGACAGGTTGCTGTTGAATCATTACATTTTCATTGGAAGAACACATTTCACACCTAGGGGTTCAGCAACATATTTATAAATCATAAAGATGTAAAACCACTACTTTACATCTTTATGATCATAAATATAATATAGGTATTGGATCCGGAAACCCATAATTCAAAAAACTCAGAAATACAGGAAGGCTGTCTCCTATAGACTGCATTTACCCAAATAATCCACATCTTTTCAAATAATTTCTTTTTTCTCTGTAATAGTTCCTTGTAGTTGAGCCAAACAATCCAAATAATAGTACCTTGTAGTTGATCCAAATTAAGATATACTAAAACCTTACTGGAAGCAGAGTTTATTTAATGTTTAAATTATTTTCTAGTAGACTTAAGGTATGATGAACCAAATTATGGAAGATGGTACAGATGGTACAAACCTCCCACTGTGCTTCATCAAATGTTCCCCGCAACTCCTGCAATGTAGTGTAGGCATAACCAGGCTGAAAGAACCCTGTTCCACATATAGTCATGATCAACTTTGACAACGTTCTGGAATGAAGTATCACATTTGATATGTCAGGTCAATAAACTCAAAATATAGCACGCTCTACTCAATAATGGTCTACAGTGTGGAAATCAACAGAAATATCTATAAAAAAAAACTTAATCAACTTAATTGACTCTAACTTAAGGTATGAGACATGAGCACTCCAACCCACACCACCTTTAACTAAAACAATCTATAATTATAGCACAAACTGAAATCAAGCTACATATCATTGCAATCACCGGGTGAGCTACACTCTCACCTTCAAACCAGCACCCTTGGCTTCCCATAGCAAACGACCCAAGAACTGTCTATAAAGCAATTTCTTACTGTTATTTGTACACACTTGAAAAACGGCCCTTGCTGCCCGAAACATGTTGTGTGGATGCAGAATAAAACACTAATTAGCAGGTAATCTGCTCTTTGCCTTTGATTCCCATATTTTACAATTGAACCCAGACCCGTTCTTCCCTTTCCCTAACATTCTCTTCTACTCTTCTCTGTCTTTCTTTTTCCTGTTATGCATTTGTTGAAGTTGATACAAACTGCACTATTTTTGCTGTGTAAACCTTAAAAAAAGCAAAAGTAATTTACATGTATTTCCAAACCTTGATACCAAAGTGCAAATTTAGCACAGATCAAATAAGGGAATCCTGCTGGGCTACTGTATATTATCAAATGCTATAGTAATCTAAATAGGATTGCTTCAAAATTGTTTGTTATAAATGGACTTGATTCCAATAATGGAACTTGTAGCTCCCACCCCCTCCTCCAGATGCAATTTTTAAGCCAGATCCGTGGCTTTAAGGCAGAACAATTTACCTGAAAAGTCCAAAATAGTTGGATTTCCCAGCACAGGCCACAGAAACTTCCAAATAGGATAGAGACATCTCCCATTGACTTTTATACAACCTCAGCAGGTCTGGGGTGTATTTTTGGATTCTGACTTATTCCATACTCAGGGTAAAATAAATCTTGAAAATTCGAGTTTTTTTTCCACTAAAAATTCTGATTTTATAGTGGACTTTAATAAATAACCCCCTTAATGCCTCTGTTCTACATCCAAATTCGGAAACAATCATAAAGATAAAATACTCTTTGATTTGTGTTTCCTTAAATAGTGGCCACTTAGTCTAAAACATATTAGAGAATAAATACAGAAATTCCTGCTTTATTTATATACTATCGCCACTTTCCAGTTAATGGTAAGTAAATAGAAAAGAAATACACTAAAACTGGGTATTTTTAGCCTTAACTGCAACTTAACAAAGGTGAATTGCATTTATCTCAGGCAGAAACAAAATGCTTGACATAAAAACATACATTACTTGTGCATTAAAGCTGCCCTAGGGTCTCATAAAGATTATTAACATAGACTGGGTGTCCTTGAACCAACCTAGTGCATTAAAGTGGGAGTATTAAAAGTGCTAATTTGATATTTGTATGGCTGCCTGAAACATTAATGCCATAAAACATTCATTTCCACGTGATACTGAAAGCAAGCAGCGTATTTAAGCCCAGTGATAATGCATATCATGCAGTCTGTTTGGTTTAATAATGAGGCAGCATGTAATTTACCCCACAGAGCATGGGTTTATCAGAACTCTTTTTTGTGAAAGCAGAAATTCAGTCATGTAGTGCTTTTTTGTATTATATTAAAGTGATTAAGTCCATTAGGGAGTAGGTAATTGGTGCAAAGAATGTGTTGAATTGATTTTGGAGTACAAACGACAAAAGCAAATCTGTAGCACCGTTGCCATTAATCAAGTAAACAAGTTAAAAGTTTTGACTGGCACTGGGTGGAATGAAAGTTGTCTTTTTTATGAGCAGAACTATTTTATATTAAACAGCATATATCATCCAGAACAACACATGTACAATGTTTTTCTGGGCCACACTCTCTACCTCCTAACCAGGGTTGTATTTGGGTCCAGATTTAACCAAAAGTATCCAGTGGCGGGCTGGGGGGGGGGGAATTTAGGCATTTTTGTCCTATATAGGCGCCCAAAAGTGGCCCCTTAATCTACTTCCTTAGGCATAGACCCTCAGGAAATAAACCCTGCTCCTAACAATTATTTCTCCCAAAAAGGGACAATTTAGGGCATGCCCAGCATAGGTGGAAGGTGATATTTTTGTCTGGGGAGGTTAAAGGTGACATACATGGGCAGGACTGGGCAAAACTGGCTTTGTGCCCTAGGTAACATGATTTGGGATAGATATGTGGGTGTGGAGCCTGAATTGTAGCAAGCAACCATCTTTTTCTCTTTGTATATTTCCCCAAAGAGGTTGCAATATAACAGTAATACAAAACAGTAATACAACCAGCAATAATTGTCAGGTATGTTTCATGGGAGCTATCAATAATATGCCAGATTCATATATAATGCCATGAACATACAGTATAGTGTAGACATGGGACCTGTTATCCAGAATGCTCGGACCTGCGGTTTTCAGGATTACGGGTCTTTCTGTAATTTGGATCTCCATATCTTAATTGATTAATTAATCCAAATAGAATTATTATGCCTCCAATAAGGATTTTTTTATATCTTAGTTGGTATCCAGTATAAAGTACTGTTTTTATTATTACAGAGAAAAAGTAAATAATTGAAAAAAAAAATAATTATTTGATTAAAATGAATTATGGGAGATAACCTTCCTGTAATTCAAAACCTTCTGGATTACAGGTTTCCGGAAAACCGATCCTATACCAGAAGTATAAGTGCAGCTCCAGAAAAAACTTTAATACAGAACAATCAATAATAGATTGGGTGGATACAAATATACCAACATGGGAATACATGGGATACAAATACATGGGATACAAATATACCAACAGGGAATTTAAAAAACAACACAATGATATTATAAACAATATAATAAAACTGCCACGTTTTTGCTTCAGAGGCATATCTCGTTTATGGTTACAATGGATGCTGCAGCCAATGATGATAGGAGATACGATTGAGTGTAAAGTTAATTAAGCACAGATTTATGTTGTTTTGAAATGCATTCCTTTCAGGTACAATTGGAAATCATGTAATTTAATGACTAATGAATTCAATGAAAAAAAGCGATGTTTATTTTTCGGTGTGTTCAGATGAGGTTAAGGGCAGCAGCACTTTCTGGTTGTAACAATATGAGCAGTAAAGGATAAACAAGAAAAGTTATACTGTACCGATATTTTTTTTTTTTTCTTTTTTTTTTCTATAATACCCCCGTCTCTCAATTAAAGGGGAACTCCACACTTAAGCCTTTTGAAAAGTAAACATAATTTCAAGCAACTTTGCAATATACATAAATTAAAAAATATGCAGACTTTTCATGATTTTTAATGGTTTCTGACAGTTCCCTAAGCCTAGCCACCTGCTCTTCTGCTGATCTTTCTGACTACTTTGCTGAGCTGAATGACTACTCTTACTTTGTATCAGCAGCCAGCTGCCCGTAGCCTTTATCCTCCAAACCCCACGATTCCCTGCACACATGATTTCAATAAGGAAAAGGACATCACAGTGCAATGCATTGTGGGTTATGTCATTCCTGCATGCTGTCTGTAAGCTGTGGAGCAGTTGTAACATCAGTGTTTTAGTCCCTCCTTCCCTGCCAGGATTTCAAATGATGCAGAAAGAGAAGAACTGTTAAACAGCTGAATTTCAGCATAGAAAATGGCATTTATTCATACTTTTTTGGAAGAAACAGGTAACTGTGATGGATATATTAGGGGTTTCTATGTTATGCAGGCCTCTTTATCAAATTTTGGTTTGGAAGCCGGAGTTCCCCTTTAAATGTATATTTTGGCCAGAGTTTTAATGGCATGAAACCTTGCAAATCCAGACATATATATGAAATTCAATATACAGCATATATATAAATATATTTTCTTTTTTCTCATTTAAAAATTACTTGATGCCCCAAACCTTGGAGAAATTGACCAATGAAGTCACAATTTGCATCTGCTTGATAAATTATGTGCAAAATGCAGCCTTGTTATTGCATCAATGGGACATATTTATGAAGAGGTGAAACAGAGCTCACCACAGGTCGCCAGAGGGAAATTCTGTTGCTTTGTATTTATCAAAGGTTATAATATGCTCCTAGAAACTCCATGCAAGTGAATAGAACAATTTGCCTCAAGCTCTATTTCACCTTTTGATAAATATGGCATTTGCATGTGATTACTCAGATCGGAGAAACTCACACTTTAGGCATGGGGGGAAGTCAATAACCTCAAGTGTTACACTGCCACTTTATTGGCTGTATCTTTGTTGCAATGCACTAAGGGGATTACAAAAGGGATTATTTTCCAAAATCTGAATTTATCTCATTGTCCCAATTAAAAAAGCTCAACCAAACTCCCATGCCCAATTTTGCCTTATTTAAATTTGAGTTTTTGCCAAAAAAAGCTTAATCAGAAAAATTTGAGTTTTAGTAAATGAATAAAACACCGCTGTATTTATCTATATCAGGGCTGTCCAACTGGCGGCCCACCTTCTGTGGCCCCCCAGATGCTGTGTCTGTTTAACATTTGTAAACTTTAAAAGGTATCACTACAGAGATAAACTGGCCCCTGTATTGTTTAAACCTCAAATTCAGACTCTAACCCCCTATGTTCACACCTGTGATCCCCCTGTAGTGTTCACACTTGTGACACCTCTATTATATCCTAAAGCCCTGTACTGTTCACACCTGAGACCCAGACTGAAACTGCCCACATTGTTCACCTGTTCACACCTTATTCAAAATGCTAATGGGGCATCAGCACTGTGTCACTGTATGTAGTACATTTTAGAATGATAGCTTTCCCTGTCTCCTGCTCTGTTCTGCCTTCCCTCCCTGTGTGTGCCATTCTCTGCTTGCCCAGTGCTGCTTGTGTGTGCCATTCTCTGCTTGCCCAGTGCTGCTTGTGAGTGCCATTCTCTGCTTGCCCAGTGCTGCCTGTGTGTGCCATTCTCTGCTTGCCCAGAGCTGCTTGTGTGTGCCATTCTCTGCTTGCCCAGTGCTGCTTGCGAGTGTCATTCTCTGCTTGCCCAGTGCTGCTTGTGTGTGCCATTCTCTGCTTTCCCAGTGCTGCCTGTGTGTGCCATTCTCTGCTTGAACTACGCTACCTGTGGGATGTAAGCCTGTTAGGGGTTTGTTCTTTGGGTTATTAGCATTTGGAAATTGTTGTTAAGGGCCCCTAAGGTGTTTAATCATGTGTTGGGGGGTTGTTGTATTATCCACAGGGGAGGATGAGGCATATGGATTTAAGGGTATGTTTTTAACAACTTAAATTTTTCACATATGAGTGATAAGGGATTTCCCTGCAGTGAGCACCAACCATTTGGTTTTTTGGTGTGCGGCCACCGTTAATGTGGATATGATCTTAAAAGTTCTTGTGGTAATATGGGTGTGGTTTACAGTGGGTGTGGTTTAAAAGGGGGCGTGGCCAACACTGACTTCCATTATCGGCCCTCCTCCACATAGGCCGGTAAAATTTTGGCCCTCGGTACCACAGAATTTGGACAGCACTGATCTATATATATCACGTGTTTCTCATGTATTTGTTGTGATCTACAGGTAAATAATATCTTCATAATACCTCAAAGGCAGGTATTAATTCCAGGGCTCCTTACTCCTGCATCTTACTGCAGCTCAGCACATATTGACCCAAGATCTATAGTAAATGGGGGTTCTGCACTCCATTTCTGTGCTTTCCACTGGGCCTTGTTATTGGATATGGGCCCTCGAGATATTGACCGTTCTTAGGTTAACTTTAAAGATTGCCTCAGTTAAAATCTGTTATTCGTGGTGATCTAGCTTAACCTTGGAGCAATGCAAAGATAGAAATATTCCCATCATAATAAAAAAATTAAAAACTCATACTTCAAATAGTAATTAGTTACATTTAAAGTAAATATTTATTATTAAACCAGTACAAATAAGACCAGTAGTGATTATTTGTGTCAGTGTGCATGACTCCTTTCTTCATTTTATTCCTATGACATTTTATGAAATGCCATTTCTTTTCCTTACATGTCTGTGCATCTGGTGTGCTCTTGTTTTGTTGTGTGATAACAAACAGACCGCTGGGACAATGGGAATACAATATATTAATAACTTGTAGCCTGCCATATATCTTACTGGAAAATTCCACATTATTGCCATCATTAAAATAAATTGTTGTCATGTTGAGTCATCTCAAGGGATTTATCTCCGTTTTTGTAACTTGTCAGAGTTTATTGCCTAAACATGAAGCTATTTTGGACCCTCGGTGCTTTGAATGCAAAACACATGCACTGAGTATCAGACATGACGGGTCCACGTAAGTGATTAGCTTAAGTGATTAACAGTAATTCCCTGATTCAATGAAGAGAAGTGAAACCTGGGATGTTTTGGGATTCTAGGATGATGGCACACCAGACAATATGGAATGTTTTGTCGCCTAAATTATATATAAATTATATCCAGCTTGATGTACTGGTGACAAAAAAGCTCAAAATTGTCCCCCATTCTTTTTAAAACAGATCGCTTAGACCCTTAGCGCTACCATGTTTTCAAGAAAGCATGACCTCACCTGTGCACCCACAGTGCACCCACTTGTCCAGGCATTAACTATTAAAATGAATGTAGAAAAAAAGAAATATTGATCAATGCACATTCCTTTGTCCCCTATCATATCAGTAATCTATGCGGATGCATGTATTTACAAAGACAGGGGTTTTTTTAGTTACAAAATTATGATCATAAGATTGATAAGCGACCATACCACGTCAAGGTAAAACCCATATGGCGGTCCCTAACTATTTACCTCTGGTCATAATTTCAAATGCTAAAGCCTCCCGGCATAAGAGCATTACCTGAAAAATAAGGTCTCCCGACCAGGGCATTGGTTTTCATCATAGGGCTTAGTCCTCCCCTGCCATTAGCTTTCAAAGGGGAGAGATAACCTAGAACCCAGCATTGGTTCCATGAGATTAATCCTCCCCAGCTTGCAGCTTTTGAGAGAGAGAAACTGCCCAGACCAACACCCATTTCCAAAGGAATTGTTCCACCATTTAAAGAGACCGGTGTGGGGGTGCTACAACCACATGGAAGCCTGGCCTGCAGCATAGCTGCTGAACTTCCAAACAGAATAGATCTGCTACAATACAAAGTACAAAAAGGAAAAATTGTGAGAGCACTCCATGGCTTAATAAAAATGTACTAAAATACATTGGAAGTGCTACTGATCTGGCCAAATTAACTACAGACATAGAAAAAAAGAAAAATTGATCAATGCACATTCCTTTGTCCCCTATCATATCAGTAATCTATGCGGATGCATGTATTTACAAAGACAGGGGTTTTTTTAGTTACAAAATTATGATCATAAGATTGATAAGCCACCATACCACGTCAAGGTAAAACCCATATGGCGGTCCCTAACTATTTACCTCTGGTCATAATTTCAAATGCTAAAGCCTCCCGGCATAAGAGCATTACCTGAAAAATAAGGTCTCCCGACCTGGGCATTGGTTTTCATCATAGGGCTTAGTCCTCCCCTGCCATTAGCTTTCAAAGGGGAGAGATAACCTAGAACCCAGCATTGGTTCCATGAGATTAATCCTCCCCCACTTGCAGCTTTTGAGAGAGAGAAACTGCCCAGACCAACACCCATTTCCAAAGGAATTGTTCCACCATTTAAAGAGACAGGTGTGGTGGTGCTACAACCACATGGAAGCCTGGCCTGCAGCATAGCTGCTGAACTTCCAAACAGAATAGATCTGCTACAATACAAAGTACAAAAAGGAAAAATTGTGAGAGCACTCCATGGCTTAATAAAAATGTACTAAAATACATTGGGGGAGGATTAATCTCATGGAACCAATGCTGGGGTCTAGGTTATCTCTCCCCTTTGAAAGCTAATGGCAGGGGAGGACTAAGCCCTATGATGAAAACCAATGCCCAGGTCGGGCAACCTTATTTTTCAGGTAATGCTCTTATGCCGGGAGGCTTTAGCATTTGAAATTATGACCAGAGGTAAATAGTTAGGGACCGCCATATGGGTTTTACCTTGATGTGGTATGGTGGCTTATCAATCTTATGATCATAATTTTGTAACTAAAAAAACCCCTGTCTTTGTAAATACATGCATCCGCATAGATTACTGATATGATAGGGGACAAAGGAATGTGCATTGATCAATTTTTCTTTTTTTCTATGTCTGTAGTTAATTTGGCCAGATCAGTAGCACTTCCAATGTATTTTAGTACATTTTTATTAAGCCATGGCGTGCTCTCACAATTTTTCCTTTTTGTACTTTGTATTAAAATGAATGCCCTGGATGTGATTACCCTTAATAAATGCTGTTTTATTGGGTGTTATCTGTTTAAGTGTAAATGTAGTTCTGGATAAGGGGACATTTTATCTCTCTTCATGCAGTAGTGGGTTCATTTTTGGAACCTAGGAATAGTTAACCTCTTTTTAAGTGTGTTTATTTTCCTACTATAGAACCACATATTTTCATTTGGGCTCTGGTCTTTAAAAAGGATATAAATGAACTGCAGAGAATGCAGAGATGTGCAACTAAACTGGTTGAGGGGATGGAAGATTTAAAGGTTGGGGTTGTTCTCTCTGGAAAAAAGGTGCTTGCAAGGGGACAAGATTACACTTTAAGGGGCTGTTTCACTAAGGGTCGAATATCGATATTCGACTAGGAACTAAAATCCTTCGACTTCGAATATCGAAGTCGAAGGATTTAGCGCAGACAGTACGATCAAACGATCGAAGGATTATTCCTTCGATCGAACAATTAAATCCTTCGAATCGAACGATTCGAAGGATTTAAATCCAACGATCGAAGGAATATCCTTTGATCAAAAAAAGTTAGGCAAGCCTATGGGGACCTTCCCCATAGGCTAACATTGACTTCGGTAGCTTTTAGATGGCGAACTAGGGGGTCGAAGTTTTTTTTAAAGAGACAGTACTTTCGACTATCGAATGGTCAAATAGTCAAACGATTTTTAGTTTGAATCCTTCGATTCGAAGTCGTAGTCGAAGGTCGAAGTAGCCCATTCGATGGTCGATTTACTTCGAATCCTTCACTCGAAGTTAGTGAATTGGCCCCTAAAAGTACATTAGAGGACATTATAGACAAATGGCAGGGGACCTTTTTACCCATAAAGAGGATCACTGTACCAGAGGCCGCCCCTTCAGACTAGAAGAAAAGAAATTTCATTTGAAGCAACGTAGGGGGTTCTTCACAGTCAGGACAGTGAGGTTGTGGAATGCACTGCCGGGTGATGTTGTGATGGCTGATTCTGTTAATGCCTTTAAGAATGGCTTGGATGAGTTCTTGGACAAGCATTATATCAAAGGCTATTGTGATACTAAAATCTACAATTAATATAGATATTGAAATATACAGTATATAGTTTCAGTTGATGTGTGTTGATATGTGTACTGTGATTCATTTTGAGGGGTTGATCTTGATGGACTTTTTTAAGTTTAACTTAACTATGGCACTATATATTAGTATTCTCAGTGGTGTAAAATACATAAGCCTGTTCTTTACTGCAGCTTAAAGCATGATAGCAAATGCCCACTCTTTTCCGACTGGCTGCTGCTCTGCTCAGTAGTACCAATAGCCCTCTAACAAGAGGATTAGAGCAGCTTTTGTATTTTACATTTTTAATATATTATATTTTGTTTTTATGGAAAAAAGGATGAAACTATATTGAACAGTTGTTCTCTAGTAGCGCAAGAAGCCCACTTTATTCCTGCATTTAGATCCTATGACTTAAGGGGATCTTACAAAATTCACAGTGGGGGATTTATATGGTTTAAGTTAAATGATAAACTGTATTTATTTTGTATATATATTTTATATGATTACTAGATCAACTGAAAAATCTGGGAATAAATGCACATATTAAATCAGCAGAGCCATTCTAGCTGGCTTTTTTACATGATCCTATAACCTATGCTTACAGCACAGTTCTACAAATTTAATACAAGTTTTAACATAGCCAAAAGAAAACAGCAACTTCAACAACAGAGCATGAAATAAAATAATTGGAGGAATGTTTGTGTGAAATTCTAAGACGGCTCACTGTGGATGTACTTACATATAAAAAGCACAATGGATAACTTTTAACAAACCTTAAGAGACTTACAAGCGCTTGCTACAGTTAATCCATTGTCAAAAACATGTAACACTTCTTTTCAGGCCTTATCCTAGAGGGAAAATACATAATAGCCTGATAAATACAAGCAGAGTAAGGGCAAGTATTTAATACAACTGTGACCCTCACAATATTGGAATAAAAGTCTTTCTTGTACTGTACAAATGGGTCTGATGTGTAAACAATACTAGTGTAGGCTTGCATATGTCTCTTAGAAAGAAATACATTGTGGGGCACCTCCTTTTTATACCTCGTACCCCCGTGTTTGCGGCGCTGATCCTGGACAAAACTCGGACAGCAGTGTTGAATACAAAATTCAGGCTTTATTCCATACACACAGATAAGTGATTGAGCGGTGGGTGTGCACGCTGACTTACGCGTTTCTTGCCGGATCCACCGGCACTTCCTCAGAGTTTTGTCCAGGATCAGCGCCGCAAACACGGGGGTACGATGAATATAGGAGTGGAAACCGGCATGAAGTAACCGGCAACTCGTGAAGGCTGCGACTGGATGGACACAGAGTGATCCGGGTGAGCTCAGATGCGAACCGCATCCCCTTTCTTTATTCTGTTGCACCTCCTTTTTATACTTAACTATACTGTATGTATATATATATATATATATATATATATATATATATATATATATAGTCAAATACAAGAGGCCCTCTGCACTCAACCCATTATCAATATATTTAAGACAGAGACATTTTGTGCATACTGCTAGTGAAAAATGCCTTACCCTTTAAACAACACAGGGATTGTTTGTCCATATATTGCAATATATTTAAGCTGGCTAACTACGTCAAAGTCATCCCATATCTGGCCAGTCCTACGCTTAATTTTCGACAGAAAAAAGAAATGGATAGCACACCTAATTTTGAAAAAAACAAATTAATTTATTGGACAAAAAAGAAAAAATTATACAAAAATTACAAAACAAAAAACTAATTAGGGCTCATTATGATTTTGTTTTTTGTTTTGTAATTTTTGTATAATTTTTTCTTTTTTGTCCAATAAATTAATTTGGTTTTTTCAAAATTAGGTGTGCTATCCATTTCTTTTTTCTGTTAAATATTATGGAGACCCTTATGGGGAGTCACCTTTGGATCAGCACCTGTAGTTTACTAATAGGGTGTGCGCCTTCTTTCTACATTTTGATCTACGCTTAATTTTCATCTGATTCATTAGAATATACTATAGCTGGGAAGGGTGGGAGCTACAACATGGAGCTGGTCACTGCTCCTGTATAACTATAACAAACAAGGAAAAGTTGTGCTCACCACTATTTTTTAAAACCATATATATCTTAGGGATGCACCGAATCCAGGATTGGGTTCGTGATTCGGCCAGGATTCAGCCTTTTTCAGCAGGATTCAGATTCGGCCGAATCCTTCTGCCTGGCCGAACCGAATATGAATCCAAATTTGCATATGCAAATTAGGAACGAGGAGGGAAATCTCATGACTTTTTGTCAAATTAGGTTTGTTCTTGCTTTTTTATGCAAATTAGGATTCGGATTTGGTTCGGTATTTGGCCGAATCTTTCTCAAAGGATTCGATCCAAAATAGTGGATTCGGGCATCCCTAATATATATATATATATATATATATATATATATATATATAAGCTCAATAGAAGCTAGCACTCAAAAAAGTTTTATTAAAGCAAAAAAACAACTAACATTTCGGCTAGGTCCCTAGCCTTTCTCAAAGAATCCTATATATATATATATATATATATATATATATATATATATATATATATATATATATATATATATATATATATATATATATATATATATATATATATATATATATATATATTATATTATTATATTATAGCATATATTTCAAAATAGACTTGCTCCATTGCAAAACACTGGCCCTAATGAGTAGTTCTCCTATACTATGGAATTCTGCATTGGTCAGATAGATAGGCTGGATGTGGCCAACATTATCAGGGAAACCAATCAGGTTTGCAGACAAATGAACTGCATAACCATATCCAGCCCCCTGTGTAATGACACACTTTCAGTGGTCAGATGAGCAAGCCTGTGAGTTTGGGGTACATTGATTTAATCTGATATATAAAGTGGATGTTGAGGATTTAGTCTTCCTTGAATCTTGTTTACAAAACTATCTACAGAAACTAAAATATATTCATATCTGGTGATAGTGTTGGCCATAGGATATGGTGAATATCACATTTGTGTTAATGTCATTAGTTGGCAAACATTTTAGATATGGGACTATCTACATTTTCTGAACTGTTGCTACCAAATAGTGCCATTAGAAGCAGTTGTTCGCCAAACATATCAATATTACCATGTAGTGTTGATGATGAAAACCAAACCACATTGTAATATTGTTGTAGCAACCATTACAGATCCATATACTGTAAATTGTGATTTGTGGACTGTATAGTTGCTATAAGTTAAATGTTTAATACAGCTTTTCAAATAATCAGAACTGTGCTTTGTGTCCATTAGCAATAGTTTAAAAAAGGCAATGTATGCAGTGAGGACTCCATGGTCATTACACTTCTATCATCATAGGTACAGGTATGGAATCTGTTATACAGAATATTCGGGAGCTGGGGGGTTTTCAGAAAAGTTATCCTTCAATTATTTGGATCACCATAACTTAAGTCTATTAAAAAGCATTTAAAGGAATAGTTCAGTGTGAAAATAAAACTGGGTAAATAGATAGGCTGTGCAAAATAAAAAATGTTTCTAATATAGTTAGTTAGCCAAAAATGTAATATATAAAGGCTGGAGTGAACAGATGTCTAATAAAACAGCCAGAATCCAACTTCCTGCTTTTCAGCTCTATAACTCTGAGTTAGTCAGTGACTTGAAGGGGGGCCACATGGTACATTTCTGTTCAGTGAGTTTGCAATTGATCCTCAGCATTCAGCTCAGATTCAAAAGCAACAGATATGACCCATGTGGCTCCCCCTCAAGTCTCTGATTGGTCACTGCCTGGTAACCAGGGTAACCAGTCAGTGTAAACCAAGAGAGCTGAAAAGCAGGAAATAGTGATCTGAATGACATGTTATACTTCAAATCACTCCAGCCTTTATACATTACATTTTTGGCTAACTAACTATATTACAAACATTTTTTATTTTGCACAGCCTATCTATTTACCCAGTTTTTATTTTTACACTGAACAATTCCTTTAAACATTAAGGGAAGAAAGCTCTGAATCACAGAAAGGCTGTCTCCCGTAGACTCAATTTTATTCAAATAAACCAAATTTTTGAAAATGATTTCCTTTCTCTGTAATAATAAAACATTACCTTGTACTTGATCCAAACTAAGATATAATTAATCCTTATTGGAAGCAAAACCAGCCTGTTGGGTTTATTTATTGTAGTTGGGATCAATTACAAGGTACTGTTTTATTATTACAGTGAAAAAAGAAATATTTTTTTTTTAAATTTCACTCATTTGATTAAAATTGAGTCTATGGGAGATGGCTCTCCCATAATTTGGATAATGGGGTTATGGATAATGGACCCCATACCTGTGTTAGGTTTCTTGTATAAAAACATTGCATTCCTGAATCAGTGGCTGATACATTAAATAGCTTTAAGAAGGGGTTGGATGGCTTTTTAGCAAGTGAGGGAATACAGGGTTATGGAAGATAGCTCATAGTACAAGTTGATCCAGGAACTAGTCCGATTGCCATTTTGGAGTCAGGATGTATACTGTAGAGGCTTCAGATGGGATTTTTTGCCTTCCTCTGGATCAACTAGAAGTTAGGCAGGTTATATGCAGTAGAGACTTAAAAGGTTGAACTTGATGGATGTGTGTCTTTTTTCAACTTACTATGCATATTCCTTATTTAACAGACAAATAATTTCAATTTACCATATTGTGTGGCTTTTGAAAGGTCTTTTGTTTATCAAGAAGCACAACTCAGAAGAAAAAATGTATTGTCTTTTAGTTCTTCCCCCATGTATTTTAAGCTTGCTTCACAGCATTGTGAGACTTCAAAAGCATCATTTTACAAAAGCAGTGAAGTGTGCAAAGTATATATTTTTTTGGATGTAAATTTGCATATTTTTCCCCCACACTACAATGTTGCCCCCCTATAATTCTAGTATCACTTATAAAAAATATTAATGCTAAACACCTTGGCAGGCCGGAAGCAGTGGCGTAACTACCAACGGTGCTAATGCACCAGACCCCGCACCCCCTTAGGACCCTTTTGTGGTGGGAGTGAAGGTGCCTGCACAGTGCAAGGGGGGCCTGGGAGTGTTGCCACCCCCACTCTGATGATGTTAGCCACAATGTGCATGAGATTATTTTAAAATTGTGGAATTCATACAAGCCACTTAAGATTTAAATCTTAAATTTGTTATGCATACTAACCTTACATTTGTGTGTGCATGAGTGCATGGCTTAGAGGAAACATTAATTAAAGCATTAAAGCACTAACAATTCCATTTTAGGCACTCATTCGATAGAGTATAAATCTCACATAGAAATAAAGTTGGTTTCAGTAATTTAACTCGCCTGCACAAGTAAACAACATCACAAAACTTTGAATATTGTTCTCAGCACAGCTAGGTCATGCTGTTTTGAATTTATAGACAGTAATGATTGCAAAGTTTAAAGAGGTGACAGAAAATGGATAAACTTGCAGAAGAAGGCACTGATATTTTTTATGAATATACTTGTTTCAAGGACCAAATGATTCATTTAGCATTAGATATCTGGCAGGCTACAGCTGACCTTCGCTTAACAAATGGATGGTAAAACTTGCAGAAATCTGTATATGCGGGTAGTCTTTTAGAACAGGGAAACTGAAAATGTGCGCTTGTTTGTGCAAGGTTAATATATGACCCGAAGCCTCTAAGGAAAAGGGCAAGAGAACCTTGTTTCATACAGTATTGTTAGCTTAATATCAGTTAATTGATAAGTAACACAGTCCCATTAATTAAAGGAAGTGTCATGATAACACAAGCAGTTTTCAGTTACCTAAGGGATACACACCCCAAGCATTTTAATGAAGAGAGATGGCTACAAAGATGGGCAATGCATTGATTTCTATCACAGAGTTCCTCCTTTAACCTTGGCACTTGTAACCTAAGGAGTGAACTCTGTATCTAAGTACAAAAATAAAAGAACAAAAAGAAGATACCTAAATCATTTATATCCAGAGAACTTCTTATTCAAGAGCATCTTAAACTTTTCACTGAACAGGTAATTTACATGAATGAGAATCAGTAAATGCTTTAAGAACCATGAATTCATGGAAAACACGTGAATACCATGAAATATTTATTAGCTCTGCGTTCCCTATCATTACTGTGCTGTACAATGTGTTACCATTTAATGAGCATACACCCAAGTATTGGCTAAAAGATGGATAAGATGAAGAATGGTCTAGAATATATAAATATATATCTACCAGAATGCTCAATGGTATTTTCCGGATAAGCAATCTTTCCTTACTTTAGATCTCCATACTTTAACTATTTAAAATAATTGAAATATTAAATAAACCCAATAGTATTTTTTTGCCTCCAGTAAAGATTAATTTTATCGTAGTTGTGATCCAATACAAGTTACTCTTTTATTATTACAAAGAAAAAGGAAATGGGTTTTTAAAAATCTTAGTTATTTGATTATAATGAAGTCTATGGGGTAAATTTACTAACCTGCGAAAATTCGCCAGCAACAGCTTCGCACCCATCGCTACACTTCGCCAGATGAAAATTTGCTCAGACAAAGCTAATTTACTAAAATGCGAAGTTGCGTCCAGGGTGCCGAATGCTGGCAAATTTTTGCTAGCATTACTTCGGCAATCAAAGCGAAGATGCGCTAGCGTTCAATTATGCCTAGCGCAACATCGTTAGATGTCTTAGCTCGGGCTAATTTGCATACTGCAGGAAATTTAAAGTTGAATGGACGTACAGTATACAGTATGTTGCAGCAAATACATTACATTACACAAGCCCAGGGAACCTTATTAAAGAAAATAGAGTTGTTATAATGCCCTACACACGAGCCCACTTTATAGTTTATAGTTTAAGGACTTTTGCAGGCTATCACTCTGAAAAAAGAAAAAGACACCAGCGTTTTTTGGGACTTTTTAGATAACGGGTTTCCGAATAATGGATCCCATACCTGTATATACAGTATCTTGCAAACTTATTTTGACACTTCTGATGCTTGAATTTTTTCATCTTTCTGTAATTTGGATCACCATAATTTAAGGGGATTATTTATCAGAATCCAAATTTTTCTGATGTTTTAAATAAAAAAAGTTCGACCAAACTAGAATCCATGATTTACCCTTTTTATCATTAAAAACCCACAAAATAAAAATCGGATCAGGAAAAAATCCAACTTTTTCAAATTGTCCCTCCAAAAATCTGGGTTTTTTATGGATTTGACGCCCGAAAAGTCCGAATTTTTTTGTGAAACCTGTGGAAAAGCCGAAATGTTTGGATTATCATACGAAACCCAGAGCAGACCATAATATCTTCAAATTGCAAATAGGACCTCTGCCATTGACTTCTACAGGACCTCGACAGGTTGAACATGGAGTAAGTTACGGATTCAGAGTTTTTCCATCCTCGGGGTATAATAAATCTTTCGAGTTTTTAGCATTTGGAGTTTAATAAATAACACCCTTGGTCTGCTAGAAAAGAATTTAAACATAAATCAAACCCATTAGAATTGTTTTGTCTCCAATAAGGATGAATTATATCTTATTTTGTATCAAGTACAAGCTACATTTTTAAAAATGTGAATTGATTAAAATGGAGTCTATGGGAGATGGCCTTCTTGTATCAGAGCTTTCTATATAACAGGTTTCCGGATAATGGATCCCATACCTGTACTAAACCCTGAACTGATGTTTTGTTTTCTGTGATAATTTTATTTCAAAGCACTGAAATTCAAAACTACCCTTTTAAAGGTGACTTTTTAAGGTTAGAAAAAAACCTTAAAAAAACGAAGCATGGTCCAGTGTGGCTGCATTACACCAGCAGAGAATCTCAATTCAGTTTAGAATTTACGTCGCTATGTGAAAAATGAGGAGCACAAGCATCATCTGATTAACCTGACAGCCTCAAGCAAAACTGCCTGAAAAAAATGGGTCAAAATCATAAAAGATTCTCTTGTTGGCCAGGTCTCAAAAAAATTGAGTCAAATGGGGCTGAGATGAACACTGAGACACTGAGCCGTATTTATATATACAGTACTGGTTTGGAATCTGTTATCTAGAAAGCTCCACATTATGTGAAAGCCATCTCCTATAGACTCCTTTTTTTATACTTTTGGATGTTTAAAGGGGGTGTTCACCTTTGAATTAACTTTTATTATGATGTAGAGAGGGATAATGTGAGGCAATTTACAATTGGTTTTCATTTTTTTATTATTTGTGGTTTTTGAGTTATTTAGCATTTTATTTAGCAGCTCTCCAGTTGAACGACCCCTTTAAATTATTTTTGTTTGTACTAACATGATCAGACTGTAACATGTTAGGGCTGTTGTACTAAAATGTAGACAAGTTGTACTAAAAAAGTGTAGGGTGGGTGAATTATTATTGAGTTGAGTATTGTTGAGGAACACATCTGTAGTAACCTAGGACTAGCTATGAGAAAGGGGAGGGAATTAGTTATTATATGACTATGGGAACACAGGTTGAAGGCTCCAGCTATTGTCAGCCTGCATATTTTTGCAGGCTGAGAGAAGCAGATCTGCTCCCTTCCCCTGCTCCATTGATTTGAATCCAATAAGCCTACGTACAGCAGAGCAAAGCGGTGGACAGCCTGGAGATTGGAGATGCCTCCTTTAGCGTTTTTGGGCTGTCCTTCACTGTGTTTGTGCACATGCAAGTTGAGTCAGTAGTCTGCTCTCTCTTACGTATTGAATCGGTTTGTTACATACAGACATTGGAGGATTTTGGCTCAAAATGTAGAGACTCGTGGTTATTCATCGAAACCTGCCGAGTCTGTTCATGCCAAGCCAATTCAATGTGAAAGAGAGGGGAAGCTACTGCCCGCGCAGGGTTGGACTGGCCCAGACCCCCTCTCGGCGCGCCACAGAGGGGGGTCCTGGACAGCAGTCCCAGTGGGCCCCGGGCCCCCCAGTCTGACCCTGTGTCCGTGGTAGGGCAGAAATCAGCCAGCGGATTTCGGCTAGCAATTTTCAGCCCCAGTGTGGCCCTATCCTTCCAATTAAATTAATCTACTGTATATGAATAAGAATTAAAAACAATAGACCACAACATAATTTTACAAATGAATGCATTTTACAAACCAAAATGAAGGCGCTAGGTCATTTTGCATTTTAAGTGCATAAGTGCAAACTGAAATTATTGAGACATGGCACAGTTATTTACTAAAATCCGAATTTATCTCATATTTTATTTAAAAAAGACACTCCAATACCTGATTTGAACTTATTTATTATTAAAAAAAACTTGATTTAATTGGATCGTGGAAAAACTTGATAAAATCGAGCTAAAACTCAAAATCCTTAGGGGCAAATTCACTACGATTCATAGTTGCGCCAGGCGTAACTTCGCCGCACTTCGCCACACTTTGCCAGGCGTAGTTTTACCAGCGCTTCGCAAATTCACTAAAATCCGAAGTTGCGCTCAGGGGTAGCGTAAGGTTGCGAAGTTGCGCTAGCGTTGATTCACTAAGTAAAGCGAAGTTATGCTAGCGAAGGCATGCTAGCGAAGGCTAATTTGCATACGGCGCCAAATTCAAATTTCAATGGAGGAATATGTATCAGCACTACAAATGGCTAGAAAAGCTTCAAAACATCAAATTAAAATTTTATTTTGCCCTACACATGTGCCCACTGTCTAGGTAAGTTGCCATGAGTCAGGAGATGTAGGGGGGAAGGAGGGGAGCCCCAAAAATTTTTTCGATCTTTTTCAGCCTATCACCCATAATGTAGAAAACACGCCAGCGTTTTTTGGGACTTAGAAAAAATTTTGACTTTTTTTGAAGCAATCCCTATCTACTCTATTGCGCTTCGCCTGGTCTGAGGTGGCGAAGGAAGTCTACCGTAAAAGGTAGCGTTCAGTACACAGCGCGTTAGTGAATTTGCGTAGTTACGTCGCTAGCAACACTTCGCCAGGCGTAAGGGTGCAAAGTAACACTAGCGAAACTACGCCAGCGTTCGTTAGTGAATTTGCGCAGTAACGAAAATGCCAAATGCTAGCGAAGTAACGCTAGCGAAGTAACGCTAGCGAAGTAACGCTAGCGAAGTAACGCTAGCGTTCGGCGCTTCGGCGCTTAGTGAATTTGCCCCTTAAAGTTTTTGCCTGAAAACCCCCAAAAAGTCGGATTTTCAGGCTAAACCCAGCGCAGACTGCGAAAACTTCAAACTGAGATAGGTGACTCTCCCATCTCCCATTGAGATGGTAAATTTTTGGATTCAGACTTTTTGCAGCATCAGGGTATAATAAATCTTGAAAGATTTTTAGTTTTCTAGTGAAAAAAAGCTAATTTTTTCGAGATTTTAACATTCGGATTTTAATAAATAACCCCCTTGGTGGGATGAGACGCGTGTCTGGCACTGCAGCCTGTCTCCTTTCCTCTATGATTAGCAGGTCCTGCTGTACTGCACACACAACAATCACAGAATATTCTTATTTCTCTTCTCTGTTTTCCTGTCAGTTAAAAATGTTTACAAAAATGTAAAGGAGTTAAACTTGCTATAGGTAAGATATGCAACCTGCTAACCCACAGACCCACCAACCAGCATCTATGCCCACATCTAAAAGTTCCAGTGATGGAACTACCGGGGGAGCAGGGGGTGTGAGTGGACCAGGGCCCGCATCCCTTCAGGGCCCCCTGGCAGCCCGCTGAAATCCAGCGTGTACGGAGGGGGGCAGGGCCCAGCTGCACGTCACCCACCAGGACACGCCCCCCTCTAGTTACGGCACTGAAAAGTCCTACCCGCAGAACACCTGCTTTTTTGCAGGTAACCTGAGGGTACCCAACCCTCTGCAGTACTCTGTCAGTGGACAGTGTGGAGACCTTATCTGCAGAGATAATATGGCAAAGAATGGTATCATTGTAACTGGAACATTTCTCAACTCACCTCATGGCAGCAGCGCTACTGGAGACAGAGGATCAAATCTTCCCTTAAAGGTTAAGTGGACGTCTGGTTCCGTTATTACTATCCATTTATCTTTGTGGGTGAGTGAACTCTGTGATGCAAGCAATGTAACTCTTGTCTGATACACTCCCAGTCTGTTCTTTGCTGCCAATAGTTTACCAATATTTGACTTAAAGGGCAACTAAAGTATAAAATAGAATAATGTTAGAAATGCTGTATTTTGTATACTAAATATAAACAGGAACTTACTGCACCAGAAGCCTAATTGAACAAATAATTTATGCTTTTAAAGTTGGCGCAAGGGGCTGTCATATTGTAACTTTGTTAAACATCTTTGCAATACCAAGACTGTGCACATGCTCAGTGTGGTCTGGGCTCCAGTTGGGAGGTTAAGTTTAGGGATCGTCATAAATGATGAAAACAGCTAGGGATGCACCGAATCCACTATTTTGGATTCGGCCGAACCCCCGAATCATTTGCGAAAGATTCGGCCGAATACCGAACCGAATGCGAACTCTAATTTGCATTTGCAAATTAGGGGTGGGAAGGGGAAAACATTTTTTACTTCCTTGTTTTCTGATCAAAAGTCACGCGATTTCCCTCCCCACCCCTAATTTGCATATGCAAATTAGGATTAGGATTCGGTTCGGCTGGGCAGAAGGATTTGCCCGAATCCGAAACCTGCTGAAAAAGGCCGAATCCTGGCCGAATCCCGAACTGAATCCTGGATTCGGTGCATCCCTAAAAACAGCACAGGTCAAATAATATCTGCCAGAAGCCGATACAGCAAGACTGATTAATCAGAATATACAGACTGCACTGGGTCTGTGGATACAAATCGACACAGTTGTTACAGGGAAAAAACCAAAGCTGCTCGAGTTCTGGGAAGTAAGGTGGGCCCCCCTGTTGTTTGAAAGTATGATTGTTTCCCTGCACAGCAGTTAGGGACTGTCTGAAGTTTCCTATCTGCAGCTGTCAGAGCAAGTAAAACAAAGGGGGAATTTCATTGCATACAGTCAGGTTTCTTATAAAAACGGTACACATTTTTTAATTAAAGCACATTTTGCAGATCCTGTGATCTGCTCCAGTACTAAATGCACTTAAATTACTCAGTTCACTTAAATTACTCACATATTTGCCATACGTGTGGTTGTACAGAAGTCTTATTTAGCAAACTAGTTATTACTGCAATGAATCTGAAACATTTAGAATCCATTTAAAGGAACAGTAACACCAAAAACTGAAAGTGTTTTAAAGTAATGAAAATATTATGTAGTGTTGACCTGCACTGGTAAAACTGACGTGTTTGCTTCAGAAACACTACTATTGTTCATATAAACAAGCTGCTGAGTAGCAATGGCGGAAATTGAAAAACGGCTATATGGCACAGGACACATAATGGATAACAGATAACATTATGTTGTACAGAGCTTATCTGCTGTGTAACTTGAGCCTTTTCTCCTTTGAATGGCTGCCCCCATGGCTACACAGCAGCTTATTTATATAAACAATACTAGTGTTTTTGAAGCAAACACAGCAGTTTTACCAGTGCAGGGTAACACTGCATTATATTTGTATTACTTTAAAACAATTTCATTTTTTGATGTTACTTTAATTTTGATCTTTTCTGTTATTTAGTCTAGATCCTGTAGATTTGCAGAATGGATAAAGCATGTACTTTGTCAAAACTCGTATTTTCGTATTAATATGAATTAGAATGGCCATTCATAGTGACTATGGGGGGAGGCACTCAGTCTAAATAAAGAAAACCTTGATTTCTTTTAAATGCAAAAATAGTACAGAACACACTTTGTGCAAATGTGCCTAACCTGGGAGATGAGAATGTTTATATTATTATGCAGACATACATAAGGATGAAGGACAAAATATGCTTTTGTGACTGCCAGAACAGTTATTGTCAATGCTTCAGTTACATTGAAAAGAATATACATTTTGCATTCACCATAACTATAAATAGAATCATTTGTGGTAGCAAAATGAATGGAATGTACAATACTTGTGCTGGCTCCTAATGTTATTCAGATTCTTACAAAATAGCAAAATAATCTTTTGCAATCTATTAGTTTGTGAAGGGTGATAAATACTGTATCCTTTAAAATTAAACATTTCTTCTTCCATAGCAAATTGTCATCTATCTGTAGTGGATGATATTATTAAACTAAAAATGACTAAGAATAAATATGTAACTCTGATGGGGTAACCTGAGGACGGCTAAAGTTTTGTAGCCGAAACGTTGAAGAAATAAAGCACAGCCTTTGCAGGTTTTTTGAAGGAGAGACCTGTGAGTGCGTTTTTTTTTTGGTACAGTATATTATAAATTGTTTACCAGCACCCAGGCATTTGCAATCTGGGAAGGTGTGCACCACTCTGGACTTTACACACACATATATATATATATATATATATATATATATATATATATATATATATATATATATATATATAGATATATCTATATATATATATATATATATATAGATATATCTATATATATATCTATATATATATATCTATATATATATATATATATATATATCTATCTATCTATCTATCTATATATATATATATATATATATATATATATATATATATATATATATATATATATATGTGTAAAGTCCAGAGTGGTGCACACCTTCCCTATATATCTATATATATATATCTATCTATATATATATATAATTTTTTTTTTTAAATTTTATATATATATGATATATATGTACTGTTTATTCTTTTACTGGGATACAATATTTGTCCTGTCTTCCATAATAGACAGTCTTATGAAAAAAATTTTCCTCAATATCAACAGGCAACCTCAGGTCTATTGATCGAGTTTTTGGCAAATAAAAACCTTGAATTGCTCAAATTGATAGAGTTTTTGACTCCTATATGATCTCTAAAAGCTTTACAAGGTGTATTTTTAGATTAGAGCCATTTCCAGGGTCGGGGTATAATAAATCTTAAAACATTTGTTTTTTTTTCAACCTGAAAATGGATTTTTGATCAAAAAAACCTTGAAACTCAAATTTTTCATGGAAAACACAACATGATGCTTTCAGAAAGGCTAATGATGATGCCATCTATACCTGTTTTATGAACCACATGATATTTCTGTATGCTCTAATATCACTTAAATGCTTGAGGACTGATTTATTAAAAATTGATTTGGATAAATCAATGCTTTATAAGGATTTGGGCATTTACCATTCCAAATGACAAGTTAGATTGATATGGAAAGATCATTCTCAGGAACTGGTAATGCAATAAATCCTCAGGGGGAGAAAAGTAAAAATCGCCATATGTTTCTATGTTATTTGACATTCTAAACCATCTTGTTTGGGATTACAAATAATGGATTAAGATTAATATCAATATTGAATGAATGGTCCCACTGGTTACTGCTTAAAAATTCCAGCACATTTGTATGACAATACTGCATTAAAGCTAATACTTACTCTGATTTAAACACTAAGAATTAGACTTGGAGGCTGGAAAAAAAGTCTTTTTTTAAGGCTTCTAGTCAAAATTAGAAGCCAACGCAATATAGTCCACACTTATGCAAAAGGTTACACCTCAGAATAGGCAACATATTTTTTTTCTGAAAATAAGAAGGGATACCAATAGCCAGTTATATTTGGTACAGTTTTAGCAAACTTTGTCTAGACATTTGGTTCAGCATGTCCAGTCATTTAACTACATCATTATTACATACTTTTTCATTAAAATGAATTGTGTGGTATGTCAGTCCCTGTTGTGCCTAAATTTGCTCCATCTGTATGTGATCTACAAATAGAATTGAACCCGTACAACTGAAACCATGTACTTGAGAATTTACAAACAAGGCTACACGGTCAAGCAACGCTTGTGAATGGCATGGTTCCATATTGGATGCCTCCAAAGAAAAGATTGAACACATAAATAATAATAATGATGCTAATCGCACATTCACACCATGTTCGTGACTGCTGTGTCTAAAGTATCACTGCAATGAATACCAGATGTCAGTGAGCTAAGGAAAAATTCTGTTAGACGAAAAACTGTCTGCTGCTGAGAATCAGTTTATTATTTGCCATCTGTGTCTTGCTTCATATCTCTTCATCAAAAATGTCATTGACTTTGCTGATTGTGGAAGTCTTTTTTAATAATTGTGTATCATCAGCAACACATTACATGCAAGAGACAATACCAAGACAGAATAATGTATTCATGGGTTCTATATTTGCTCTCGGGCTGGTAACCCATGCCAGCCAATGAGCAGGTAGCATTTAATGGTTTAATCTATGGAAGCAAATAACTAATAACTATGGCTTATTAGATAAGAAGCAATCTCTTCACCTTTTACAAGATTTCCTCTTTAATAAATATGTGGATGTGAATGCTCATAGCAAGAATTCTTTTTACAACAAATAGACAAGATAGAAGAGGTGAAAAAAGGAAACATTCAACTGGAATTATTATTTTAATTAAGAAAATCAAATGAGACAGCAAGTAGTATAAGACATGAAGCACAGTATAAAAGATGAAAAGTAGACAAAATACATCGGCTACATTTACTTAACGTTGCTTTAATATTAATTCAAATATGTATGTTTTCATGTTTATTCAAAGTACTCGTGGCAGTAATGGCAGTGAATGTAATACATTACTCACTTTGCTTAGGCACAAATACTAACTGTATTTTTGATTAAAGTTCTTTTGAAGCTTTAGATATGTACATAGATAATCAAGCTTTGATTATCTATATAGGGATGGGATCCATTATCCTGAATGTTATCCAGAAAGCTCTGAATTACAGGAAGGCCATCTCCCATAGACTTCAATTTTTTTTAAAATTATGTCTTTTTTCTCTGTAATAATAAAACAGTAGCTTGTACTTGATCCCAACTGAGATATAATTAATCCTTATTGGAGGCAAAACAATTCTATCGGGTTTATTTAAGGGCCCATTTATTAAAACTCATTTTTTTCTGGTCAAGGTTTTCAGGGGAAATTTTTAAAAAGAAACATTTTTAGAGATTTATCATACCCCAAAGCTGCTAAAAATCTGAAAATACACCATCTCAAACCTGGCGAGGTCATATAGAAGTCAATGGCAGATGTGCCTGAAGTTGTTTCTTGACATAGTAATCTGCTCTGAATAATCCGAAAAAGTTGTGGGTTTCGTCTGATAATTTGAAAAAGTCAAGTTTTCACAACAAAAATAGAGTTTTTGGAGCATCAATCATACAATATGAATTGACACTCGATCTTGTGATGACTTGTTGCACCGAATTTTTCGAAAAAATATTGATAAATGAGTTCAATTTGTGGAAGCGAGTTAGGTCAACTTTGTTTTCAGAATAAAAACGAGATAAATTAGAGTTTCAGTAAATCAGCCCCCAAATGTATCGAAATCCAAATTAAGGAAAGATCCTTTATCCGGAAAAACCCAGTTCCCAAGCATTCTGGATAACAGGTCTCATACCTATACAAGAAAAATACAGAAGATACTGTGCATAAACATCTGCCAAGGATGATATTTTCTTAATTTATCAAGACTTACTTGCTCATCTCGTAAGCTCTGTTTAATTTTCGATGGCAATAAACTATTTACCATTTTTTTATTAGAGACTGCAAGCATCGGCTGCTCACAATAAACCATGTGTCAAGGTTTAATCACCAAAGTAATGAAATGTATGATTAGTGCAAGCTATTAGCTAATCTAGAAAGCTCTCCTGTTATAAAAAAAAATTACAACACTGCTGCTACAGGTTCTTATTTCAAGGAATTTTAGGTAGATAAGAAATACAGTCATTTTTACTTTTTTCACATTTTTAAAATTGTCAATGTTTTGTAATATTGGATTAATTTATTATTTTTTTTTCATTAATTGTTTTTGAGACATTAAAAACAAAACCAAAATTGCATTGCCGTTCTTTACTTTGTAAGGCTAGAACCAGAATAAGCCATGTGATATTGTGTCAAAGGAAGCATTATTAATGGGCTTTAAGGAACTAGGGGAATAAAAAAGGTGAAAGTTTATGAAAGAAAGAAATTACTATGTAAATCATATAAAATAAGTTCTGTTGCTGAATCTGCTGCACAAAAAGACTTTTTAGCAATGTAAGCCTTCTGATGAGTTCAGTATGTGAAATGTTGCTAACCTGTTTGTGACTAATGAGAATTGTTGTAGGATAATGATGGTAAATTCCCAATCAAACCAGCGAGACTGTGAGACTCGATGCAGGTTTAAAGTGAATGAACTTCAACGCTAAATACAGGGTGTATGTTAGGAAACTTGGCTAAAGCATCATGTATTTCCCTTTCTCCTATTTGCCACCTGTAAAATGCTGATATACTTGTGTATAGTCTCTATTTTCTTGAAATGAATATAGAAGTAGACATTACTTGTTTAGATAATCATAATATATAACAAGAAAAAAGGGAACTGGATGACTTCAAAAATTCCACAACACTGTTCTTGTTAAATATATAGTGAATAAAGTACCCCCTCTTGTAAAATATAAGGATATTAAAAGTTACCGAGGAGTTTCATGACCATATAAAAACACGAGGCCGAAGGCCGAGTGTTTTTATACAGGTCATGGAACTCCAAGGTAACTTCTAATATCCTCATATTTTACAACTGGGGGTACTTTATTTATTATAATACACAAATTTCAGTGAGTCATGTGACAGAAATGACATCACTACTCACCGTTTATAACTGATGACATCACTAGTCACCGTTTATAAGGATATAATTTACAAGATATTCATGGCTTTTGTGTATTATAACTTATTACATTGCCTTCCTTAAAATACTCTATGCCCTTAAAAGAGTTGTTTTATTAACTTCTAGCATGATGTAAAGAACGATAACTTGAGACATTTTGCAGTTGGTTTTCATGTTTTATTTTTTGTTATTTAGTCTTTTATTCAACAACTCAACACCAAAGAATGCCATTTCAGCAATCTGGTTGTTAGGGTCCAAATTACCCAAATTACATGCTAGGCTGTTCTATGACATAATAAAAGATAACAAAGGTGAAACACCCTTCAATTAATAAAGTGGGAGGGCACCTGCCAAGCAACAAATATATTAAACTACATCTACATCAGTTTGATATTATTCAAAGATCAATATTTAAAGTAGTCAGCTGGTTTGCTTTAACTATTGATCTTTGAGTAACATCAACATGGTGTAAATCTAGCTGGATATATTTGTTGTTTGGTTAGGGACTACACTTTATTATGGATAGGACATTTTAACATGAGGCAATAGATGTTATATGATTTGAGTACAATATTGTCAAGGCTTTGAGGAGACCTAGTCCTCCTTTTTCTATTGCAATAAGATTATTGTGTATTTAGTGGATGGGGCACAATCTTTTTTTGTTGCATTTTTCACAGTCATACAATAGTAATTTATGCAATACTTTTTTATGTTTCCATGTCCTGTGTCCCCTGTGTGTTAGATGTGAATTTTAATGCTTTTCCCTTAAAGAATAAAAAGTTATAATGCCTCGAAGAGTTGTCTACTGCGCTTGCTCACGGCATCTACTCCAATGTAACTCAATCAGGCATGCACAATAGGCACCTCTTTCAGGTCTTCACAGTTGGAGAGGGAAGGAGTGCTCAGAAAAGGGAAAATTGTATCATACTTACCGTAATTTTCCTTTCCTGGTCCTCTCCATGTCAACAACGTTCTGGCATAGGTCCCTCCCTCTCCTAATTGTAGAACCCACCCATTAATTAATTAATAAATACTTACCCCCAACACCCACCGGCGTCTAGTTACAAGTTTGTAAAATATCCGAAAAACACTGGGTAGGGTAACCTTGACATGGAGAGGACCAGGAAAGGAAAATTACGGTAAGTATGATACAATTTTCCCTTTTCCCCAGTCCTCTCCATGTCAACAACGTTCTGGGACGTAGCATGATCACTGTCCCAGGGTGGGAAGAAAAAATAACGCCTCATAGACAAAGATGCTGCAATCATGTTTTAATTTTTTGAGGAGGCAGATTTAAGGACCTTAGCCCCAAAAAGGGAATATTCAGAAGCTCTCACGTCCAGCCTATAGTGAGCAATGAAAGTACAAGGCGTAGACCAAGATGCTGCTCTGCAGATCACCTCTAATGGAACCCCTGCTTCTGCCGCCCAGGAAGCTGCGTGTCCCCTGGTTGAGTGCGCTCTTACTTCAGATGGCTCCGGGAGGTCCGCGGAAGAATAGGCTCTTTTGATTACCCACTTTATCCAATGGGAAATGGATCTGGATGAGGCTGGATTCCCCTTCCTTGAACCAGCCGGGATAACAAAGAGTCTATCCGACTTCCTGATTGAATCTGTTCTTTCGCAGTAGATTTGAATGTTTTCCGCCACATCCAGGGCTTGCAAATCTGGTGAAGCTGATTCCTTCGGAAAAGCTGGTAAAACGAACTCATCCCTGAGATGAAATTGCGAAACCACCTTAGGCTTGAAGGATGGTATGAATCTTAGGATGACTCGATCTGGTAAGAAAGTAGGACTGTCTGGAGAAAAGCTAAGTGCCTGCAGTTCCCCTACTCTCTTAGCCTAGGTAATGGCCACTAAAAAGGCCGCCTTAACCGTCAATAACCAAATTGAGAGAGAATCCATTGTGTCGAATGGAGGTGATGACAGCATCTTGAGAACCCTAGGAAGATCCCAATTGGGACACCTTGGTCTTCTTGCTGGTAAGATCCTAATCGCTGCCTTAAAAAATCGGGACACCAAGGGGTGTTGAGCCCATTTTACTCCTGAGACTGCAGATATTGCAGAAACTTGAGTTCTCAGGGTACTGACAGATAATTCCTTTTCCATTCCTGACTGCAAAAATTCCAAGACTTCTGCGACAGAAACTGGCAGAGATAGCGACGACCTTCGACAGTTCGTGAAAGTGTCCCAGACCTTTGAATATCTTGAGTTTGTTGAAGATTTCCTGGATCTTAATAGGGTTTGAATAACGCTTTGGGACAGCCCTTGGGACTCTAAGGTCTGCCGCTCAACCTCCACGCCGTGAGAGCCAGAGGACCTGGATCTGGATGTCTGAAAGGCCCTTGGACTAGAAGATTCTCTGACATTGGGAGTTTCCAAGGACGGTCCTTCGAGAGCTGAACCAGATCCGTGAACCAAGGTCTTCTTGGACAGGCTGGAGCGATGCAAACCACCTCTGCTTGGTCCTGCTTGATCTTCTGAATCACTGCTTGTATTAGAGGAAGAGGAGGAAAGACGTAGCACAAACGGTGAGTCCATCTCTGGGAAAGAGCATCCACTGCTAGAGCCATCGGATCTGGCTCCCTCGAGAAGAAGAGGGGACATTTGGAATTTGTGGATGAGGCCATGAGGTCTATGACCGGCTGTCCCCATATGCGAACTAGAGTCTTGAAAATCTCTTGATTGAGACTCCAATTGTGCCTTCCCACTGCATACCTGCTGAGAAAATCCGCAGCTTTGTTCAACTTCCCTGGAAGATATGCTGCCGTGAAATCTATCACTGTTGACTCTGCCCACTGAAAGATTGGTTCCACCTCTGCCATAAGGAAAGGACTTCTTGTTCCCCCTTGTCTTCTGATATAGGACACCGCCGTTGTATTGTCGCATCTTATTTTTAGTCTTGAGCCTCCGAGCTGATCCTGAAAATATAGGCAGGCTTGATGAATGGCCTTTAGCTCTAAGGCATTTGATGGCTCTTCTGACCAAGGTGCTGGCCATGATCCTTGAGCTACCTGGGCGCCTAGCTGAGCCCCCCATCCTATTCCAGATGCATCTGTAGATATTACGGTCCAATATTACGGTCCAGGCTCTTGGAAACAGTTCGGAACCTCGGGACAGATGCTGGGGCTCCGTCCACCAGAGTAAGTCTGGGACCACTGCGGAACAAATCTCTATCTGTTGATCCTTGCTGTACCCGTCCCATTGATGAATAAATGCATGCTGAAGTTGCCTCATTCTCCAATGGGCCCAGGGAACCAGCCCTATGGTGGATGACATCATCCCCAAGATTCTTAGGCAAGTCCTTGCCGAGACCCTGTGACACTCCAGGATGGATGCAACCTCCTTCCTGAGGGCTTCCTGTCTTTCCCTGGACAATGAAATTGTACCTTCCCTGGAGTCCAAGATTGCGCCCAAGTATTGTAGCACTTGAGCTGGATGCAATTGACTCTTTTGTAGGTTCAGGGTCCATCCGTGGGATCTGAGAAAGTCCATCACCCTGTCTCTGTGGTTGACAGCTTGGGCCTGCGTAGAGGCTAGGATAATGAGGTCGTCCAAATTATGAAACACACGGATGCCCTGCCAACGCAGGTGGGCTATAAGAGTGACCATGACCTTTGAAAACACCCTTGGTGCTGTGGAGAGGCCGAAGGGAAGACACCTGAATTGAAAGTGAGCGTCTCCCACCTTGAATCGGAGGAACCTTCTGTCTTCTCTGCAGACCGGCACATGGTGATAAGCATCCCTGATATCCAGTGAACACATCCAATCTCTTGGTGCAATTGCGTTTTTGACCGAGTCTATGGATTCCATTCGGAACCTTTGGACCCTCAAGGCCCGATTTGACACTTTTTAAGTCCAGAATCGGACGCCAAGCACCCGAATTCTTTTGTACTATAAAGAAAATCGAATAGTTTCCCTGTCCCCATTCCTTTCTTGGGACCTGGGAAATAACTCTCTGAGACCTTAGAGCTAGTAGACATGACCGGAGACTCCTTCTTTTTATTGGACAGGCTGGAAGAGGTGAAGGACGAAAGCATGGAGAAGGAAGATGTTTGAACTCCAACCTGTAACCTTCTCGAATAATGCTGAGAATCCACTTGTCTTCTATCGATTTCTCCCAGGCGGTTCGAAACAGTGTCAGTCTTGCCCCTACTGTTTGCCCCTGGGGAGCACCACCTTCAGAATTGTTTCCTAGGATTGCTGGAGGATCTACCTCTTGCCACCCTAAAGAATCCTGATTGTCCCCCTCTCCAACTACCTGCTCTTGGATTGTTGCTTCTGGAACGAAAATTCTGTTGATCGTATGGGGGAGATCTAGATCTGAATGTGCCTCTGCCTCTGGCCGACTGTTTATTGGGGTATCTTCTCTTTCTTTTCTGAGGCATCAGCTGGCTTTTACCTCCTGAAGCCTTTGAAATTAAGTCTTCCAATTTCTTGCCGAAAAGTGTCTGACCCTGGAAGGGCAAGGCGCATAATGCGAATTTAGAGGCTGAGTCCGCTTCCCAGGATCTGAGCCACAGAGCTCTTCTAGCCGACACGGAAAGAGCCAGTGATCTGGAAGCCAAATGAATCTGATCAACAAGGGCGTTCATTAGGAATGAGGACCCCAGCTTGAGTTCCTTCAAACCCTCTATTATGTCAGTCCTATTGCGTCCTTCCTTGAGGGCTGCTTCAATGTTAGTTAGCCAAACTTCAAGAGCCTTGACTACTGACAGACTTGCCATTGCTGGTTTAAGGGATTTCCCTGCCACTAGAAAGGCTCTTTTCAGATCTGTTTCCAATCTTTTGTCCATGGAGTCCTTTAATGTTGCCTGGTCCTCGATAGGAAGAACAGTGTTCTTTGATAGGTTGAGGACTGGAGCATCCACCTTGGGGAGAGTAGATATGTCTTTCATATCTTCTTCCTTAAATGGATAGAGCTTATTGAATCGTGCTTGCGTAGAGCTCCTCTTAGACACTGATTCCCATTCCGATTTGACCAGCTCCAATACTTCCTGATGTAGCGGGAAAACTTGCGCAGATCCCTTGGCCTTGGGAAGAAAAGAGGAAGAAGTTGCCTGTTCCTCTGATTGCAGAGCTAAGGAGGTTCTGACTGCCCTTATCAATGGCTGAACTAGGGCGAAGTCAAAGGCTGAATGCTGAGTCTCATTTTCCTGATCGGTATCTGATTCCAGCACTGAGCTTGTCCAGAAGTCCCCTTCCTCTTCCGGGGAAATGGAAACCCCTGAGGGTCCCCCCACGTTTTTGGAAGCTGCCTGCACTTCCTTGGCCACAGTTTCTTTTATCCAAGCAAGGATATCTGTACTAGCACCTGATGACTGCCCTGCTGCCGCATTGAGGCATGACTGGCATAGTTTCTTGTCCGGCAGAGGTGCCTCTGAACATCCCAGGCATTGGGCCTGCGTGGTTTGAACATTTTCCTCCCTGGGGATGGACTGTTCCTTTGATCTTTCTCTGGATCTGGAAGGCCTCATAGCACTGCCAGGATGAGAAGAGGGAGAGAGAAAGATTTAGAAGTCTTGGGAACTGCTTAACTAGCATCCCGCCTTAGACTGCTCACCCTCCATTAGTTTAGTGTCTAAAAAGAATATATATATATATTTTTTTTTTTTTTTTTTACCTCAACCAGGGGTGTAGACTTTTCTGGGGATGGCGGCTGGAACAATACCAGGAACTGGGCAACCTACCAAAAAAAAAAAAAAAAAAAAGATAAATGAAAATGCATTATAAATGCATTAGCAGGCTCCTAGCCCAGTTCACAGGCTACTGCTCCCCTACCTACCGAGAAAAACTTAACCACGAGGCAGGAGCAGCGTGTGGTCAGCCGAGCTAGAAAGAGCTTACACGGACTGCTGCTTCCTGTCCCCTAATAAGGCCAAGGGCCCCGCCCCCCAGCTGGAGCCAATCGGCGCGGAGGCGCCTAGCAGTGGACGAGAGAGAGACGAAGCTCCCGACCCGGAACCATACCGCCGATTGATCCGCAAAGGTGACGTATGCGGAAGTTCCGGGTCCCTCGCTCTCTCTCTTCTCTAGCGGCAATAGACCCTGCCGAAAGCCGCAAAATGCTTCCCTGACTGCCGCCATCTCCCCTGTTCCCCAAAATACTCACAGAGTCCGGGTGAGGGAATGAGCCCCGAGCCGCCGGGCACCAACAGGGGCCGGTAAAGGCTAGGGAACAGGGGGACCACAGCGGACGGCTTCTCCGTGGGAAAAAGAGAGAGAGAGGCCCTGCTGTCGGAGAAAAAGGCTAAACACCAGCCAAAAAACTCCGTCCCTGGGACGTACTACGACAGCCCCCTGCTACACCTCTGGAAAAAGAACAAACAAGCTCCTGCAAGGAGCTAGGAGAGAAACAAAAAGAACCCAAAAAAAGATGCCGGTGGGTGTTGGGGGTAAGTATTTATTAATTAATTAATGGGTGGGTTCTACAATTAGGAGAGGGAGGGACCTATCCCAGAACGTTGTTGACATGGAGAGGACTGGGGAAAAGGAAATAGGGCTGCAGTTAACCTGCTTGTGATAGAGAGTTATTATTATTATTATTATTAACATGTATTTATATAGCGCCAACATATTGCGTAGCACTGTAAAGTAAATGTGATTATACAACTACATCACACGAATTACATATATAGAATATATGGAGTAACAAACGTCACAATCAATACAGGTACAAAAAGGTGAGGAAGGCCCTATGCATAGGCATACAGTCTAAAGGGGAGGGAGTAATACACAAGGTGTGGGAGTGGGCAAGATCGAAGTAAGTGGGTGAGAAATGTGGTATTGTATGTGGTGTTGCGTTTGGTAGTTAGGCAGAGTGAGGGTAGGCTTCTCGAAAGAAGTGCGTTTTCAGAGATTTTTTGAAAGTAGAAAGGTTGGGAGAAAGTCGGACAGACCGTGGGAGAGCGTTCCAGAGGAGGGGTGCAGCCCTTGCAAAGTCTTGAATGCGAGCATGTGAGGAGGTAATGAGAGAAGAGTTGAGTAGCAGGTCAGTAGAGGAGCGTAGTAAGCGAGTGGGTGAGTATATAGAGATGAGTTCAGAGATGTAGGGTGGAGCAGAGTTGTGAAGTGCTTTGAAAGTCAGTGTCATTAATTTGAATTTGATTCTGAAAGGTAACGGAAGCCAGTGCAGGGATTGACAGAATGGCGAGGCAGAGGAGGAGCAGTTGCTGAGGTGTATGAGCCTCGCAGCAGTGTTCATTATGGACTGGAGAGGTGACAGTCTCTGGAGGGGGAGGCCAATTAAAAGCGAGTTACAGTAGTCTAGACGCGATATGATGAGAGAGTGAATAAGAATTTTGGCAGCGTCTTGGGTGATAAATGATCGTATTTTGGATATGTTCTTTAGGTGGAAGTGACATGATTTGATAAGTGACTGGATATGAGGAGTGAATGACAGGGCAGAATCTAGGATAACCCCAAGGCACCGGGCCTGGGGAGAGGGGGTGATAGTGGAATTGTTAACTATGATGGATACTTCGGGGATGCTACTGGTGTTATTTGGAGGAAAGAGAACCATTTCAGTTTTGGAGAGGTTTAATTTAAGGTAGCGTTGCAACATCCAGGTAGAGATAGCGGACAGGCAGGAGGAGACGCGAGTTAGGAGTTCTGGGTTGAGATCAGGAGATGAGAGATAGATCTGAGTATCGTCAGCATAGAGGTGGTAGTGGAAACCGTACGAATTTATTAATTTGCCAAGGGAGGAAGTGTAGAGGGAGAATAGTAATGGTCCTAGGACAGAGCCTTGAGGAACTCCAACAGAAAGAGGTAGGGGAGAAGATGATACTCCATTGTAGGAGACACTGAAGGAACGATTGGTGATGTAAGAAGAGAACCAGGACAGGGCTGTGTCACGAAGGCCAAGCGACTGGAGGGACTGGAGGAGGAGAGGGTGATCTACAGTGTCAAATGAGAGATCAAGCAGTATTAGTAGTGAGAAATGATTGTTGGCTTTTGCGGTTAAAAGGTTAAAAGGTCATTAGTTAGTCGAGTCAGGGCAGTTTCCGTGGAGTGTTGTGGCTTAAAACCAGATTGTAGGGGGTCTAGCAGGTTATTGTCAGAGAGGAATGAGGTAAGTCGGTTGTAGACTAGGCGCTCAAGTAGTTTAGAGATGAAAGGTAGCAGAGAGATAGGTCGGAGGTTGTCAAGATTGGAGTGATCAAGAGAGGGTTTTTTCAGAATGGGGGTGACAAGAGCATGTTTTAGTTGAGAAGGAAACAGTCCAGTTGAGAGCGAAAGATTAAATAGGTGAGTTAAGGCTTTGATTAGACCAGGATTGGTATTGCGGAGAAGTTTTGAGGGAATTGGATCAAGCGGGCAGGTGGTAAGGTGAGAAGAGGCCAGAAGCTTTGAGACTTCCTCATCAGTGACAGGGGTGAAGGAGCACAGGAGAGACTGGGGAGTGTGGAGGGAGGGTGGTGGAAGTCTAGGGGGGTTGAGTAGTGTAATGTCCAAATAATATGAATCCTATTTCTCATTAGAGCTGATTTCCTCAGAGTGTGTTTACTATTGTGAAAGAATAAAATTCTGTGTATGCAGATTCCCCCGGGAGCCCCCATGACTTGGATGGATTCTGTTCTCAAGCTAGTCTTGGTAAGATTACCTTGACTTTGAGGAAGGACCATCTCATTGGTTATTTTGGCAGGTTTTCTGTGCTGTGAAGAGATATCTCTGTGCTCTGATAATGGTAACACCTTTTGTTCTGTAAGTTCTTATGTCACAGGTTCCCAAGTTAATAAAAACTCTGTAATTTCTTTGTTCGGGGGTTCTGCCTTTTTGTAAGTATAGAATCCACTAAGCTTGTGTGAAATAAACTTTACCTTTTTACCTAAAGTGGTCTCTGGTTCTTGCAGATCCACAACACTATTTTAAATCTGGAGTGTTATATCAAATCTAAAATCATATACAGTGTACTACCCCATTTTTTCTCCAATTTGCCATCCTACCTTGAATTTCCATTACAATTGGGATTGAGGGACATGTTGGTGTTAGCAAACACATCAAAAAAATAACAACACTTGTTTTTGCTGTGTTATCTTAATATCTTATCTTGAGCCCTTTTTAAGTGAAGTTGTCAGCACTGCAAGGAATACATTTCTTCATATGTATATGTTTTTGTTTGCATGTATTCCAACATTATTTCTAGCCTTACATTTTTCTGTGTTAAATATAAACCATTTTCCCTTTGTTTATATACATATATGATCAATTCAGCATCTTTGCAAGTACAATATCTATTCTCTCTTACCTTGTACTGAAATATATGGCAAGGCCATTCTCTTCTGATGTAGCTCTAAAGGAGGGAGCAATACTGGGTTAGACTTATATTTAAATACATAACGTCCTTGGCCACAGTCTATGATTAGCAAGGAGTGAAGGTAACTCACATTAAACTACTTATCTTCCAAGGGTAGTACAGGATTGGGACCTGTTATCCAGAATCCTCGGGACCGGAGGTTTTCCAGATAATGGATCTTTCCGTTATTTGGATCTTCACACCTTAAGTATACTAGAAAATCATGTAAACATTAAATAAATAAAAAAGCTGGTTTTGCTTCCAAAAAGGATTAATTATATCTTAGTTGGGATCAAGTACAAGCTACTGTTTTATTATTTCATTATAATGGAGTCTATGGGAGATGGCCATTCCATAATTCGGAACTTTCTGCATAATGGGTTTCCGGATAATGGATCCCATACCTGTAACAAGTTACTAAATTGTGCCTGACTCAATGTACAGTTTAGTAAATTGATATACATGAAGGGGTTCACTCATTCATAAAAACAGATAGGAATCTCAATGAACTTTGCTACATGTTAAAAGTGTAATGATAATAAAAATCATGATAGCAAACCTTAGCTACAAAGGAACAAACATGCATTACCTATTTACCTCTTATTTGTAAAATAATGTTTATTTTCAGCACAATGCCAAAACAAATGCACAGGTGTGCATTATGAATTATTTTGTTTCTTCATTTTTCTCCTTTGGATTTGTCACTTTTGAATAACTGCTGTTTCAAAAACATCTCATTTGATACTGGTTAGCTCTCAAATTTATGTCTGCTGCAATCAATTTGTCTGCCTGAGGCAACAGAGGTCTGATTGCTTCTTTTTAGCTTTAGTTCATTTTCCTGTTTTGATGAATTAGCCAGTCATACCTATTTATCTGGAAAATATAATCTCTTTTTTTCATTCCAACAAATATTTAATATTCAGAATGACAATTGTGAAAAAGGAAGTGCTTTATAAATAAGCCTATATCGTTTCCTTAATATACCATAGACTGGGGTTTATAATGTATATGTAGATTGTGGCTGTTTAAATGTGCTCCAAAATGAGTGAAAATACTCATGCATTTTTATCACCTTAAAAAACATAGGGGCATATTTATCAAGGGTCAAATTGTGAATTTGAAAAACTTCAAAATTCGAATTCAAAAAGACCAACTGAATTTAATCTAAGTTTTTTTTGGCCGAATAGGTCAGTTTTCGGGCAAATTCGAATTGTATGAATCGAAGTAATAGCGTATTCGATCAAGGTCGAAATTTTTTTACAGAGACAGTACTTCAATTATCAAATGTTCGAATATTCCAACTATTTTACTTCTAATCAAATTCAAAGTCGAAGTAGAAGTCGTAGTATCCTATTCGATGGTCGAAGTAATTACTTCAAATTTCGAATTTTTTACTTTGAAAATTCCCTCGAATTCACTTGGACCCTTGATAAATCTGCCCCTTAATGTTTACTTGCCTTTGACTTAATTCTACTAGATACTGTATATATCATGACCTGGATAAATCTTTTTGTATTAGTTTGTTGAGTATAATTGGCCCTCTTGGGATGTTAGCAACACTACTTTAAGTGCCAAACTGCAATTGTTCAATATTTGGCTCAACCCTCAGATGGAAAAGTTCTTAAAGAATATGTGTTCAGTAAAGTATCGCACTGTTGGGTTTACAGAACACAACTCGAGGTAAACCCTTAGGGTCGGACTATAAGGGCGTTTTCGACCTGATCCGACTCGCTGCGCAAAAACGCAGGTGTCAAATTGGAAGCGATGGAAATAAAGTAAGATATACAAATGTCAGATGAAGTCACAGTCGTGTCGCGTAGGATCAACGCTGCGACACCATCCTACAATGCTATTGCTTACCTTATTTCCGTCGCATCCGACTTGCCGCCGGCATTTTTGTACAGTGCGTCGAATCATGCAGAAAACGCCTGTGTAGTCCTACCCTTAAGGAGATGGTTCAACCTCAATTCAAATACTACTTTAATAAAGGAAACCTATTGAGATATGGAGAAAAACAGATGGGTTTTATTCTAGATGACTAAAGGCTTGCTAACAAGGTATTAGTTATTCATTCTTTTGTTTATTCATTTTTCTCCTTTGGATTTGTCACTTTTGAATAACTGTTGTTCCAAAACATCTCATTTGATACTGGTTAGCACTCAAATATATGTCTGCTGCAATCAATTTGTCTGCCTGAGGCAACAGAGGTCTGATTGCTTCTTTTTAGCTTTAGTTCATTTTCTTGTTCTGATAAATTAGCCAGTCATACCTATTTATCTGGAAAACACAATCTCTTTTTGTCATTCCAACAAATATTTGTGTATGTGTTTTGCATTCTGTGATTCCCCCCATGAAACCAATGTTTTTTTTATACCAGCCACACCTGCTTTGTGTATTCTATCTTATAGGCAATGTATGACATTAGAATGTGAGTAAAATAGACTATAGTGATATATCTTCACAGCACAGAAAAACAAAGAACTGCTCTTACAGCCAAGAAGGTGGCCCTGCCCTTAAGGCCAGGGTACTTATGACAAAGCTAGTTTGAGAACAGAATCCATTCAAGTCAGGGGGACTTTAGGGGGAAATCTACATAAACAAAAATGTATTATCTGTCAGGTGTGACATGTAAGTTATGCATTTGTCTGCTGATTGTTTTCCAAGGGTTACTGCATTTGTGCTTGTATGCAGCTACATTAATAATGCATCCTACAGTATTCAAATGTCTCATGTTTAATGTCTGCTCAATCAACCAGCAACAGAGAATAGGAGAGATAAACATTCAGTCAATAAAAATGTATTTTTAACAAAAATGCCAATGGCCTAGAAAGCTGTAGGCTCTTGTGTTTCTGCCAACAATCTGCTTGTGTATGTCAATCAGACCCTCATCTTAATGAGTGATGTCACTTGTATCTGCTTGTTGTCAAAGCAGAATAACTCCAATATTTCAAGCAAGATATCGTTTTAAGAAGAGTAAATTCAGTTTACTGAAATTAGAAAGTTAGAACATTTTCCTGTGTAAGGCATATAAATATGCATCTATTTTCAACCATACCAATTTGTAAAAATGTCAATGCCAAAATAAACTGAGCTACTATGCTATTTCCGTCAGCTAGAATTTGTTTTGCAAGCAAAAACATACAGAGACCATAAATGACAAACAAATCGCATTTATGATGTGCAAATTCTTGATGAAGTATATAAAAAACACGAGCTGTTTATTTTTGCTTTACGTGACATTGTAGTGAATTTGTTATTTTGAGGTTTAATGGCACTCCTCCAGATCTTCTTCAATATTATTAAAGTTTAAAACAACAGTCAATCTTCTAAAAACCTTAGCTTTTGTAGTAGAAGGAACAGAAGTTCTACAATAAGAAAGCAATATTGAAGATTGATATAGGAGATTAGGCTAAAAGAGACACTTGGACCAAAATCAATTGTTTGTTTTTGAGTCTGGAAATAACCTGATTTCTATTGATTTGACAGGTATCCTAGAGATGTGCTTCTGTTGGCCCTCAGCTGAAGTTGAAACCTAAACATAATTTTTACATGAATTTTTGAATAAAGGGCATTTTAATTAAAAAGTTTGTTACGGGATGCTCTTTCTATTTGTTGCCAAATTACAGAAAGACGCCTTATCTGGAAACTCTCAGGTCCGGAGCATTCTGAATAGAGAGAGAGTCATAAGAGTCATTTGAGGGCACTGGAGCTACCACCACCCTGGACATGACAGATAAACACCATGAATTGCATCTGAATATTGCACTTTGCACAATACACCTGGTAAGTTAATGCCAGTAATATTTTTATTTTAGAAACAACATTTCATATATAGGGCTAATACATTTATAGATATCAACCCTAACTGGCCAAGAAGGCTGACAGTGTATTGTTCTGGGTCAAGAACTGTGAAAGTAGTAGACCCGTCACATCCATTTTGCAGATACTGCTTATGTTTTGCTTTAGAAAGGAGGAATTTTAGACATCAATTATTAGTTGGCAGATGACAGGATTTCCCTTATGTCTTACCAGCAAGACTCTCTCCATGGAACTCATTATAAGTGAGAACAATTTATCAGTCAGCGAAATATATGACTCTCTAAGTCTGACCTGACTTCTGCAAACTGGCTAAAAGGTGTGAAAATGAAATCAGCAAACCATATTGAATAATAAGCTATGGCTTGAAAATTGTGCTTAAACAATAAGTTGAAGAAATGGATTTAAAATGTAAGCTTAATAAGCAGCAAATATACAATAGGAAACATTGCTGGACATGTTGCTGGACTTCATCTATAATCTTTATGTGGAATGGGATCTGACCTCAATAACTATGGCCTATAAAAGGTCTTATTCCAGAAGTATAACTTCTCATGCAAAAATACACTATTATCCAGACTGCTTGGTACTTGAATGATTATTGGAGTATATCATGGCTGATTTAGAATACGGAACTAAAATTTTCTTTCATGAAAATATAGCTTAAATATGAATAGCAACACTATATAAGGGTAAGAGAATTTCCCCTAGATTAAATGAGCAGCATGTAGTTGCCTTATATTATAAATTGAATCATATCGAGCTCTAGGAAGACTGTTTGGCAGTGCCAGGGTTAAGTGTTCTCTCTGTTTTGCTTGCTTTCCTATTATTGTTTTCTTATATTGGACTGATATAAAGAGACTTTTTGCTATTTCCACACCAATGACTTTGGATTGGATATACACGGTGAAAAGGACCATTAATTAACTTCTTCCTTGTTAAGGGTTACATGGTACGAACTGGTGGGCGGGGTGAAATGTTTAAATGAATGTTATTTTTGGTTTGTGTTACACTTGAAAAAGAGCTGTTGCTCGAAACATGTAGGGGAATATTTATCAAGGGTCAAATTTCGAATCGAAAAAACTTCAAAAAGACCAACCAAAATAAAGTTGAAGTTTTTTTTTTTTGGTCGAATAGGTCAGTTTTTAATTGAATAGGTCCGTATTCAGCTGAATTTGAATTGTACAAATCGAAAGAATAGTGCATTTGATCGAGTTCGATCCCAAAAAACTTATATTTTTTGAAACTTTGAAGTCCACCAATTGTTGACTTCAAATAGGTTCTAGGAGGTCCCCCATAGGCTAAAACAGCAATTCAGCAGGTTTTAGATGGCAAATGGTCAAAGTCGAATTTTTAAAGAGACAGTACATGATAAATTTCGATATTCCAATTTTTTTAAAATCGTAATCGAATTTGGACTATTCCCTAGTCGAAATACACAAAAAATAGCTCGAAATTTGAATTATTTTCATTCGAAAATTCATCTCGACCCTTGATAAATCTGCTCCGTAGTGTGCAGAGTTAATACTGCGTTTGACTTTTTCTGACTGAATTATATAGTTCACTGGACGGAAGCAGTGAGAACTGGTCTTAAAGTGTGAGTGAATCCATAACCTGGTTTGGTGAATGCTTGGTACATGGGTTTTTTTGGATGAAAGATCTTTGCGTAATGTGGAGCACCATGGCTTAAGTCTACTAGGCCTCTTCCTGTTACCAGTTGCTTAGTCATTAGCTAGGCAATTAAACTGGTTATATTGGTTATAATTGGAGGTTAGAGATGCCATTTCTGTCACATTAGGTCCTTCCAGCTGACGCAAGGTCACAGATTCCGATTAGAAGAAAAGAGGTTCCGCCTAAATATATGGAAGGGCTTTTTACAGTGAGAGCTGTGAAGATGTGGAATTCTCTCCCTGAATCAGTTGTACAGGCTGATACATTAGATAGCTTTAAGAAGGGGTGGGATGGCTTTTTAGCAAGTGAGGGAATACAGGGTTATGGAAGATAGCTCATAGTCTAAGTTGATCCAGGGACTAGTCCGACATTTTGGAGCCAGGAAGGAAAGGAACCAAAACTTAAATGTTGTTCCTAAGCAATGCAGCCTAGAAGTAAGGCACATAAAAATAAGGCACAGTGATGGACAGGGACTAAATAAGGCCAGAATGAATATTGTATAACCAAGTCATACTAAATGATTAGTAACTAGGGGACATGTGACCTTCATTGTTAGGGCTAAGTCATCCACAGTGTGTTGTCATTGCTTCTTCTTTTAGGAGAAGTGATGGCAGGCAAAACAACACCACAACATATTTTGTTGCCAGGTGTGAGCTGATAACTGGGGAATAGTTTGAAGGCAAAAACTATTCAGTTCCCCTGAATAATCTCATCTGGGATATAAATTATGCATAGATATCTGCTAGCAAGCCAAAGGGAGCTGATGGCGAATTTGGCGATGGCTGAAGTTGGCCATACAATTCAACAGTTTAGCCCTTTACAATGACTGGAATAGTGGCTGTCAGCCAAGGGCCACATCAACGAGCCAATGTGGTCCTTGATTTACCGTGAAAATCAAACCTGCTCGATTAACATCTGACTAATATTTTGGCCATATCGGTCAGATAGCTATGTCAGAAGGCCCCCTATAATGGCAGATAAGCTTCTGATTCATAGGGCCCATTTGCTTTGCTCGAGTGAAGGAATAGAATAAAAAAAAAACGAATTTCGAATGTTTTTTTGGCTACTTCGACCATCGAATTGGCTAGTTCGACCTTCAACTACGACTTCGACTTCGAATTGAACGATACGAACTAAAAATCGTTTGAATATTCGACCATTCGATAGTCGAAGTACTGTCTCTTTAAAAAAAACTTCAACCACCTACTTCGCCACCTAAAACCTACTGAAGCTCAATGTTAGCCTATGGGGAAGGTCCCCATAGGCTTTCTAAGTTTTTTTTGGTCGTAGAAAAAACGTTCGATCGATTGATTAAAATCCTTCGAATCGTTCCATTGAAGATTTTGCGTTCGATCGTTCGATCGAACTATTTGCGGTAAATCCTTCGACTTCGATATTCAAAGTTGAAGGATTTACATTCGGCAGTCGAATATCGAGGGTTAATTAACCCTCGATACTTTATAACCCTTATACTTTCTAATAAACTGGACATGATCCTTTTGAAAACCTGTTCTTATCACTCACACAAGACATACTGAAAAATATGGTTATACAAGTCTGTTGTGTTTCTGTTATGATATTTACACACTATGATACACTATGATATTTTGTGTTAGCAGCTATATTAGATAATTTCATAGGTTGATCAATCTGTGTAATAAATGTTTATGGTTTATTATACCAAAAAGACTGATAAAAGGAAGATCCACTAATCACATTTAGAACTGGCAACTGTCTCTCTTTGTAATTATGCACCTTTTATCACATCCCTTTATACGAGGTAATATAGAACAGTATTACATTTACAATGTCACATTTTGCTTTATGTTTTATAAAATACTTTTTTTCCCCTGCTAAAAAAGCTTGGGTGCTGATCAGAACCCAGGACCTGACCATCTCTTAATTCTAGTTCTTTATTCGCATATCAAAGCAAAGGGAGTGATTTTATACAAAAGTATGTTTAGAATAAGATGAGCAAAAAAGGGATAAACACTCCACCTTGAATACAGAATTGCAGACATTATCAGATTATTCATAGAACCTAAAATTGGCTTAATTGTTTTAATAAAGATGGTACAGTATATGTATGTGTGTATTGCAAGCAGCATAAATGTGGGTTGTGGTCCATCAGACATGGCATATGAGGATTGGGATACCATTACAAAGATAAAGAAGATAATTTTATACCTTCATGTTCTAAGTACCTGCTACTTGTGCCTTGTTTCTGTTAAGAGTACATCTGTTGCTATATATAAGGCATTTTTGTTGGTGGCTTGATAACTCCTCCTGTTAAATAATAAATCGTTTACATACATCATAACCTCTTTTTCACTTTTTCACTTTCTCGGAGAGAAGTCATCTTATCTGGGACTCTTAGTTAAAAACACATTAATGGGAAATCCCTATGTCAGTTATTCTTAAAACATACAATGAATGTATTGTTAAATTCAAACACAAGAAACACATACAGTACTTTAAGTTTCCATATTTACTACTCATCTTGTGGTTCCTCGCTTCAAATTAAAATTTTTCCCATTTTTACACTTTAAATACTGACTTAGATCAGCATCTAAATGTTTCTTATTGATCCAATACCATACTGAGTTTCTGCAACAATGCATCTCCTTTTTCTTTGAGCATTTGTTAAAGGATATCTGCCAATTACTGACTATGGAACACTGGGGACACTTATCTCTTGTACATTGATGTCGTTTGTGCTAATGGTGTCCCTGCTCGGTTTGCCTCAGCTTTGATCTTATTAATTGTTTTTTTCTCTTCTTTTCAGCTTGTTTGGTAAGTATTTGCTGGCTGACTTGACAGCTAGTCATCGATGCAGTATTACAATTAGTTGTTTCCTTTAGTCACACAATGATAACATATTACTATTTACAGAATTTTATATACTACACTGCCACACCTAAGCAATGATGTGGACCTTACTTGGGAGAACTGTTTTAAAGAAATATAAATATAAGCATGCATGGGAAAAAGCAGAAAGTTGAATCTTAGTATTATAATGTTTGGAAAAAACAAAAGGAAGCTGGCCCCAAAACTACAGAGGTAGTAAAGATTAGTCAGTGAATGTTTATTGCCTGTTTTTTTTTCCTACAAGTTTAAAAATGTGAATATTAGAAAACAGTTGTTTGAACATATCGTAAAGCTTGTTCTCTGTTTTATTAAGGAAAGGCTAGCATTACAGGGGTTATTTCTTACTAAAATGAGAAGCTTTTGCTATTTTTTGGTGATCATGCTGTGATTGGTTTGCAGCAACAAGCTGGTGAAAATGGGACATGAGTCCTCAGCTCCTGCTGACACTTCACCGGCCAGTGACAGGCTATTTACAAACCAGACAAGCCTAGGTCTGGCTCCAGTCGTTGTCCCTCCTTCCTTGTCCGAATCTACCTCCCTGTCACTGTCCATGTCATCCTGAGCAGTCGGGTCCGGTGCAGCACTGGAGACTAATATGGTGTCTCCAGTGCTCGGAACTAATCTAAATGTGACTGTGCAGCATGCCGCCCGGAAATTCTACTGCCATAGGCCTAGGTCCGAGCCTGGCTGGTGATCAACCCTTGATAGACCTCTTATATTAATTGGGCCCTTGACAGGTTGGAAAAAGTTTTGCCTGATGTTGCCTTAACCATGGTAATATATTCAAGTACCCTGGGATTTGTAGTCCAGCAACAACAGTAAAGTGGGCTTGAGCAGCATAGTACAGTAGGGTTTAGTGCCCCGTTAACTCTTATAATATGTTGGATGATGCTGAGATTTGTTTTAGAACAACATGTGGGTCAGTATAGTTGAGTAATTAATCCCCTTTAATGCCTTCAGTTATGACCATATTATCAAAGAACAAGTGAGTCAAGGCTCCAAAGGAGTTCAGGGAACTGGTAAATAGTTTCCCCTTTTATTGCGCAGTCTCCTAAAGTTTGGCCACAAAATGACCCCATAGTTTATAGAAGAGATAGTCTCCTCTTCCCTGGTTCAAACCTTGACCACTACAGTTCATAATTATGCCAAAAGGTGGCTGTGTGTTAAAATGATATATTTTTGGAAGCCATGTGGTTCTAACGGCTTTTTATCAGGGACTCCCTGATAAGGAAAATAAGTCAAGAATGAAACCCCAGAACAATGTAGAATCTATTGAGTGGTGAGTTATATCCTGTTATAGGTCTCTCTAGGAGATACAGTTATCTCAGGCCTATTTTGTAGTTTCAGTCTACACCATGGAGTATAAGAGGTACTAAGTTCCCAGTGGCATTGTAGCCCAAAGTGGGAACCAGTATATAGGCCTTAGAGGCTAGACAGTTCCACTTCAAGAGGAGTTCCATGAGAATGGAAGAGAACTCTAAGTAATTTGGCTTGTTCCTCTTTACATGTTCTATAGAGGTGAATGCTCTTCTTATAGCTGTATTGTAAGTAAATACTAACTGTTCAATATTTGCAACCTACTTTATTCTGTAATCTCCTTTGTGGATTGTTCTCAATAAACGAGTTCTGGATAAGTTACAATAACCATTGGCACCCATCACTGTGTATTACCTGAAAACTGTAGTTGCCCAACACCCGACCTCCACTACTTGAGAGGGCCCAAACCTGAGAATAAACTCATCTGGAGCAAATATAAGGTTAAACTCATAGCTCAGGAGAAGAGGGTCATCCCATTTTACTATAGCCTTACAAGAGAAAGATGATTCTTGTTTGGGGGATCCTTTGGTATTAGTGGGCTGCTGGCCCTGGACAGATGAGGATTAACTGCAGTAAGCTGCTTCCTTAAGAACTAAGCTTCTTTATAGCTCCCAGAATCTTTTAACCCTTGATAATATAGTGGACACTGTTTAAAGCTGTAGTTACACTTTTATGAAAGGGTTATGTTTCTTTTAGCATAATGAACATTTTTCTTCTTTAATATCGAAACATCTGATGTGTTCATGAATGGAGGATACATTTATGTTTAAAATTAGCCACATGAATCATCTTTACAAGATACATATACATCTGTTTTGATGTTTTAAATGTTATTGCCATGTGCCAATGAACAGAAAAAAAATCATGTCTTTATGGTGATGAACCAATATGTAAAAGAAAACGGATTCGCAAACACACAACGATTAGTGCAGTCGGGGATTATCCCCTTTTATTCAGCAACCAAACATTTATTTGGTGGCTGAATAAAAGGGGATAATCCCCGACTGCACTAATCGGTGTGTGTGCGGATCCGTTTTCTTTTACACATTGCTTGCTAAGGGACCCGGCCGGGTCAACGGAAGGAACGCACCACCAGCTTGCAGGAGTGGTGAACTACAGGTGTGCGGTAGGAGAATTACATTGTAATCAAGTTTATGGTGATGAAGGCAGGTTTAGTAATAACATTAAGCTGCATTTAGTATTATTAGAAAGCTATAGATTACCAGAGAAAACAAAACCAAGCTTAAAGATGTGGGCAACTTTAACACAATTAAGTAATGCAATTATATTGATGAACAGTTACAAAGCAATATAATTAAGAACTTTTTTTCCACTCTGTTAACACAGTGCTGAATTGACTGAAATGATAATTAATTCACAGATATTTTAATTTGGGAAAACATGCGTCAATAGTCTAAACAATGCTAGATTTAAGTATTGTAAGATGCAAACATACATATATTTTGTCTTAAAGTGATTATTTTAAAGTACTATCAAATGGAAGTTGTACAGTACCTGTTATGATGTTTATAATTATATTCTGGTCATTATTGGAGCCCAATAATTTCATTGTGGAAAATATCCGGATACAAACGCGCACCCTGGCCCTCCTACACGAACTAAACCTTGGTGCCCAGCTGAATAGGTATCGGCAACCTATCCAAATGTACTGCAAGAAGTTCACTGGCACACAGATAATGCTGGCATGGTGAAACCCATGCTTTAAATTTATTTAATGCAGCATGCTTGATAAAGGGGGTCATCCCTGAAACATTGCATGCTGCATTAAATGAATTTAAAGCAAGGGTTTCACCCTGCCAGCATTACCTGTGTCCCAATAATTTCATACCACTAACTCCTAGAATGCTAGTGCACTCCTTTTTAGGCTTCTATTATTAGGGAAATGGAATTTTTGCCATCTGCAAGATTTCTCGTCTGCAGGTAGGTGAAAAAAACCCTTGCATATACTATGGGACCTATTATTCAGAAAGATCAGAATTACGGGTAGATCATCTCCCATAGACGCCATTTTAATGAAAAAATTCTAATTTTGTAAAAAAAAATTTTCTCTGTAATAAAAGAACTATCTTGATTCAAATTTTAGATATAGATATATAGAATTATGCCGATCCAAATTCTGGAAAACCCCAGCTCCCGAGCATTCTGGGTAATAGGTCCCATACATACATACATACATACATACATACATATACAGTCTATAATTGCAGGGTTAGCACTAGTGATGAGTGTCATTTTTCACCAGGTATGGATTTCCAGTGAAATGCCTCATTTTGCTATTGGCAGTTGCAAACTTTTAGCAAAAAAGTGGCAAAAAACAACCATAGATCCCAATACATATTGTGCAAAAAACTCCATTGACTGAGCAAATTCTACTCAAGCCTCCATATTGATGCCTTTTATTACATAACTCCATATAGCTGTAGGTTGTTTATGGAAGGTTCAAAATAAATAACTTCTTAGCTTCTTGACAATTCTTGACAAATTGCATATGCAAATTAGGATTCAGATTCAGTTCGATATATTTCTTGAAGGATTCGGGGGTTCGGCCGAATCCAAAATAGTGGATTCGTTGCATCCCTAATATAAAGACAAATAAATTAAAATATAGTGATGTTTCTGGACCAAAGTGGACATTGCTTAACTGAGGCAAGATCATGGGAAGAAAACATTTACCAATGATACAGAACAATAAATAAAAATTAAGTCACACTCAGTAGGATTAGGCCAAGAAAAGTAACGTCAGGCCAAGTAAGCTATGGGAACCATTATCCGGAAACCTGTTATCTGTAAAGCTCCGATTACAAAAAGGCCATCTCCTTAGACTTCATTTTATCCAAGTAATCCAAATATTTACAAATTATTTCCATTTCCTCTGTAATAATAAAACAGTGCCATGTACTTGATCCAAACTAAGATATAATTAATCCTTATTGTAAGCAAAACCAGCCTATGGGTTTATTTAATGTTTACATGATTTTCTAGTAGACTTAAGGTATAAAGATCCAAATTACAGAAAGATCCTTTATCCGGAAAGCCCCAGGTCTCGAACATTCTGGAAAACAGGTCCCATACCTGAAAGGAAGCTATAATTCGTTGATTGTAAACATTTGTATCTGTAGATGATGATAAACTATTTACAAATATTGATGATAAATTACTTTTAAATCCATGGAAGATCTTGCAATCTAAACATAGAAATATAATTAGGACCAAACTGATTTGCAGTCTTAGATTATATCAATTTACTGCCATAAGAGCAAGAATAAAGCCCAGAGCACAGATCCCAACACAGTGAATTGATTTCCAACATACAGCATCTTCGTTGACTGTTGTATGTTAGGTAAATACAGTTATGGTTATAGCACAACTACCAGTTTGTTAATACCTTTCCAACCGATTCTACAATAAATCCAGAAGCTGCTGTCACAGTACAATTCATGACATTTGTAAAGCTTTCTGGATTTTCTCAGCAGGGCATCCTGAATCTCACAACATGAACGTCTGTTGACAGTCATAAAAACACATTAACAGTCTGGAAAAAATAATAAGCCAGAGGGAACATTTTGTAGCTGGAGACCAGCATTGTTCATTTTGAATGTATTAGTACAGTTTATAGATCTCAGGGATTGACACCATTACTTTACCTAATAAATTATAGCAGGTGTTTCTGAGACTGGCATACAATGGAAAATTGTACTCTTTTTCCCACATAACCATTAAAAAACCCACTAAAGATTATACTTTATAAATTAGAAGGTAATTTACAAAACAGTTACTTACTGGTATCTTTTTTGAGGTCTGCTCACTGATCTAACTAAATGGCTGCAACATAATTATAATCTTAATTATATCAGAAATGTCAAGCTTTCAGCGGAAACTGCTTTCACTCATTGTAAGAAACATGAGAATGCACAATTTCCTTTCATTCATTTAAATAATAGTAGGGATACACACACACTGAGATTGTTTAAATAAATATATGTGAGTTAAGTGGCAAGTAAAGACATTCAGTAGAGTACATGTACAAATTTGCCAAACACACATTATTTATATCACTTTCATGAGAACCACATCTTTTCTATTAATTATGTTTTCTATTAATTTCAGTGTTGGACCATATGAAAGACCGAACAGCAGTTTTGTGATGGGAAGAGAGGGAAAAGTGATATGATAAAATCACACTCATTTCCTGAAAAGAAAGACCCAGTTCCAGACTGACCCACTAGGACTTTTAATTCAAAACAAAAATAAAAACAAACAATACAAGTGAAAAGAATATTAGTGGTCAGATTTTTCAAGGGTTGAATTTTGAATTTAAAAAACTTCGAAATTCGAATGAAAAAAGACCAACCGAAATGTTTTTAAAAAAAAGCAAAGTTTTTATTGCTGGTGAATAGTCCGTATTCGTTCGAATTCATAAAAATCAAAGTAATATTGCGTTCAATCGAGTTTGAATAAAAGTTTTTTCAAAGTTCACCAATTGACTCCAAATGGGTTCTAGGAGGTCCCACATAGGCTAAAACAGCAATTCGGCAGGTTTTAGATGGCGATGGTCAAAATCGAATTTTTAAATTTGTGTATGATAAATTTTGATATTCAAATTTTTTTTCAAATCCGAATTGAATTTGAACTATTCCCTAGTCGAAATTCTATTTTTTTTTATTCGAATTTTCACTTTAACCTTTGATAAAACTGCCCCTAAGTCTGTAAGCAAAACATAGTGCCTAGTGATGGGCAAATTTCTCCTGAAATGGCGAAACACAAATTTTGACGCCTGCGACAATACCAACGTCGGCGACAATTCAAGTCATTTAAAGTCAATGGGTGCCTAGAAAAGTCAATGAGCGCCTATAATAGTTGCCGGCGTCAGATTGTCTCTGGCGTCAAATATATTTTGACGCCCGTGAAATTTCGTGAATTTATTTGCCGGCGGCGGAACGCAGAAATTCGCTGTGAATTCGCACCTGCCGAATAAATTCGCCCATCACTAATAGTGACATATTATATATACATTCTTAATTATTGTACTTATATCATACAATAGTGAATAACACTATTCCCGGATAAGTTCAGAAAGTCTGGTCAACATTGCCAAATACTATCAAATCAAATTTATCTGGACTACCCCACGAATATAGACAAGACTTGCCAATGTGACATGTTTAGTGATGCGTGAATTTTTTCATCAGCCATGGATTTACGGCGAAATTCCACATTTCTACATCTGCAATTTTTTTTTCTGCAAAACTGTGGCAAAAAATTCACAGTGGAAAAATTTGCCACAAAAAAAGTTGCAGAGATCAAAGAGACCAAAAAGTCGCCATAAGAAAAAACACCCATTGACTTTAATGACCATAAGATATAAAAGAATGTCCATCTCTGCGTGAGGTGTTAACAAAGTTATATACACTAAACATGCACTGGACAAACAGATAAGGTACAGTATAATGTAAATCAAAGCGGCTGATTATAAATTAGGGCTAAATTAATGAAGTGTTAAATAAAACGAATTCTATATGAGCAGTTTGTCTAGTGTCCCAACTACTTTTCGTGTTTGGTGCAGGCAGTTCTTAATCCACATAATTATCCATAAATCCAAGGCCCACGTTCAGTACCTTCTCCAATGAGTTTTAAGTTTTCATTCATTTGTATTCCCATACTTTCCTTTCATACCTGTTTCAAAATTAAACTTAATTTATGGAGTGGTTTAATGGTAATGGTGAAGAGGTGGTGTGTATTTCTCAGACTTGACCAGTTATTCCTATTTACAGTCCCCCAATTTGGTGCATTGTACCACATTGGAAGACGGACAATTGTACTGACCATGGATGCTGTATTCCTCTAAAGTGTAAGGAATCTGTGTGTCTGAGATCAGGATGTTTGGGCAGGTTTTGTATTGTTTTGCCGTAGGGGTATGTTCCATTTTTCGTGGGTTTTGATAGGGCGCTTCTTGATATTAGTTTTTTTTAGGTTTGGAGGCTGTCTAATCCTCTGCAGATATATTTATTTTAAGGTAAACTCTGTCAGTTGTAAACTGCCTGCGATTGTAGGCCATGCTTATCCAGAAATTCTTTGCAGGCAGCTATACCATCCTTGTGTGGAATGTTTGTATATAATTCCACATCCATTGTTGCCAAAATGGTGCCATATTCATGCAAGATCATCCAACTGATCTCTTGTATCTTTTAGATAGCTTGCTGTGCCCCTTACAACTGGTTTCAAGATCTGCTTGACCCAGCCTGATATGCCCTCTGTCAGAGTGCCTGTCCCAGATACAAGCACTCATCCAGTTACTTTGTTTGTGAATTTTAGGAAGGATATTGAAGGTGCCTGTTTTCCTTCAAGGCCGCAAAGACTCAAATAAAGCTTTTTTTTTACACTCGAGGCTATCTTCCTTGCTTCACACTATCATTGCAAATGGCATTCTACACTTTTTCTAGCTCTAAAAGCTATATCCTACCTATTTGATTACACAGTAAAAATATTAGAAAGCAGCAATTGGATAAAGTCTGAGTTTAGTTTGGGATGCCTACTTTGGAGAACAAGGGAAGAAGGAAGAGTCCCCTTTTAACCACTATTTCCAACATGTCTATGGTAGAATTCATAGGTCATAATGGATGCTGCTTATATCTGGCTAGAAATAGTTTTAATTGTTTACCAAAGAGAGCAATGAAATCTATTTTAAACAGACTACATATATTGCTGATAATTCCTGTCTAGGGTCGGACTGGGCCGGAGGGACACCGGGAAAAAACCCAGCCCAGTTTAATAAATTTAATGTTTACATTATTTTCTAGTAGACTTAAGGTATGAAGAACCAAATTATAGAAAGATCCATTATCTGGAATATACCAGGTCCCAAGCATTCTGGAAAACAGGTCCCATACCTGTAGTATAATACACAGACCACCATAATATATGCTTTTAAATGTTGGTTACTGATGTCACTCAGAGAATAGTTATGTAGACTCACGAGTGATGCCACTTGAGTTAAATGAATAACTGAAGACTATCTATTAGAAATAATGTACCTCTACTATCCTATTTAACACATACCCATATACTCCATATATAAAATGACAGAAAATTAGTCATTCTTCTCCATTTAATGTCTTGATAAAACATAATATATAAACCCACTGTATATCAAAATAGAAAAACGGCATTCTACAGTATTAATAATGAATGAATAAATAAATGAACAAATAAAATCAAATTTAATATATTCAGCCTAAAGCCCCTTTTGTATTTTTTTCAAGACAGAAAAAAAGGAGAGAGAAAACACATTATTCAGTTATTTTAAAATAATAAAACCAGGGCTGAGAAAAAGGTTAAATCCAGTTCCTAGCTCAGAGCTATTATTTGTGTTCTTTTAGGAATACTGTGTAGCTTCAAAAAATGCAATGCAAAAAAACGTAAAAAAAATTCCTTTCCAGTGGAACACAATCATAGACACTCTTAAATACCTAGCATTATGCTCAGGTGTATTACCGTAAGTTGTATAATGCTGTAAATGGAATGATTCTACAGTATTCTGTACACATTTCCTCTTCTTATAATGCAGTGATTAAGCTTTGATGAGCCACAATAAAAGCACCATACGGCAAAGTACATCACATCTAAGGAGTGTTAATGACAAGGCGCTGAAAAGGGTTAGGCGTATTCCTTTGGGAAATAGTATAATTATCTTTAATCTGTTGTTATGCCACATCAAAATATTCTCTGGGTAAAACCATGTTGTTCCATTGGAACTTTTGTTGCCCGCAGGAATCCACTGAAACTGAATTACATTGTTCACTGCAAGTTAAAAAACAGAAAATCAATGCACATTTGGATGTGACTTGGGGAATTAAACTTTACTGAACTATAAACGAGAGCATAAAAGAGAGCCGAGAATGATTCATGTATTCCATTTTACCCAAAGTAAAAAAAAAAAGTATCCTAGGCAAATCACATTTTTGGGAAAAAATACACATACTAAGATAAATCATTTACAGAGTCATTTACAGAGACCCCAGACTCATTTTGCCTGATCTTGTGCTTTCAAAAAGCGTCAGCACTTCATGATGGAACTGCTTCCAGATAGACTATTGTTTCTCCAATTCAATGTAACTGAAGGAGTTGTAGTGGGACTTGGATTTTTCAGAAAGAGTCAGCACTTCATTAAAGGGATTCTCTTCTGATTTTTACGGTGTCGTTTTTATTTTTAAATTACATAGTTTACACTGCAAATAATTCACTATGCCATATAAAATGTATTTCCTGAACCAACAAGTATATTTTTTTAGTTGTATTATTGTTGCGTAGGCAGCCATCTCATGATCATCGGGATCATTTTGCCTGATCCTATGCTTTCCGAAAGAGGCAACACTTTAAAATGGAGCTGCTTTCAGGATGACTATTGTTTCTCCAATTCAATGTAGGAGTTGTGGTGGGACTTGGATTTTTGAGAAAGAGTCAATACTTCATTAAAGGGGTTCTCTTCTGATTTTTATGGTGTCGTGCAGTGTACCAAGCAGCTGTTATCTTGTGTTATCTTGTTATCTGTTTCCATTCAATTGTTATTTTGATATGCTGTTGAGGGGGACGTTAAGGGGGTGTTATCATTCCAATTTGCAGTGCAGCAGTAAAAAGTGACTGAAGTTTATCAGAGTGTCACATGACTAAGGGCCCCTGTGAAACTGACATGCCTGGCCCCATGTCTGATTTCAGAATTAAATATAAAAAAATCAGTTTGCTCTTTTGAAAAACAGATTTCAGTGCTAAATTCTGCTGGATCAGCTCTCTTAGCGGATGCATTTAGGAATTGTTTGCACAAAAACGGGATACGTTTTGAAAAAAACATGATTTCCATGACAGTGGGAACAAGCAGGCCCTTTGTTAATTTAAAGAACATTTGGGTCTGGGGAGCTCTGCATCTTGCAAAATCAAGATACCATACCATACCTACCATAGGGCAGATTGTAAGTAAAGGCTCTATTGCAGTCTGCAATTGTTAATGTTAAGTACTGTATTTTAGTTTGGTGTGTGGTTAATAAGCTGTAAATTATATAAAGTATATTTTCTTTTAAATGGTCATCTACTGTATCTATTTATCTAAGCAATTTATCATTTCAATAGCATGGCAGCCTTTATTTGCCTTCTCAGATATCTGTTCTGCAGATGACATATCATGCCCTCCCATACATATGCTGCATGCTGAGTTTGTTGATTGCCTGCAAATAAAATGATAAGATAAGGATGCATCCAGTAATCTAAAGCCCTTCCTGAGATCTCATTTGGCAGGAAAGCAACATCACGCACTGGTGTTAGTTGTGATTATACACAACCCTTGCTGTGTTTCAGCATTAAGGATGAATAGAATTTTTTATTTTTTATTTTTAAATGACTTATTGACAGTCAGAACCCTATGCCCAATGGTCCAAGTAATTAAGGCATTATAAAAGGATAATTTATCACCCTAAATAAATTTACATTATGTGACTCAAATTCACAGACTTTACAAAAATCCCAAAAACCCTAGTTTAGTTTTAGTTCTTGCCAAAAATATAGACTTTTTTCTCTTTATTTATTGTCTTACATTTTTGAGATCCATTCAAACCAATCATTGTTTAAATGAATGAAAATCTTTTCATCACTCTACTTACTCAAGAATTCCCACGAATGGATGAGAATTCTTAAGCTGCAGCGCCATTAAATTCTAGGGAAAACTTGCACAAGTCTCTGAGAATTTTCATGGGTGGCTTCACAGTCTTCATGCTGAGTTTGTTGATTGCCTGCAAATAAAATGATAAGATAAGGATGCATCCAGTAATCTAAAGCCCTTTCTGAGATCTCATTTGGCAGAAAAGCAACATCACACATTGGTGCTAGTTATGATTATACACAGCCCTTGCTGTATTTCAGCATTAAGAATTAATAGAATTTCTTGTTTTTTTATTTTTAAACAACTTATTGATAGTCAGAACCCTATGCCCAATGGTCACGTAATTAAGGCATTATATAGTGAATAAAGGACCCTGTATTGTACAATTTAAGGATATTATAAGTCACTGAGGAATTCCATGATCATATAAAAGCACGAGGCAGAGGGCCGAGTGCTTTTATACAGGTCATGGAACCCCGAGGTTACTTCTAATATCCTCATATTTTCCAACAAGGGGTACTTTATTTATTATAATACACAAGTTTTAGTGAGTCTTGTGACAAAAATTACATCACTACTCACTGTTTATAACTGATGACATCACTAGTCACTATTTATAAAGATATAATTTATTAATTTTCATATTTGTGGGTTTTGTGTATTATAAAAGGATCTTTTATCAACCTAAATTTATCATCCTTACAATACGTGACTCAAATTTTACAAAAATCCCAAAACCCTCGATTATTTTTGGTTCTTGCCAAAAATATAGACTTTTTTCTCTTTATCTTTTTTGTCTTAAACTTTTGAGATCCATTCAAACCAATCATTGTTTATATGAATGAAAATCTTTATATCACCCCACTTACTCAAGAATTCCCATGAATGGATAAGAATTCTTAAGTTGCAGCGCCATTAAATTCTAGGGAAACCTTGCACAAGTCTCTGAGAATTTTCATTGGTGGCTTCACAGTAGAGACAATTCAGTTGACAGATTATAAAATGGAATGGAATGGAAAACGTTCTAATACATTTCTCATGCTCAAATAGAAATGAGAATAATTTACAGGAGTTTAAGAATGTTGGTGAATCTCCTTATCTCCTGAATCTGGCCTTGAGTGTTTTTCTGTTGGCAGAGAAATAGTCTCTCAATATTTGAATGGGAGTCCACAGCTGATCTCTATATATCCTCCATTAAGCCAAAGGGACTCGCCCCAGTTCCATAGGCAATCAGCGTACAAAAAGTTTATATCAAAGGATATACGTCCCAAGGCTTTTCAGTAATTAAACAAAAATATTTATTTAAGTTACATTAAAATAGCGATACATACTGACCCTACATGGTCCACCTTACGCGTTTCGTACCCTCCGGCACTTATAGGTCATAGGTGTCTCCAAAGAGAAACAGTCTCATCTTACATTAGACTTAAAAATATGTTCTTATTGGCCTCCCTGCAGCTTGACAGCCTTCACCCTCTATTTGTGTAAATGCAAAACTAACTAATCTAAAGGCCTTATATCTTTGTTCATTGAACTCCTTTATGGTCACCTCATATCACCATAACATATATGGGAATTGAACTTAGCATACCTCCAAAAGTGGGAGGACTCTTTTGGACAATATATGAAAAGTTCTCATGCTACTCAAAAATTCATAAAACAATTACAAAATGTATTCAATTCCTGTTGTTAACTCATCTACATAACCAAATTAGGGGTAGGAAGGAGACATTTTTTTTTACTTTCTTGATTTGTGACAAAAAGTCACGTGATTTCCCTCCCCATCCCTAATTTGCATATGCAAATTAGGATTCAGATTCAGTTCGGCCTGGCAGAAGGATTCGGCCAAATCCTGCTGAAAAATGCTGAATCCTGGCCGAATCCTGAACCGAATCCTGGATTCGGTGCATCCCTACTAATGACCTTTTAACAGCAGAAGCCAACAATCACTTCTCACTACTAATACATCTTGATCTCTTGGCTGTATTTGACACTGTGGATCATCCTCTTCTCCTCCAATCCCTCGATTTGCTTGGCCTTTGTGACATTGGACTGTCCTGGTTCTCTTCTTACCTCACTAATCGTTTCTTCTGTATCATCTTCACTCCTACCTCTTTCTGTTGGGGTTCCTCAAGGATCTGTCCTGGGCCCCTTATTATTTTCTCTCTATACAAACTAATCAACTCATATGGTTTTCAATACCACCTCTATGCTGACAATACTCATATCTATCTCTCCTTTCCTGCTCTCAACCCAGAGCTCTTAACTTGGGTCTCGTCCTGCCTGTCTGCTATCGCTACTTGTATGTCACAACACTACCTTAAATTATACCTCTCTAATACCTCAACTCTTTCCCCCAACTATTACCCGTAAAATCAATAATAAGTATCTATCATAGTTAACAATTCCATTATCACCCCATCTCCCCAGGCCTTGGGGTTATTCATAGATTCTGCCCTGTCCTTCAAGCCTCATATCAAGTCACTTTTTAAATCATGTCACTTTCACCTAAGGTACAGATCCAAAATATGATCATTTATTACCCAAGATGCTGCCAAAATTCTTATTCACTCTCTCATCATATCACGTCTAGAATACTGTAACTCTCTATAATTGGCCTTCCCCGCCAGAGACTGTCACCTCTCCAGTCCATAATGAACACTACCACCAGGCTTATAGGCCTCAACAAGTGCTCCTCTTCTGCCATGCCACTCTGCCAATCCCTGCATTGGCTTCCATTACCATTCAGAATAAAATTCAAAATAATGACCCTGTCATTCGAAGCACTTTATAACTCTGCCCCATCCTACATTTCTGAACTTTAAAACTCTGCAAATACTGTCAAACAGAAATATTCTCAGTCTGAAATACTGTTTCAATGCAACCTGCAGATCCAAGTAAATAGGACTTTTCTGATATTTTCTTGCTGTGTTTTTCTGTTTGATTACAGAATAATTTGTCACTTCCCTGGAGTCAGCTAGGAGGCATTTTAGACACAAATATAACTATACACTAATCAAAAATATATGGCTTTGAATAATTTATCTGATGAGAGTGTTTATTTAAGTGACCTAAATTTATTGCTATGGCTAAATGAACGACTGTTTTATTATTGCCTCCAAAGCATTTGTTTTGAAACTTGTGTTTTGCAAGTTAATTGAATAGTGTAAGCTGCCCACAACATTTTTCTGTGTATTAATTGCTTTTTTCATATCATCATAGTGCATAACACTGTATTTATTAATAATATTTATATATATATATATATATATATATATATATATATATATATATATATATATATATATATATTATTTAAATATTTTACACTCAGGTATAAACCCATAGCAATGCCAAGCCAGAAGCTTCACCCACAATATTCTATGCGATATATTAAACTTATAGCCTCATTGGGTTTACAGAATAGTTACCAACATATTTTAATGACCTATTGACAAAGTACAAATAAACGTATCACAGAAAACATCCAGGCATGTATTTAATCTAATTAAGTAGAGTCCACAAAATCTATTTGTTCATAATTAAAAATGATTACATTTATACAGGAGTTATTTTTATAAATAGCTGGTGCCAACGTTTTTTCAAACACTTGTTACTACTTTGGGTTGAAAAGGAGTCTTTCAAAACCCCTGGTTTGCGCGTATTTGCTCTTATTTGCCATGTACAACATACTTACATAAAGTAATCAGGCCCGGGCGGCAAAATGCTGAGGGCGGCATGCCGCCCGCTGGCCGCATCAGAACCTGTCCCCACCTGTCCTGAACCCACCTGCCGCCGCATGTCAACTCGCCCTCCCAGTGTCGGCTATTGGAAAAATTCCAAAGCAGGTGAGCTGGCTGGCAGTGGGCGGACGAGCGGGTCGGCGGTGGGAGGATGAGCAGGTGCCACCTGCCCCCTAAATCCCAAATGCCAAAGCTGCAGAACAAAAAAAGTAAATGATTTCCCAAAGAATTAAAAAATTATTACTTATTGCAAATTGTGTTAGACTACTTTAGAAAATCATTTTAAGGTGTTTATGCAAAATTATATTATATTCTGTCGGTTGTTCATCTTTGAGTTAATTTTTTGTATCATGTAGAGAGTCATAAACAGAGACAATTGGCAATTTGTTTTAATTTGTTATCATTAGTGGTTTTCAAGTTATTTAGCTTTTTATTCAGCAGCTCTCTGGTTTGCAATTTCAGCAATCTGGTTGCTAGGGTCCAAATTATCCTTGTAACCATGCATTGATTTGAACAAGAGACTGGAATATGAATAGGAGAGGCCCTGAATAGAAAGATGATTAATACAAAGAAGCAATAACAATATACCGTAGCTGTATCTGTAGCCTTACAGAGCATTTTTAGATGAGGTCAGTGACCCCCATTTTAAAACTGGAAAGAGTCAGATAATAATTCAGAAACTATAAAAAAGCAAAAATTAAGCCCAATTGAAATGTTGTTTAGAACTGACCATTCTATAACATACTAAAAGTTAAGGATTTGAAGGAATTTAGATCATCAGCAGAATAGCTATTATAAAATAAATTCCCCATATGTATTAAAAGTCCCTAAGTTTTCCCAAGAACAGTAACCCATAGCAACCAGTAAGATGTTTGCTTTAAAACTGCTACCTGACTGCTACCTGCTTATTGTTGCTAGGGATGTAGCGAACGTCGGAAAAAAAGTTCGCGAACATATTCGCGAACTTGCGCAAAATTGCGAGCGGTTCGCGAACGGTTCGCGAACCCCATAGACTTCAATGGGAAGGCGAACTTTAACATCTACAAAAGACATTTCTGGCCAGAAAAATGATTTTAAAGTTGTTTAAAGGGTGCAACGACCTGGACAGTGGCATGCCAGAGGGGGATCAAGGGCAAAAATGTATCTGAAAAATCTGCCTGTGTGTGCTTGGAAGAGATAGTGTAGGGCGAGAGCTGTTAGTGATTTCAGGGACAGATGATAGTAAGTTTGCTGGCTAGTAATCTGCGTGATACTGCTCTGTATTGGAGGGACAGAAGTCTGCAGGGATTTGAGGGACATTTTAGCTTAGGTAGCTTTGCTGGCTAGTAATCTACTGTTCTCTTTAAACAACTGCCATACGTTGACCTTGTAGGCATTGTTTGCCCAGTTTTTTTGGACGCAGCCACTGAAGCACAGTTGCCAGAAAAAATATGCCATATAAATGCTGAAAATAGTCATTTTTCGCCATACGTTGACCTTGTAGACATTGTTTGCCCAGTTTTTTTGGACGCAGCCACTGAAGCACAGTTGCCAGAAAAAATATGCCATATAAATGCTGAAAATATAAATTTTTTTGGTTGCAGCCACTGAAGCACAGAGGCCAGAAAAATTATGCCATATAAATGCTGAAAATATAAATTTTTTTGGTTGCAGCCACTGAAGCACAGAGGCCAGAAAAAATATGCCATATAAATGCTGAAAATAGTCATTTTTTGCCATACGTTGACCTTGTAGGCATTGTTTGCCCAGTTTTCTTGGTCGCAGCCACTGAAGCACAGTTGCCAGAAAAAATATGCCATATAAATGCTGAAAATATAAATTTTTTGCCATATACGTTGAGTCAAGGTATGGCAAAAAATGACTATTTTCAGCATTTCTATGGCATATTTTTTCTGGCCTCTGTGCTTGAGTGGCTGCGGCCAAAAAAACTGGGCAAACAATGCCTACAAGGTCAACGACGTTGACCTTGTAGGCATTGTTTGCCCAGTTTTTTTGGCCGCAGCCACTCAAGCACAGAGGCCAGAAAAAATATGCCATAGAAATGCTGAAAATAGTCATTTTTTTGGTCGCAGCCACTGAAGCACAGTTGCCAGAAAAATTATGCCATATAAATGCTGAAAATATAAATTTTTTTGGTTGCAGCCACTGAAGCACAGAGGCCAGAAAAATTATGCCATATAAATGCAGAAAATATGCATTTTTTTGGTTGCAGCCACTGAAGCACAGAGGCCAGAAAAATTATGCCATATAAATGCAGAAAATATGCATTTTTTTGGTTGCAGCCACTGAAGCACAGAGGCCAGAAAAATTATGCCATATAAATGCAGAAAATATGCATTTTTTTGGACGCAGCCACTGAAGCACAGTTGCCAGAAAAAATATGCCATATAAATGCTGAAAATAGTCATTTTTCGCCATACGTTGACCTTGTAGACATTGTTTGCCCAGTTTTTTTGGTTGCAGCCACTGAAGCACAGAGGCCAGAAAAAATTAAACCAGTAGGGTTTGCACCCTAGTTTGTAACGGTGGCGGAGGGAGGAGGACGCTAAAGGACAGCTGTGTGTGGAGTCATGAGGCTTGAAGAGAAGGACAGCTGCATAGAAGTCAGAACAAGTCTTCCGGCGTGCAGTAACCCTCCGAGATCCACCCCTCATTCATTTTAATAAAGGTCAGGTAATCGACACTTTTGTGACCTAGGCGAGTTCTCTTCTCAGTTACAATCCCTCCTGCTGCACTGAAGGTCCTTTCTGAGAGCACACTTGAGGCTGGGCAAGACAAGAGGTTCATGGCAAATTGTGACAGCTCTGGCCACAGATCAAGCCTGCGCACCCAGTAGTCCAGGGGTTCATCGCTCCTCAGAGTGTCGATATCTGCAGTTAATGCCAGGTAGTCCGCTACCTGCCGGTCGAGGCGTTCTTTGAGGGTGGATCCCGAAGGGTTGTGGCGCTGCCTTGGACAGAAAAACATTTGCATGTCTGACGTTACAGACCGGCCAAAGGGCTTTGTCCTTGCAGGTGTGCTCGTGGCAGGATTACTGGCACCTCTGCCCCTGGAATGTTGATGAGTTCCTGAAGTGACATCACCCTTAAAAGCATTGTACAACATGTTTTGCAGGCTGGTTTGTAAATGCCGCATCTTTTCGGACTTGTGGTATGTTGGTAACATTTCTGACACTTTATGCTTGTACCGAGGGTCTAGTAGCGTTGCGACCCAGTACAGGTCCTTCTCCTTAAGCCTCTTGATACGGGGGTCCTTCAACAGGCATGCCAGCATGAAAGACCCCATTCTCACAAGGTTGGATGCAGAGCTATCCATCTCCGCTTCCTCATTATCAAGGACTGCATCATCCACGGTCTCCTCCCCCCAGCCACGTACAAGACCAGGGGTCCCCAAAAGGTCACCACTAGCCCCCTGGGAAGCCTGCTCCTGTTGGTCCTCCTCCTCCTCCTCCACAAAGCCACCTTCCTCCTCTGACTCCACTTCTGGCACCTCTCCCTGCGTTGCAGCAGGTGCCTGGGTTCGTTCTGGTGATTGCGACCATAAATCGTGCGCTTCCAGCTCCTCGTCACGCTGGTCTACAGCCTCATCTGTCACTCGTCGCACGGCACGCTCCAGGAAGAAAGCGAAGGGTATTAGGTCGCTGATGGTGCCTTCGGTGCGACTGACCATATTTGTCACCTCTTCAAAAGGTCGCATGAGCCTGCAGGCATCGCGCATAAGCACCCAGTAACGGGGGAAAAAAATCCCCAGCTCTGCAGATCCAGTCCTACCACCCAGTTCAAAAAGGTACTCGTTGACGGCCCTTTGTTGTTGCAGCAGACGTTCCAACATAAGGAGCGTTGAATTCCAGCGAGTCTGGCTGTCAGAAATCAAACGCCTGACTGGCATGTTGTAGCGCTGCTGAATGTCAGCAAGGCGTGCCATGGCTGTGTAGGAACGTCTGAAATGGGCCGACACCTTTCTGGACTGGGTGAGAACGTCCTGGAATCCTGGGTACTTGGAGACAAAACGTTGGACTATTAAATTTAACACATGTGCCATGCAGGGCACATGTGTTAAATTTCCCAGTCTCAACGCTGCCAACAGATTGCTTCCATTGTCACACACCACTTTTCCGATCTGCAGTTGGTGTGGGGTCAGCCACCGATCGGCCTGTGACTGCAGAGATGACAGGAGTACAGATCCGGTATGGTTTTTGCTTTCCAGGCACGTCATCCCCAAGACAGCGTGACAACGGCGTACCTGGCACGTCGAATAGCCTAGGGGGAGCTGGGGGTGCACAGGTGTGGAGGAGGAGAAGGAGGACCCAGCAGCAGAGTAAGAAGAAGAAGAGGAAGAAGACGAGGTAGAGAGCGATGGAGGAGTAGAGGTGGTGGCAGAACCGCGTGCAATCCGTGGCGGTGACACCAACTCCACTGTTGTTGTTGTTGTTGAGCTACCCATTCCCTGCTTCCCATTCCCAGCCATTACCAAGTTCACCCAGTGGGCAGTGTAGGTGACATACCTGCCCTGACCATGCTTGGAGGACCATGCGTCAGTAGTCATATGGACCTTTGGCCCAACACTAAGTGACAGAGATGCGGTAACTTGGCTCTGCACATGTTGGTACAGGTGTGGTATTCCCTTTTTAGAAAAAAAATTGCGGCTGGGTACCTTCCACTGCGGTGTCCCAATTGCTACAAATTTGCGGAAGGCCTCAGAGTCCACCAGCTGGTATGGTAAAAGCTGGCGGGCTAAGAGTGCAGACAAGCCAGCTGTCAGACGCCGGGCAAGGGGGTGACAGTCAGACATTGGCTTCTTACGCTCAAACATGGCCTTCACAGAAACTTGGCTGGTGGCAGATGACTGGGAATGGGAACAGGTGGTCAAGGTGGAAGGCGGAGTGGAGGGTGGTTCAGATGGGTCAAGGAGAGCAGAGGTAGAGCAGTAAGATGCTGGACCAGAAGGAGTGTGACTTTTAGTTTGCCTGTTGCCTTTGAGGTGTTGCTCCCAAAGTGCTTTGTGCTTGCCGCTCATGTGCCTTCGCATAGAAGTTGTACCTATGTGGCTGTTGGGCTTACCAAGGCTCAGTTTCTGACTGCACTCATTGCAAATTACAATGCTTTTGTCAGAGGCACACACATTAAAAAAATGCCACACTGCTGACTTTTTGGAAGTCTGCGATCTGGCGGTAACAGTAGAAGTTGGCGGCATTGGCGGCAATGGCGGGTGCGTTGGCCGGCTGAACACAGGTGCCGATACATGTTGTTGCCCTACTGATCCCTGCGGGCTGGCCTCCCTGCTTCTTCTAAGTCTTATTCTCCTACTGCCTCTCTGACTCTCCGTCTCTCCATCTGAACTACCCTCCTCTTGCTCTCTTCTACTAGGCACCCACAAAACATCAATCTCCTCATCATCATTCTCCTCAGATGCATCAATTTCTTCTGACACATCACAGAAGGAAGCAGCAGCGGGGACCTCCTCCTCCTCCTCATCACTCATCATTATGTCCATCTCTGTCGTGTTCTCTGCCAGAATTAAATCTGGTGTAACGTCCTCATCTCCTTCATCTTCTTCTGCCAATAATGGTTGCGCATTACTCAGTTCAAGAAACTCATGGGAAAATAACTCCTCTGACTCCAGTGAAGATGGGGCACCGGTGGTGGAGGAAGTGTTACGTGGGGTGGCCATAGCAGTGGAGGATGAGGAGGATGTTGTGGTAAAGTTAGAAACGGTAGAGGATGGGGTGTGCTGTGTAAGCCAGTCAACTACCTCTTCAGCATTTTGGGAGTTCAGGGTCATTGGCTTTTTAAAACTGGGCAATTTGCTAGGGCCACAGGATTGCATAGCAGCACGGCCCCTAGCACGGCCTCTGCGTGGCGGCCTGCCTTTGCCTGGCATTATTTTTAAAAAAACAACAACAACAAAAACTCAGTTGGTTTTTCTGGAAACGATAATACACACAGCTAGATGGCAGTTTGAAGAAAACAGTGTGCAAATAATGCCTACAAGATCAACGTATACACTACTACAGCGGTGGATACGGATTACGTAAAATATATGAATGCTGCTTGAAAAAAAGTAACTCAAGTGGTTTTTCTAGAGACGATAATATTATCAATATTTAGACAAAATGTGAACAAGCTCACACAGCTAGATGGCGGTTTGAAGAAAACACTGTGCAAATAATGCCTACAAGGTCAACGTATACACAGCGGTGGATACGGATTACGTAAAATATAAGAATGCTGCTTGAAAAAAAGTCACTCCGGTGTTTTTTCTGGAGACGGTAATATTATGGATATTTAGACAGAATGTGAACACGGTCACACAGCTAGATAGCAGTTGGTTGAATAACACACTGGGCAAAAAATGCCTACAGGGCAAATAATGCCTACAAGGTCAACGTATACACAGCGGTGGATACGGATTACGTAAAATATAAGAATGCTGCTTGAAAAAAAGTCACTCCGGTGTTTTTTCTGGAGACGGTAATATTATGGATATTTAGACAGAATGTGAACACGGGCACACAGCTAGATAGCAGTTGGTTGAATAACACACTGGGCAAAAAATGCCTACAGGGCAAATAATGCCTACAAGGTCAACGTATACACAGCGGTGGATACGGATTACGTAAAATATAAGAATGCTGCTTGAAAAAAAGTCACTCCGGTGTTTTTTCTGGAGACGGTAATATTATGGATATTTAGACAGAATGTGAACACGGGCACACAGCTAGATAGCAGTTGGTTGAATAACACACTGGGCAAAAAATGCCTACAGGGCAAATAATGCCTACAAGGTCAACTTATACACTACTACAGCGAGGGATACGGATTACGTAAAATTTATTATGGCTGCTTGAAAAAAGTCACTCCGGTGTTTTTTCTGGAGACGGTAATATTATGGATATTTAGACAGAATGTGAACACGGGCACACAGCTAGATAGCAGTTGGTTGAATAACACACTGGGCAAAAAATGCCTACAGGGCAAATAATGCCTAAAAGGTCAACTTATACACTACTACAGCGATGGATACGGATTACGTAAAATTTATTATGGCTGCTTGAAAAAAGTCACTCCGGTGTTTTTTCTGGAGACGGTAATATTATGGATATTTAGACAGAATGTGAACACGGGCACACAGCTAGATAGCAGTTGGTTGAATAACACACTGGGCAAAAAATGCCTACAGGGCAAATAATGCCTAAAAGGTCAACTTATACACTACTACAGCGATGGATACGGATTACGTAAAATTTATTATGGCTGCTTGAAAAAAGTCACTCCGGTGTTTTTTCTGGAGACGGTAATATTATGGATATTTAGACAGAATGTGAACACGGGCACACAGCTAGATAGCAGTTGGTTGAATAACACACTGGGCAAAAAATGCCTACAGGGCAAATAATGCCTAAAAGGTCAACTTATACACTACTACAGCGATGGATACGGATTACGTAAAATTTATTATGGCTGCTTGAAAAAAGTCACTCCGGTGTTTTTTCTGGAGACGGTAATATTATGGATATTTAGACAGAATGTGAACACGGGCACACAGCTAGATAGCAGTTGGTTGAATAACACACTGGGCAAAAAATGCCTACAGGGCAAATAATGCCTAAAAGGTCAACTTATACACTACTACAGCGATGGATACGGATTACGTAAAATTTATTATGGCTGCTTGAAAAAAGTCACTCCGGTGTTTTTTCTGGAGACGGTAATATTATGGATATTTAGACAGAATGTGAACACGGGCACACAGCTAGATAGCAGTTGGTTGAATAACACACTGGGCAAAAAATGCCTACAGGGCAAATAATGCCTAAAAGGTCAACTTATACACTACTACAGCGGTAGTAAAATAAAAAAAAAGTTAAATAAAAAAAGAATGAATATTAAAAAAAAAAAATTAAAGTTGGTGCTGCTGAACTACTAGGAGCAGCAGATTAGCACACCAGTCCCACTCCCCAACACTGCTAGACTAATAGCACTGGGCTCTTATAGTAGTAGTAGTAGTAGTAGTAGTAGTAGTAGTAGTAGTAGTAGTAAAACAACAAAAAAATAAATAAAAGCAGTCCTTACAAGGACTATTGCTATTGCAGCAGTCAGCAGATGAGATCAGAAGCAGGACAGCTGCCCACTGCAGCTACATACAGAGCACTGCAGTAGAAGGTAGATTACTAGCCAGCAAAGCTACCTAAGCTTAAATGTCCCTCAAACCCCTGCAGACTTCTGTCCCTCCAATAACAGAGCAGTATCAAAACGATTACTAGCCAGCAAACTTTCAACTGTCCCTGAAATCACTAACAGGCAGCAGCTCTCTCCCTACACTATCTCTTCAGCACACACAGGCAGAGTGAAAAAAAGCTGCAGGGCTTCGGTTTTTATAGGGAAGGGGAGTGGTCCAAGGGAGAGCTTCCTGATTGGCTGCCATGTACCTGCTGGTCTGGGGTGAGAGGGCAAAAAAAAGCGCCAACAATGGCGAACCCAAAATGGCGAACGTCGCGCGACGTTCGCGAACTTCCGGCGAGCGCGAACACCCGATGTTCGCGCGAACAAGTTCGCCGGCGAACAGTTCGCGACATCTCTAATTGTTGCTATAGGTAACTATTCTTAGAAAATTGCATATTTTATTACATAATACCTCTTTCATGGCTCCAGAGCTGTCACATACAAGCCTATAATGGTTAAACATGAATGGGACTTGCAGTGATGTAACTAGTTGTTACTCGGCCCCATAGCAAATTCAATTTAGGGCCTCAAAAGATTGCTAGATGAACCTAATCTACCAAGATATAGTGGGATTGCTCATTAATTAGACCTTTACTAGGCCCCCTACACTCCTGGGCCCCCTTCTATAGTTGTGCCCCTGGGGACTTGCACATGTGCCATAGGGACACTACTCTACTCAACTGTTACTACCCCTTTTCTTTATCTCTAACATGGCCGACACAGAGTCCAGAATATATTCACCAAAGCTTTATATGTCTATACCATCATCACTTGCAAGCGAAGTCTTTTAATTTGTCAATAATAACATATTGATCTCTTCTGGATTATCCACTGTTATTTTCATTCACTGGCTTTTATCATTTCTGAGATATGATGCATTAGGTACTCTATTGTTATACTTATGTCTGTGTCACTGCTATTTATTATTTTATTATTCCTTTGAAAAGCAGGTTATAATGCAATCATGAGCTTGTCTTTCTCATGAACAAAAATTAAACTGAATATGAAATGAAGGAATGTAAACATGTCCTTACTCAAACAGCCTTAAAAGCTTTTCAGCATAAAACGTTAGGATATGATAGATTGATTGGTGTGAGGGGTGGTTAAAATGTTAAAGGGGACAAACCTCTGTGTAAATGATTTAGCATTAGGCTAATGCTTCCTTGTCTTTATTTTAAAATAAAAACAATAAGAAACAAAATATCCTTACAATGAAGTATTTGACTGCCAGTGGTAATGACGCCAAAAGAACTGTATGAGATGTTAAGTCAGACTGGGCAGGGGGCGGAGCTGTGACGTGGTGGGGCTGTGGCATATAGGGGCATGGCCGTGATAAATGACGGGCGGGGTAATGACATGGTGATCGCCGTTTGCGCAATCACCATGTCAGTCATGGTGAATCCTGCCCGGTTTTCCAAATAAGGAAAAAATAAGTTTTGACCCGGCCAGCCCTTCAAAATACCAGGATGTCCGGGTAAAAACTGCTCCTGTTATCTTGTTCTGAATGGCCTGTCTGATTACTTCCAGCTCCTTCCTTACTGGCTCCTTCCCAGAGTATACATTTGGCGCTCTTGCCTGCCCCTGTGGAATTACTGGATTCTTGTGCGGTAAGTCCTGGCCGCACCCAAGTAGCTGCCACCCTTTCCAACTATAGTCAGGTGATCCCACTGGTGTCTAATAAAAGGGCAGCCAAGTTTGGGAGTTTTAACCTTGAAAGCAGCTAGTAAGTTGCAGGTAAAACTTAGTCCCTGTGTAAAATGTATAATGAAGCAAAAGAATTCTTAATGAATCAGATGCAATTTAAGAGTAGGACTGGCCAGACATGGGATGACTTTGACGTAGTTGGCGAGCTTAAATATATTGCAATATATGGACAAACAATCCCTGCTTTGTTTAAAGGGTAAGGCATTTATTAAGGCAAAAAATGTCTCAATGTCTTCAATATATTGTTAATGGGTTGAGTGCAGAGGACTTCTTGTATTTGTCTCCTGTAGGAGCCGTCAGGCCGTGACACCATTAAGAATTGAAATATCTTCTCAATATTCTTGCTGGAAAATGCTTCAGAAAATAAAAGTATTTTCCATAAATATATTTCTCAGTTAAAAGTGTGCTTCTCCTGCATCTCTTATAAGGGATTTCATACGTTCTATAGAATTAACCTACTGGATATTGTAACTGTTTCTACAATATGCATTTTTAAACAATATTGTGCTGATTTACCAAGTGCGCCATGCTTTTGCTAGAAAGTCTATTTTTTATTGCAAGTAGATGTATTTCAAGCTGCGTTTCATCAAGGGATTATGCAAATCTTATGCACATAATTTAACAATAACAAGAAGGCTGCAAAGTCTTTTAATGCATTTTTAGTGACAGAAGTAATACCAGCCATCATTGGGCAATGCATCTTACAGAAAAATAAATCAGACATGGAAAATTGGGAAATAATGGGAACAACAACAAAAACCTGGTCACTGCTTCTGTATAAACACATTGTAAAATTATGATCATACCCATATCAATATACTCCGAAATGGAGTGGCCATCATGCCCAATAACTGTAAGGTGATCTCTGTGGTGTCCAAATAAGGACAAAATGTATTTATGTCCTTAATTTATCAATATGGGTGAGTGCATAGCATTGTTAGTAACGTGCAAAAACCATGGTTTGCTTTAGAATAGGGACATTAATAACTATTGTTTTCAAATAACTTGAGTTATAGCTTGCAGTGGTGAATTCTATGTTTGGAAGCAGAGAGAGCAAACGTAATAGGAGGAAACAGGCAGCTTCATTTAGCAAGAGAGGCAGGATAAGGACTGGATGTCATTTGCTATTAGGGCCAAGACTTAGAGACTATAGTCTCAGTGGCAGTAAAGTTGATCTGGGACTGAATGAGATGTCTTATTAGCAATAAGACTGTTGGCCTAATTCCTGAACCAGTGAAAACTGCAATTTGAAATGGATCCAGAAACAAAATGCATTTAAGAATAGTAAACAACAATCACTTTGGGACTGCTAAAAATGTTTAAAAATGTCTAAAAATTTTCAATATAGTATACAGTTCCTTCATAAAAACCTATAGAAAGAATTGGGAATTTGAAAAAGGACCAACTGTGCATTCAAATTTTTTTGCAGAATAATGCTTATTATAGGGGAATGCCTATATTCCTGGCAGGTATTTGTCTTTATGAGCTGAGAAAAAAAAATTCAGCTGTATAATATTTATTTTTTATTGCCAATAAAAAAATGATGTACAATATTTTCATTTTGGGGTCTCTACAGTGTCAAACTGCTCAGAAGATGCCTGGCATTCATGTTTAATATGTTTTATATTTGTACCAATGGAGGAGATAAGATGCTGTAAACAGCAAACTTTGAGGCAATGTTCAGAATTATCATTTAATTAATTTTTAAAATGTAACTTTTTTTGAATTAATACAATGTGTGGTGCACTTAATGAATGGCCTTTTGGTGCTCTGCGAAAATATAATTTCTCTGGCAGGCAACATACTGTTAGGGGCTCTTATGAGAGCACCTAATTTTTACAAGACACATTCTTTATTAATCCTGTGCTTGCTGGGCATGAAACTGTTCAGTAGACCACTGGTATTTATATAGTGAATAAAGTACCCCCTCTCGTAAAATATAAGGATATTATAAGTTACCGAGGAGTTTCATATACAGGTCATGGAACTCCGAGGTATCTTCTAATATCCTCATATTTTACAACTGGGGTACTTTATTTATTATAATACACAAATTTCAGTGGGTCATGTGACAGAAATGACACCAGAACTCACCGTTTATAACTGATGACATCAGTACTCACCATTTATAAGGATATAATTTACAAGATATTCATGGCTTTTGTGTATTATATGTATGATAATGCAACACATTTACAATGCTTAGGTTATCCTGAAAAAATATATAAAAAACTTGGTCACTGGTTCTACTTAACATACAAACTACTAAATCTTCCGCATTACAGAACATAGCACTTAGGGGCATATTTATCAAGGGTTGAATTTAGAGTTTATGGCAGTTTAAAAAAACTCCCATAAACTCGAATTTCGGAAAAAAAACAATCAAAATTTATTAAAAAATTTGAATTTTTTAAATTCTAGTGAATAGGATCGACCCACAAACTCAAATCGAATTTGATCTAATTCAATTTGAGGTTTTTTTTAAAAAAAAATAAGATTTTCAAAAGTCCACCAAATGACTCTAACTTGATTGTAGGAGGTCCCCCATAGGCTTAAACACCAATGGCAAATAGTCAAATTCGAATTCTTAAGGACAGTACATGATACATTTCAAATTTAAATTTTTTTTAAACTCAAATCAAATTTGTACTGTTCCCTAGTCGAATTACACTAAAATAAACTCAAAATTTGAATTTAAAAATGTAAAAGTGATTCTCTCTGATTGCTTCTCTAAAAAGCTCCATTTCTGTTATGTTTTACGGCTGAGTTTCTGATTATGTTTATCACAAGGGGTGTTTTGGTTGAAGCTAAAGATAACACTTATAAAAATGGCACCTACTTATCACTTTCCAGTTACTTAAATTAAAAGCACAAACAAGATTCAAATCACAGTGCAATGTTGGTCCTTGAGGTGCAACTGTTTGTGCTCCTAAAATTGAGTGCAGAGTTGCTTAGAATTCTGCAGCTATACCAGTTTTTAGTGGTGCTGCTTAGAAGAGGGGGTGGCATGTGGGCGCCAACCCCTAGCTTACAAGAATGTGCAAGCTTGGAAGAGCTGGGGAACACAATGTGATGAGGAGTCCTGTGTTTGTGTTCCTCTGTGCCAGTGAGAGCTGTGTTCTGCAATGTGTGCAAAATGTTTAATTTGGAGCAATGTTCAGAATGCAACTTGCAAGTCTCGAGGGTATGGCCCATGAACCACAATTTTGTGCACCAGTATTTGTGCTTGAAACATTGTTAAATGAGCTTTCATGAGTAACACAGCCCAACCTTCATGGCCTGATAAATGCTAACCAACTTATATTCGGATAATAAATTAGGGTCTGAGGCTGCCAGTAGGGCCTCCCTGTGATGTCACTGGCAGTTAAGATCTCTGTTACTAAGAGCAGTAACAACAACACTTACAGGGGAATGTAATAAAAGTCGCAAAGAGCAAAATAATTCACACCAATAAGACTAAAAATCCACATCTTGCAATGTAATATTGTTCCTTAAACTGTTATTGCATTGCGAATTTTAATTGCACATTGCAAATTTTAATTGCGCACTCATAAGAAGTGCTTGAAGGAGTCGTAATCTTTTGGAGCAAACATAACGACTTTTTCAGTAAGAAGTTTTATTACATTGACTGCGCATTGGCGCAAACTATAAAATTCGCAAACGGTCTTTCACTGTCGGAAGTGGTCGCTAAACAGTTTCCGGCCTCGCAAAAGCTATATTGAATTCGCACAAAGCAAAATTTGTTCGCGCAAAGGCATAACTTTTCGCATTGCGAATAGTTTTTCCGTTAGCGATTTTTATTACATTCCCCCGTAAGTGACATAATGTAATTCTGCAGAAGTGATCCCAGATCTTATCATACAGTATGTCTATTATATTATCATTTAGCAAGGTATTGGCTAGCTGAAAGTCATGAGGCCCCCTGTAAAAAAATCTGTTTGCCCCCCCTGAATCGCAGCAAGGACATATTAGAAGGGGGGGGGGATGGGGCTAGGAAACCACGCATTTGCTTACTGTATTGAATGGAGACAGAGAGCTGCTGTTGGATGATTGGCAAATGGAAAAAGGTACTTCACAAAGTGCATCAGCCCCGCCTCCTGAGACTCCATACCTGAAAAAGGGCCCAGCCTGACCTGTCTCATCCCAGTAACAGCTGTACTAGTACTCCAAGTAGTGGCAAAACTTCAGGGACAATTTAAAAATCCTTTCTGGTACCCCAATCCCCCCAGGACCACGCTTTCACTGTAGTTACACCGCTGTAGCAAGATCCACACTGAAACAAAAACACTTGAAGAAAACTCAAATAGAACGCAACATGGAAATGTTTAAGAACGAGAAACTTCATAGTCATATAAAGGGATTCAAAGGGAATAGGTTGATATAAAGAAGAAATATGGAAAGCAATAATTGTCTCTAAGTGCAAAATGTTCAATATTGAGTTTATTCTTCTAATGAGGTACAGTATGTCATCAGTAATTGCAGTTTAGTTATGCTTCTTGAGTTTCATCATGCAACAGCACACCAGATCATGTAACAGATTCTCATATAAATCTTTATGAAGAAAATGTATTATGAATCATAACTATTAGGGAGACAGCAAAACTATAGGTTTTGGTTTGGCCGGATTACCATAAAAAATTTGTTCAATAATATATTATAAAACATATAATAAAATATTACCTTGCCCCAGTCACAACAATCCCAGCTTTTAAATGTAACGTATAGGCTAATGGATCATAGAAGGGGTAGATTAGATACCACAAAGTCCTAAGTGAATTACGTTTTAGTTATCGTGTTTGGACAGTGGATAGAATATGTTTCAGTGTTTGAATACATACATATTTAGCAACATAAAGTTCTAAGTGAGGACACAAATATATTCAAGTGTTTCAACCCCATGCTGACATGTACAGTATAGTATATTGTTTACAGTCCCTGCCAGGCTGACAGCTGGTGTTTGCTATCAGTGTCATTTCTATTATATTATGGGGCAAATTTATTGAAGGTCGAAGTGAAAATTCACATTTTTTTTTTGGTCAAAACTCTCAAATTCGAATTGTTAATTATCCAAAATCGATTCGAGTTTCAATTTAAATTAGAATTTCGAGATTTATCATACTCTGGCCCTTTAAGAACTCAAATTTGCCACCTTAAACCTGAGGAATTGCTGTAAAAGTCAATAGGAGAGGTCCAGGGATCATTTTGGTGCTGTTTGCACCTTCCTGACATTCAAGTTTTTTTGATTCAATTCGAGTTTTTCCAATTCAGTGGGTACTGGAACTGTCAGCATATTTTACTCTGAGATTGCACGCCAACAATAATTATTGCTAGCTAGGGTGCCCTCCAATTGCTTTTTATTAGGCTGTGGCAAACCACTCTAGGACTGAATATGCTGTTAGAATCCCCACAGTCAAATATATAACAATATGGAGAAGTCCTAGTCTTTTATTGGAGAAATAACATTTGGTAGTCATTGTCCCCTAGTTTCCAATGCCCATGATTAGGCAGATCCCCCATCCTAACACTTGTATTGGTATTCACAAGCATTCAAGCCCCATGCACCGATACTTCCAAGATGGAAGGGAACGTATATATGTCACAATCCTGCCATGAAAAACAAAGTCGTAATGGGGTTAAGTTACACTTTAAAAATAAAATAGTTTATTAGCCATGTAATGTGTGTATGATTTCCATGTATGCCTTTACACATCCATTCGCAGATACCAAATTCTTACCTTTCTGCTTCACTTTGTATTATATTAATGATCCCTTGCTGTCTGGTTTTACACACACTCACTTGGGTATAAATTCTTGTGTCTTAAAATTTAGTTTTCTTTCAAAGTACTGACTTTCTTTAAGCCATGTGATTTAAAATATGCAGAACTTATAACACTTCTAGCTCCCACCCTGATTGTCATATAGAGTAACAGTAAGCTATGATTTCAGTGTGATTTCAGTTAAGCTGTTATATAGGCACATGCATGTCCCGTCATCGCATGGTGCTCCAAGGACAATTCTTTTGCAATATTGTATATGTATTTCCTTTTCATGAAACAAAATACTATAAACATAATGGGCAGTGTAATTATAATTAATTGTATGTCTCCTATCTTTGAGTTACTGTACTTGGATAATTGTTCCCTAAATATTATCTTTATCAGGATGGCCTCAGTCAACACATGGATGGATAACTGCTCCTTTAATGTCTGCATACTGGACGGAGTGATTCACAGTAACTGCAATATTCTTTTGCCTTTAAGCAGCACACATTGGCTAAATCTTCCTGTAAGTGTGCAGCCACTTTCTTTTTGCAATATATCTTTTTCTATGATAAATAAATGTCTCAAATATGTCTGAACGAGAATATTATTCACCTTTCTGTTTATTAAAATGGTAACATCTGGCATTAATTCTTTCACACATCAAAACATTTTATTCCCTTCTGGGCTCGCCCGGCATAACGGTTTTTAAGAAATCATTTGTTTTCGGCTGAAGGAAAGAAAATGGTTTGTAACAGAAAATGCTGATAACCATGGAGTTCTATCCACTTCTAACATTTCATCTGCTTAGTAAGTCAGGGAAAATAAGTGTATTGCTCTAGAATGAACTAGATGGGAATACAAATGCTATGAATTACTTTCAAAAGGTTGAGAATATGCTTTTAAAAGATATTAATTTTTCTCTCACACATACTTAAATCAAACATTCCCTGCACCAGGAAAGGTGCCATATATGCCCAGATTTTCAACCATATGGGCATGTATGTCAATGCAAAGGGATTTTCCAATAGGCATCTTGCGCTCTTTAGGTCACTCGGCTCTTTTTGTTGATGATTGTTTTTGTAGGGACAGGAATGGAAGTAGTTATCTGGAAACCCCTTCTATAGGAAGCTGTGAATAAAGGGATGGCCATCTCCCATAGGGCCAAATTCACTAACCAGCAAAGTGGCTAACACTAGCGAAAATTAGCCAGCGATACGTCATTTTGCCACTTTGCCAATTTGCCAATTTACTAAAAGTGTCCCTGGCAAAACGCCAGACTGAGTATCCCTGGCGAAACGCCAGGCAAAGTTGCACTCTGGTGAAGGGGCGAAACTACGCAAATGTACTACGTTTTTTTTTCTGAACGTTACCTCTTTCGCCAGAGTTTATTTTGCCAGGCGAAGTGCAATAGAGTAGATAGGAGTTTGTAAACGCTGGCGTTTTTTTACTTTTTATAGGGCAATAGGCTGAAAAATATCTGAAATTTTTTTAAGGGTACCCTCCTTCCCCCCTACATTTGATAAAATATGGCACCTAAACTATACTGTGGGCACATGTGTAGGGCATTAGAACACCTCTATATCATTTTATTACGTTTCCCTGGGCTTGTGTAGTATTATTTATTTGCTGCAGCATACACGTCCATTTAAACTTAAATTTTGGGCTGTATGCAAATTTCCAATTACTAGCGTAACTTCGAACCACTTCGTAACATCGCTAGCGCAACTTCGTAAGCAATTGATAACTTGTGCGCAACTTCCAATCTTCGTGAATTTGCGCAGCCCTGGTGAATCTACGCCTGACGAAGTGCGGGGAAGTCAATGCTGGTGCAACTTCAAAGGTAAGTAAATTTGCCCCATAGACTCAATTTTAATCAAATTATTAAAATTTTTAAAAATGATTTCCTTTTTCTCTGTAATAATAAAACGGTACCTCATATTGGAGGCTTATTTGGTTTAATTAATGTTTCAATAATTGTCTAGTAGACAGTAGAACTAGTAGAACAGTAACACCAACAAATAAAAGCAGTTTAAAATAATTCAAATATAATGTACTGTTGCTATGAATTGGTAAAAGTTATGTGTTTGCATCACAAACACTACTATAGTTTATATAAATAGGCTACTGTGTAGCCATGGGGGCAGCCATTCAAGCTAAAAAACGAGAAAAGTCTACTTAGTAGATAACAGATATGCTATGTAATAGAATATAACGGAATTCTACAGAGTGCATCTGTTATCTTATACATAACCTGTGCTTTGAATAGTTGCCACCATGGCTACACAGCAGCTTGTTTATATAAACTATAGTAGTCTTTCTGAAGCAAACCCACAAGTTGCACCAGTGCAGGCCAACAGTGCATTAAAGTTTAATTTTTAGCATTACTGTTCCTTTAAGGTACAGAAAGACCCCTTATCTGGAAAATCCCAGGCCCCAAGTATTCTGTATAACAGGTCCCATACCTGTACTAATCATATTTCTTAAAGATCTGAATGCCTAAACAGAACCATATCTATGCTTCTGATATCTAATTACTAGATAATATTATAATTTTATAATAATTATAATCTTATAATATAAGATAATATTGCCAAGTAAAATTCCATGCTTTGGTCCAGATTTAGTTCAAGAAGAAATCTTCTCATGAAAACACCATTGACGTTTATGAGGAAATGTGCAATTAGATGGTAACGTTTTCTACACAAACTGAGCTCCAGTCGAGGAACTTATCTAATGTTTTCTCTCATGAAAATAAAAATCAATGTGGAAATCTCAGTTATATTTTTTTCTCAATGAATGGAATCCAAACAATAACATGGGTAAGATTCATTTCAATGAGAAAAACTTCTCAAGGTTTATCTAATTCATTTTCTGCAAACTGAAATGTGAAAAGAATATCTCATAAAAACACCATAGAAATCTATGGGGAAATTTAGAATTGAATTAGGAGATTCATTTTTATCTCATGGTTTATGTCATGAAAACTCAATAGAAGTCTACAGGCCAGATTCTAAAATGAGAAAAACTTATTTTATGGTTTACCACGTGTAGACTTATGGGTGAGATTCCGTTTGAGAAGGAAAAACTTTTTTCCTAAATCAGTTCCAGTTTTTCCATTAGACTTCAATAGAGTTTTCATGTGAGAAACAGTGGGGGTCATTTATAAACTTCGCACAGGGCAGATAGGTCCGCACAGTGAATATATTTGTCCTGCGCATGGTTATATTTATAAAACTGAATAAGAGTGTGCCAACAGAATTGCGATTTTTTTTTTTTCAAACTAGGAATGTCTATAAGAGCTTTTTAAATATGGCAAAATTGTGAATATTATGTGCACACTCTGTGCTTGAATTACGCCACAACTTTGGTGGCAGAGAAAATATTCGCAGAACAGTTTCACAAATTGCGAATTTAAGTTACTGTCAACTATATTTTCGTGCACAACAACCTCGCACAGTGGGTGCACTCACGCAAACACACGCCTCATTTTCGAAAATTTATTCACAATGCAAATTCGCAAATTCGCAAAAAAACGGAAAGACGGGCACAGCAGTGCAATATTTTAGAGTTCAGGAAAAAACATGGGCAATACAACCATTTGTGAATAAATATTCGCTGGCGAACTTTATGAATGACTTTTTTTGCTATATGGAATATTTGCAATTATATTAGGAGATAAGTTTTGCTTATCAAATTTGAACCTGACCCAAGTTGGATAATAGCAAGATGCATTGCCAGATCAAGTTGTACTGCTGTGCTCAAGGCAATTCTACTTGGCCCAGTGCCCCACAAATTTGTCCCCTGCCTGCTTACACCCACAATTTCCCCCATCGTACTGCCAGCACTTGCACTACAACTCTCACTCCCCCTTATATACTCGTACTCACTCCAATCCCCCCCATTACATTCATTTGTAACCACATTGTGAAAGAAAATGGTTCCTGAGCAACGCTGGCTCTATGAACCTTTTAAAGATAGTCCAGAACACACAAACCATTGTATCTATAAACAAATTGAGAAAGCATGTTAAATATCATTATTTAATTAGAAGAAAAAACGGTATATTAATATATTACTCAACCATTAATTCTTATAAATGTTAAAATCACCGTAGGATAAACAATTATTTAACAGTGTTACAATCAATAACAAGACAAGTGTGAAGAGGAGAGAGTTGCCATGCCAACATTACTCCAAGACAAAGTTATGAGAGATGCTCACAAGGGATCTCAAGCATGATGCATGCAAGAAGATAAAATTTGTTTAAATAGCCAGCTGTGGACAAGAGAGGAAAGTGTATTCCTGTGTGCTTCGGGCAATGGCGTGTGTTTGCAAAAGGAATCTGAGCACACAAAAATAAATTGATTAAAATAAAGGGTAATGTGCAACCTTTTAGCCTTTCATCGTGCAAAGTTCTGGAAAAAAAAACTATATCAAAAGAGCCAGATAATTCACCATGACAGTAACACATTTGCTCTGCATATTTGTTTTTTTTATAAAGGTAATCATAATTTAAATTTCCATAAAAATGCTAGTAAAAACCAATAAGAGGTAGCTTCCAAAAACAGCTGTAAGTGTTAGAGCACCAATGTGAGCAAAAACAAGGTCCTTAGTGCTTGGTTACAAAGCACATGTGATTAGGGAATTATGCACAGCCTGCTCCTTCTACCATGAACTAATTCCAGCACAAAACGTGTGGCGCAGTGTTAAGGGTGCAGTGCAACCCTATATTTACAAGGCTCTGTTGCACCAAGCACCTCCCTCTGCTCCTTAACTTGGACCCGTTCATTAGAGTGTGGGATAGGGGGACACTTACCTGCCTCCCCCAGATGCAGGGGACCCCTGGAGCTACTGCCACTTCCAAACCAGATATTATGCCCTCAGTAAAGTAATCATTGGATTTTCACTAATGAATGGCTGTAAAATTTCAGCACTACAAAAATCATGCCATTTCGATTTCTCTTTTAAATAAAAGTATTATATACTTGAAATTATTGCATTCTTTTAAATAAGAAATGTGATTTTCTTGAAATTAAATTCTGATTTTAGTACATCGTTTTTTTCATACAGGCACAGGGTGACTTCAGGAAAATTATTCCTTCTGCAAGAATACATATATAAATAAGGACAATCAAAGTATGGAAAAACCCCATATTCGGAAAACCCCAGCATTCTAGATAATAGATCTTATACCAGGGGTGTCCAAACTGCGGCCCGAGGGCCACATGCGGCCCAGGATGCATATGAATGTGGCCCAGCTTGGTTCCAGAGGAAACGTCATGTCGCAAAAGATATAGGAAGAGGGGGGACTCTGCCCATTGCCCAGTTAGTAATAATAATATAATAACAAGTCTATTTAATATCCAGGTGTCCCATATTCCAGTGTATAGCTCCATCTGGTTATCCAACTGGCATTGTAGTTCTTTTGTGTGTATTTCCATTACTTTTACAAATCAAACGTGTTTGTGTATTTCATGTGTGGCCCCAGACAATTTTTCTTTTTCCAATGTGGCCCTGCGAGCCAAAAGTTTGGACACCCCTGTCTTATACCAATACCATCAGTCTATCTTGGTTCCTAGATCACTGGGACAGACCTTGTTTTTATTCTCACAGTAATAAAAGGGGATAAATATATCAATTTGATGGGGTGGGAGACATGGTAACTACCCCCAGGCGTAGTTTTGCATGTTTCAAAAAGTTCTAGGTCTATATGGGTAATTCTAGCAGCCAACAGAAACCAATAATTTGGTAACAATTTTTGGTCACCTGTCTATGTTTTATGTTGAAGATATAAATATTTGGCAATTAACACTTACAATCACAGGGCTGGAACTAGGGGTAGGCAAAAGAGGCACTTAACTAGGGTGCAAAGCTTAGGGGGCACCAGGCTTGTACCTTCCCTTGCTTAACCCTAGTCTTGCTGACCGAGTTCTGCTCTTCAACGCCAAAGCATGCAGATGTGTGCCTGTTGCCACTCTTTTGAGTGCATGCGTGCACTCGTCTGTGAGCGATGGCACGACCAGCCAGGTTGCCTGGGGCATAGAAAAAAACATGGGGAGCTACTGGAGCATTTTTGAAAACACAGATCTTCACTGCTAAAAGGCTGTGGTTGGCTTTGGCTGGTATAGAATCCCAAAACATAATGTACAACATTTCTGCCCTACTTCTTTAGTTATTTTTAATTCTCCTTTAAAGGCCAAATAAATTCTCAGATCATGATTACTTATAATGATAGGGATTCTGTGCTACTTTTCATGCCCCGAAGCCCTATGACACTATGGGGTATATTAATCAAAGAAGGAAAATAGAGATCGCCACAGTCCTCTAGAATGAAATTCCCATTCCCATTCATTTCTTTGGGATTTTTAAAAGATTTTTAAAAGAGTATTTATCAATGAGTGAAAGTTAAAGTTCATCCTTTGATAACTACGCCTTTAAAAATCCCATAGAAATAAATGGAGAGTGGCGGAATTTCACTCTAGCGGACTGTGGCGATCTCTAACTTCACTCTCTGATAAATATACCCTTATGACTTGGACTGGAAAATACGCCAGTGGCATAAGACTGCAAAGAAGAAGAACAGCATCGCTATGTTTTATGACGTTCATAATAATGCTACTGTTTGGTTTGTTTTCTTTCTTTATGCATTGTTAAGTGCATAAGGAAACAGTTTATATGGTTTGTGTGCACTGTAAAGTAAATCACCATATAAAGCATAATGTAAGTCTCAACAGAAATGAAAAGGACATAACACATCCTATAAAATAGCAGCATCATATCACTTACAATGATACTCCTGAAATTTTATTATTCTTAAGTGTATCATTGAAAAGTATGTTGGAAAATAAATGATATTTGTTAGACTGTTATAGCAAGTGTTACATTTAACAGATCAGTGAGAAGCATCCTGAACTCTCTGCATAACAAGTTGAATTTATGTTATTATCACCTGACACCAACTTAGTCCTCAAAGAAAGCTAAAAATTGGCTCGCACCTTCCATGTTCAGAAAGATGAATAACACCTTTGCGTTGCTTTTTGAAAACTGTGCTGCCATATAATTATGTTTTGCTTTTATGTTCCTTTTGTGTTTTCTCACTATCACCACTTCATTGTGGCTGCTTGCTCCAACACGGGAGGTCAAGTTTAGCCAGATCACTTGCAGTAAAATGCCATATTTAAGTTATATAGTGACATAGTAGACTCTGTGAAAGAAAAAAATATATACGTTCATAAAATCCACCTACTGGATGATTGCTATGCTGCTCTTTTTTCTGAGGAGGAATTTGATATACAGCTTACTGCACCAGTATATATGTTCAGCATCTCTATAACAGTAATGATCCAGGCCTTCAAAATTGTGCACAGGAGCTCCCCACCTTGGATTTTGTTTGGCCATTTTAGGAAGGTCACTGCTCATACTTAGTTTGCTCTAGGCAGCTTAGGGGACATTGTAAATCATCAAACAGAATAAAGGTTCACCTATCATAGAAGCTGATGGTAAAGGGCTGATTATTAAATTCTGATGGTAATTGCACTTCTTTTGAGATCTGTCATGTAATGTGAATCTGGACAAATCACTACTCAGTCTTCTATTGTGCCTTTCATATTTTGTTTATACAGTATATTGTGAGTTTTTCCATAAGCTCAGTAACTGACAGCAGCCCAGAGCTGTGATTCAGTAGATGGGGAGCTACTGGGGGCATAACCAGAGGCAAAGATCATCACTGCTAAAGGCTTGTGGTCCCTTTGGCTGGTACAGAAGCCCAACACATTATTTTAAGCATTTCTAGCCTACTTCTTTGATATGCTTTAGTTCTTATTGACTAACAATACACAACATCAGCATAGGAGCAACAGAGGACCAGATTCTCTGCCTGCATTTCTCCACAGGCTAAGCTCCACCTTGTCTAGCCCTAGACTATGGGGCAAATTCACTAAGCGCCGAACGCTAGCGTTAATTCGCTAGCGTTTGGCATTTTCGTTACTGCGCAAATTCACTAACGAACGCTGGCGTAGTTTCGCTAGTGTTACTTCGCACCCTTACGCCTGGCGAAGTTTCGCTAGTGACGTAACTACGCAAATTCACTAACGCGCGCAGTGTACTGAACACAACCTTTTACGCTAGACTTCCTTCGCCACCTCAGACCAGGCGAAGCGCAATAGAGTAGATAGGGATTGCTTCAAAAAAAGTCAAAATTTTTTCTAAGTCCCAAAAAACGCTGGCGTGTTTTCTACATTATGGGTGATAGGCTGAAAAAGATCGAAAAATTTTTTGGGGCTCCCCTCCTTCCCCCCTACATTTCCTGACTCATGGCAACTTACCTAGACAGTGGGCACATGTGTAGGACGAAATAAAATTTTTATTTGATGTTTTGAAGCTTTTGTAGCCATTTGTAGTGCTGATACGTATTCCTCCATTGAAATTTGAATTTGGCGCCGTATGCAAATTAGCCTTCGCTAGCGTAACTTCGCTTCACTTAGCGAACCAACGCTAGTGCAACTTCGCAATCTTACTCTACCCCTGTGCGCAACTTCGGATTTTAGTGAATTTGCGGAGCGCTGGCGAAACTACGCCTGGCGAAGTGCGGCGAAGTTGCGCCTGCGAAACTATGAATGTTAGTGAATTTGCCCCTAAAAGTGACCTAAATATTGCATTCATACTGAAGCCCCCTTATGGAAAGTTTTCCACTGCATAAAAATCGCTAAAAGACTGTATATGTGACTCTACAAGAAATTAATAATGCTTGTTGAATAGGTTTGCCTTCACAATTTAGACTTGCCTTGATTGTACCTTCTGTAGTCCTTTCCATCTGCCTATTGTCCTATAAGTGTTGCTGCCCCTTGTATATCTTCCAGGACTGGAACTAGGGGTAGGCAGAGTAGGCACGTGCCTAGGGCGCAAAGCTGGGTGGTGCCAGGCACGTACTACCTCTAGTCCGGTTGGTTCCCTTCTCTGCCCGACTATCTGTTGTATTTTAGCATTTTTTCGCTTGTTAGCAAGAACTGTAATCAGCGCATGCGCACTTGAGCGGTAGTTCGTGCATTCGGCCATTATATAGAACCACAGTTTTCTTTTCATAGTATTGTCTGCGCATGATGTTTAGGTCAGTGTTCTCCATATGAAGACTCAAAACTCAATAGTTTACTGCAGGTTAATGTAGGAAACTGATGTATCTTGTGCATTAATTGTGATTAATAATATATGATGGGTGTATTATATTATATATTTACAATGTATCAATAATTCATATGCATCAAATAATATAAGGGCTTACATATTATTATTATTAGTAGTAGTATTATTATTTCAGGGTTTTAAGTTCTCTTGTTGTTCTCTTGTTACAACCAGGTCTTCAGAAGGTACTACAGGGTTACTAGGATTTCTCAGTGAGTTACTCTATGGGTAAATCTGCAATTACTGATATGTGAGAGACCCTAATAAGTAAGAACAGTATGTGTAAACCCTTGCTAAATACCAAGAGAGGCCACCTTTTCCTTACACTGGAATTTATTAAATGAAAAAGGCCAAAAAGGTTAGGGTGAGGCCCTCTTTTGAGGATAGGCTTTCTCATGCCTCATGTCACACACATATCACTGCCTTAAAACCAGGAATAAGAAGGCCTAAACCCTCACTTAAAAAGACTGAAACAGCCTGTCTGCAAATTTGGATTTATGGCTGTTGTATCTGTGTTATTCAAGATGTTCTGGATGCATAGTTGGCCACAGTTGGCCACATAAATATATTGACTCATTTAGGGATAGGGTTAAATCAACAATCCTGGACAAACAAAGAAAAACCAAACACAACCTGAGCATCCTGGAAAGGAAGGCAATAAAGTCCCTGAAGAACAACAAAGACATAATAATAAAACCAGCGGACAAAGGAGGTGCAGTAGTCATAATGAACACCTCGGACTATATCACAGAGGCCCACAGACAGCTATCTAACCCAAACCACTACGCCAGATTAGACGGTGACCCCACAGAGGCCTACATCAAATAACTCAAAAACCTAATCAAAGCATTTCCAGCAACACACACAAACCTAGTACACTTGGTGCCAGAGTCCCCCAAAGTAGGTTCTACATGCTGCCCAAGATCCATAAAGAAGGAAACCCGGGGCGCCCAATAGTTTCTGGTATCGGAACACTGACGGAGAACATATCAGGTTGGGTCGAACAAATCCTCAAACCCCTAGTAAAAAATACCACAAGCTACTTACAGGACACCACAGACCTCCTAAACAAACTAGCAAACATAGGAGGTTTACCAGAGGGAACCATTTTGGCAACAATGGATGTGGAATCACTGTACACCAACATACCCCACAAAGATGGAACAGCAGCATGCAAGGAATTCCTACAAAATCACAGTCTACCAGCTGATACTGTCGTGAGTCTGATTGAATTTACACTTACTCATAACTATTTCTTGTTTGGCCAAGAACTGTACCTACAGCAGATGGGGACAAGTATGGGAACCAGATTTGCACCCCAGTATGCTAACCTTTTCATGGCGAAACTAGAACAAGATTTCCTTGCCTCCTGCACCACAAAACCCCTAGCATATCTCCGATATATTGATGACATCCTCATCATTTGGACAGATACTGAGCAAAAACTCATCCAATTCCATGAGCAGTTTAATAACTATCACCCCACCATCAACTTCAAATTAGTCCACTCCTCAAGCCACATCCACTTTCTAGACACAACTATTTATATCAAAGACAACACCTTACATACCACCATATATCGGAAACCCACAGACAAACCATCCTATCTGATGTATCCAGACCATACGAAACACGCCATCATCTACAGCCAGGCCTTACGCTACAACCAGATCTGTTCTGACACCTCAGAAAGGGATCAGCACCTTGAAACCCTCAGAAAAGATTTCATTGACAGAGGCTACAACCCAAGGGTCATAGACCACAACATACACAGAGCTACAAAGTCTCTAGAAGCCAACTACTGAAATACAAACAAAAAAGAGATACAGATCGGGTACCACTTGTTACAACCTACAACCCACAGCTAAAGGCCCTTAGAAAAATAGCCAGAGAGTTACAAGGCACACTAGAAAAAAACAACAGACTACATACTATATTTCCTGATCCACCTCTTCTGGCATTTAGACAACCTCCAAACCTAAGGAAACTCCTTATTTGAAGCTCACTTTCAGGACCCACGAACAATGAGACCCACCCATGTGGAAGAAAGAGATGTAAGACATGCCCACACATCCTCTCCACACAGAGTACAAATTCCTGGCACAATAGAGGAATACTATATACACGGCCACTACACCTGCTCATCTAGCAATGTGGTTTATGCAATAACTGCACAAAATGCCCAACAATAGGCATTTACATTGGAGAAACTGGACAAAGCCTCAGGTTCACAATAAACAATAAAAAATTGGACACACCAGTAGGTGAACATTTTAATAGCCCCAACCACAGTCTGGGAGACTTTCAAATTTCTGTCATCAAAGGCAATTTCAAAACAGAAAATGAACGCAAAGTATGGGAATACAAACTTATGCAAACCTTCAGGAGTCTGGAGACAGGACTAAATTTAGGCCATGGATTCATGGCAAATTACCAAGACTAGCAACAAACACATTCATTTTTTCTGTTGAGACAATACTATGGGAATCTGTTATCTATTTCACAATGTAGGTCTAATTTGTGCCTAGTCTGGACTACTTTGCATAACCCACCTCTCTGTAAATCTGTCCTTGCTTGTAATACAAATTATGCTTATGTGTTGTTTCTCCTTTTGTCCCTCACAGTCTTCTTTGTAAACAAAATGCTGTATATATGTCAGTGCCAACAGAGCTTCATTGTAATCAGCTTTGAAGAAGGAACTGCAATGTTCTGAAAGCTTGCTGTGATTATCATCTTAGTTAGCCAATAAAGGTATCACCTTTACACCACTTTTGTTATATTTCATATCAAAAGCTCTTCCCTATAGCATTTCATTTGTGTGTTTAAAGCAGTGTTATGTGTGTAGCATGAGGCATGTGAATACCTTCTATTGCCAAAAGGCTTTTTATTCCATTACTTGTTTTTATTGTAATAACTATTTATTACTATATTCCTGCCAAAATAAATAAAACAGAACCTCAATTGCTGGTTATTTAAGCCAATTACTTGATCATTAAAGAAGGTTTTTGCAGGTCGTTTATACTGTGCTTTAACTATTTCTATTCAGCTATTTCATGATTACTGCTTCTTACAGTAAAGTCATACTTAAATGTTTTCCTGCTATATTTAAAATGGATCTAAATGTTTTTGCTCAAAACTAATTTACCAACACTTTGCTGGACTACCAATCCCGGTACATTTTTTAAATATTAACGACACATGCAGGGAGCTGTAATATTGCAATATTGCTCAGCAATACTTTCCCCAGTTCTCCAGAGCAAGAGGCTATAATGCAAAATAGTTCTTTAAAGAAAATCTGGGTCTTTGCACCTGCATTTGAAATTGAACACATTAAACACAGTTTTTTTTTAGCACTGAACAAGCATGACTTCCTCCTTATGTCTGGTTGCAGTGAAATACTGTATATTGAAGCCAACATGACAATATAATCTCCATATGTAAGACAGCAGCAACATAACATAGTGCTGGTAAGCAACGCATTACTTAAAGGCTGTTTCCCATAGACTCCATTTTATCCAAAGAATCCAAATTTTAAAAAAAGTATTTACTTTTTCTCTGTAATAATAAAACAGTACCTTGTACTTGATCCCAGCTAAGATATAAGTAATACTTATTGGAAGCAAAATCAGCCTATTGGGTTTATTTAAAGTATAAATGATTTTCTATTAGACTTAGGGGCACATTTACTAAGCTCGAGTGCAGGATTAGAATGAAAAATACTTTGAATTTTGAATTTTTTTTTGGCTACTTCGACCATCGAATTGGCTACTTCGACCTTCGACTATGACTTCGACTTTGAATCGACGATTCAAACTAAAAATCGTTCGACTATTCGATAGTCGAAGTACTGTACCTTTCCCATAGGCTTTCTAAGCTTTTTTTGATCGAAGGAAAATCCTTCGATCGATGGATTAAAATCCTTCGGATCGTTCGATTCGAAGGATTTAATAGTTCGATCGAACGATTTTTCCTTTGATCGTTCGATTGAAGCATTTGCGGTAAATCCTTCGATATTTGAAGTCGAAGGATTTTACTTCGAGGGTTAATTAACCCTCGATATTTGACCAATAGTAAATGTGCCCCTTAAAGGAGAAGGAAATGTCCTCGGCGCTAACCCCCCTCCCCCCCTCCCGTGTATTGCCCCCCCTCCCTCCTCCCCCCTGGCCTACCCCTCCCGCTGGGCAAATGCCCCTAACTTGTTACTTACCCTTCTGCGCAGGTCCAGTCCACGGAGTTCACAGGCGACATCTTCTTCCACGCGATCTTCTTCCTCCTTTGACCGGCGTTTTGGCGCATGCGCAGTAGGATCATTTCGCCGGTACGGATCTACTGCGCATGCGCCAAAAGTCACGCGCATGCGCAGTAGATCGTACCGGCGAAATGATCCTACTGCGCATGCGCCGGTCAAAGGAGGAAGAAGATCGCGTGGAAGAAGATGTCGCCTGTGAACTCCGTGGACTGGACCTCCGCAGAAGGGTAAGTAACAAGTTAGGGACATTTGCCCAGCGGGAGGGGTAGGCCAGGGGGGAGGAGGGAGGGGGGGCAATACACGGGAGGGGGGAGGGGGGTTAGCGCCGAGGACATTTCCTTCCCCTTTAAGTTATGAAGATCCAAATTACAAACTCATTATCCAGAAAACCCCAGGTCTCGAGCATTTTTGATAACAGGTCCCATACCTTTCACAGAATTCTAAATGGAAACACCTGTTATTATGTTTTTGTTCAAGGTTTGTAGAAAAGGGGGAGCTGTGGACAAGTATTATGGAGGATTTAGATCCTTATTTTAATCAGCAGCCTTAGCCTATATCAAATTACTGCAACCTTTTTGTGGATGGTAAAATAGAAGCATTTTGTATAAGCAGAGACAGGTTTTGAGACCAGTCTTGCAGATATGCCATACTAAAACAGCATTGCCATTATTAAACAGTTTTCACCTGACGCATGCAGAAAAGTCAGCTATTCACTTGATCTCAATACTAGAATACTAGAAACATGCAAAGTTGTCATCCTGAATAATATAAGTGATGTAGAAAGGAGTGAAGGAATGACACATATAACAGATGTTAGTGCAGAAGTTACATATGTAGGAGTGAGTCATGCTGGTAGCAGTGTAAGAAGCATTTTGTTTCAGAATAATTGATGTACAACTCAGACTGCAAGTACAATGTGTACGTGTAAGTTCGGCAGTGTGTACAGAACAGCTAATAAAACTGATTTATCCAGTTGCATATTTCTACTCTGAATTCTGCACATGGAACAAGCATTTTTACAGCTTCTTCTAATACATTAAAGTGAAAGAACACATTTAACAGACTAGTACAGATATGGGATCCGTTACGCGGAAACCCATTATCCAGAAAGCTCCTAATTACAGGACATCTCACATATTAATCGAAAATTCTAAATTAATTAATTAATTCTACATTTTAAAACATAATTCCCTTTTCCCGGTAATAATTAAACACAACCCTGTACTTTATCCCAGCTAAGATATAATTAATCTTTATTGGAGGCAAAACAATCCTATTGGGCTTATTTAATGCTTAAATTATTAAGTTGACAAAATAATTTTGATTCAAATAATGGAAAACCCCAGGTCCCGAGCATTCTGCAGATCAGATCCCATACCTGTACATTTCATTAATACTAGTAAAATATGCATTAATTGTTGCCAATCCAATACCTTATCACATAAACAATTAAGTTACATAATACTATTTGATCTGGTTCTTTTCTCTCTATGCCTAGAGCTTCCAGGTCTTACTTATTTGCAGAGAGGATGGACCTTAACTGACACCACAGCAGTGGCTGTGCTCTTAGCAATACTTTATTATTAACTACTGTGCACATTTAAAATCCAGTTAAAATTCAAGCAGCAAATCAATTTAAAAAAAAAAAAAAAGAATTATTGATGACAAAAACAGATGATGTCATTCTTATACTATTTTGATGATCAGTACACAGTGTGATCCTGTGCAATAAATCATCTGCAGGATAACACATAGGGCGAATCTGTATTATAAATGATTCTCTCAGTGGTACACAGTGTGCATCTTAACATCAAGTCTGAACCTGGGAAGTGATTACATTTTGAACTGAAGCCCCTTGGTGTTGATGCTTATATATAACTGATGTATCAGTAAGTAAGAGAAAAGCTACATATTGTTATAACTAGTGATAAGTGAAACAAGCTCATTTGGCTTCGCCGAAAAATTTGCAAACCTTGGAAGAATTCGTGAAATGGTAGAAGTTTGCGGAAATGAATTGGAGTCAATGGGAAGGTGAAATTAAATTGCAGTTAATACCTTTTTAGCTCGCAATACCATATACATTGTCCTGCTTTGTTACAGAAGCTCTTTCCCGGTATGCTACTACTGTTCTTTGTAGACAAAGTCCTCCCATGTTGCCAATTTCTTCCAAACATGATGCCCGTATAGCTCCTTAGATAGGGGGCTGCCTGGGGAGGGTTCCAACCTGATTGGTTGATGTAGAAAACGAGGGGTTCATAATAATGACAGCAGAAAAAAACACATTTTTTTCCAGTGAAACAATAGCATGGCAAAATAATAGCATGTACTTGTACCAGGCAAGAAAAGTTGCTCATCACTAGTAGTGCTGAATGGTGAAATAATACTATTAATCATTACTACATATAAGTTTAGGCAATGGTAAATGGGACATTTTATGAATTATGGTACTAAATATAGTTCACATAAAATCAATGCAGTGCACAAGACTTCAAATCATATCTGGGAGGGTTTAGTGCACACTGAATAAAATATAACTTAAAACTTATCAGATATATGTGTATGCCTAAATATTACCATCCCAACCCCACCCCTAAAACATGTGCTTTTGTTTAACTGACCATGTTGCAGCTACATTTACATGTATTATTTAACTGTATTTGACTTTACAGTGGCTCTGCCCTTAAGGCCAGGATATTAGTGACCAAGACTGGCTTAAGAACAGATTTCATCCAAGTCAGAGGTTCTCCTGGTGGAATATTCGTACACAGAATTTTATTCTCTATCAAAGTATATACTAATATAACTGAAGCAATTCGTTTGCATTAAGAATCAATTGGCATTGATGCTGGGATTTTTTTCTTCTAAATTGAAGTTGCTGAAGCGACACTAAAAACTACTTTGGTATTTATCAACTGAACATTAATTGGCAAGTTGCCAAAAATAAAATATAAACCTCCTGCCAACAAAAAGCACATCATAAACTTATGCTTTATTTATATATATATATATAAATATATATATATATATATATATATATAGTATATATATATATATATATATATATATATATATACTGTATATATAGATATATATTGATATATAGATATATCTATATATATAATACACAAAAGCCATGAATATCTTGTAAATTATATCCATATATAAACGGAGAGTAGTGATGTCATTTCTGTCACATGACTCACTAAAACTTGTGTATTATAATAAATAAAGTACCCTGTGTTGCAAAATATGAGGATATTAGACGTAACCTCTGAGTTTCATGCCCTGTATAAAAACACTCGGGCTTCGGCCTCGTGTTTTTATATGGTCATGAATCTCCTCGGTAACTTATAATATCCTTATATTTTACAAAAGGGGGTACTTTATTCCATATATATATATATATATATATATATATATATATATATATATATATTATAGTTCATTTATTAACAACTAGCGCAATGATTTATTCAGCAATAGTAGTTTATTAATTAAAAGATGTTCATTTTTTTTAATGAAAACACAGCATTTAGGGGCCATATATTTTTTTCTCCATAGACTTCTATTAAGTTTTCACAAGACAAATCATGAGATGCCTTTTTGATTGCATTGCATGTAATCTGGCCCACAATTTGCTGGTAAACCAGCCACGTTGAAATGCATAATTTATGTACCATGCTAACTTTTTCCATGCATTGAGGGTTTCCCAATAGAAACTTCTTGTTTACTATGGGACATCGTGCTGAATGAATTCATATACTGTATACTTCCATTTTCTTAAGGTCAGTGTACTCAAATACAGGTATGGGATCTGTTATCCGGAAACCCATTATCCAGAAAGCTCCGAATTACGAAAAGACCATCTCCCATAGACCGCATTAATCCAAATTTTAAAAAATGATTTCCTTTTTCACTGTAATAATAAAACAGTACCTTGTACTTGATCCCAAATAAGATATTATTAATCATTATTGGAAGCAAACCCAGAATATTGGATTTATTTAATGTTGACATGCTTTTCTAGTAGACTTAAGGTTTGGAGATCCAAATTAAGGAAAGATCCGTTATTCAGAATACCCCAAGTCTCAAGCATTTTTGATAACTGATGCCATACCTGTAGTAACAAAAGTACAAGAAAATGTACTTTATTTCCTAATTTAGTTTCAGATTTTTCCATAGAGCCAGAGGCAATTCAATGAGAAAAACTTATCTCATTGTTTTCCCATGAAAATTCTATTGAAGTCTATGGGAAACACTGGAATTGAATTTGGAAAAAAATTGCAGATAGGTCCAGATTCAAATTGATGAGAAAAACATACCTAAATGAATTACAGATTCCCCCATAGATGTCAATGGAATTTTCATGTGAAAAACCTTGAGATAGAATTTACTCATTAAACTGATCATGGCCCTGCAACGCATATTTCAATTTAAAATCTCCCCATAGACTTCTACCGAATTTTCATGAAATAAACAATTAATTACAAGGTAATGGTCCAGAATTGAATATGGACCATTGTGTTTTAGTTATAATGACCTTAGTGCCGGTTGAGTACCCAGCAGCTGTAATTGAATCCCCCTTAAGGAAGTAAATTAAGTATTTAATGATATTAAGTATGAAATATTTTCATACTGCAGTACTGCAGCACACCACATTTTACACAAACTACAATACTTTGATTTAACCATTTATTTTCTGTAATGGAATGATTCAGTAAAATAAATGTCTGATTTCGGTAGGTACGCCAGGTACTGCAGTTGAGCTGCCATGAGCACTAATACTCCACAGACAACAGGATAAGTTGATACATCAGCTTTGATAAATATGTAAATTTAAAAATATGTACTTGACAGTTAGGAAAGTTTCAATAAATCTGAAAATATGTCAAACTAATTTGAATTATTCTGTTTTTTTTCCCAGTTTGATCTTTCATCAGTCTTCCCCTAAGTACTTAAATGGTTGCCTGTAAATTCTTAAGGCTATACATATCTCACATAATAATAATAAAATAAAGCAGTTGTTTGACAGATAGAGGTACATACAAATTACAAAGAGCTTATTTGTAGAGGGCTACATCTCTAATGTCAAAACTGCTGAAAATGCAGCTTTATAAATAAATAGAATGTGAGGAAATAAAAAGAAGCACTTTGTTCACAAACTGTGACTTTAAATGTAAATCCCCATAGAATGCAAACAGTGCAGAAAATGTACAGCACAAAATATACTTAACTCTAAAAGTTAGTTCAAGTGCAATATAGTTGATAAGAAATATAAATATATATAAAACTATATGTATTAGATATAAAAATAAGCTAAACTATATCAGAACAGTACAGCGTCGGACTGGGATGCCTGGGGCCCACCAGAAAACCTTTGAGTGCAGACCGACTCTCCAAATTATTTTTCCTTTTTTTCTTCACTCACTTCTCTTCTTTATTATTTTAATCACTTCTCCTTACATATTATTATCCATTCTTCCCTTCATTTCCTCTCTTCTCTCTTAGAAATTGGGAATGGCTGTGGTATAGACATACAACGCAAATAATTGGGTGAGCAGAAGGGCCCACTGATAATTGGGTCCATCAGGAGTTTTCCTGGTATCCTGGTGGGCCAGTCTGACACTGGAACAGAATAGTAGAATATACTGTGTGTATATATCTACTTTTGCTTTAAAGGAGAAGGAAAGCCCCAGGGCGCAAAACCCCTCCCCCCTCCCCTCCGTTGCCCCCCCTCCCTCCTCCCCCCTGGCCTACCTGTCCCCCTTGGCAAATGCCCCTAACTTGTTACTCACCCCTCTGCGCAGGTCCTGTCCACGGAGTTCGCAGTCGCCATCTTCTCCCACGCGCGTCTTCTTCCTGCGATGACCGGCGTTTTCTGGCGCATGCGCAGTAGGAACAGTTACCGGTACGGCTCTACTGCGCATGCGCCGAATGTCACGAAGTGAAATCGGAAAACTTTGTGACATTCGGCGCTTGCGCAGTAGAGCCGTACCGGTAACTGTTCCTACTGCGCATGCGCCAGAAAACGCCAGTCATCGCAGGAAGAAGACGCGCGTGAAAGAAGATGGTGACTGTGAACTCCGTGGACAGGACCTGCGCAGAGGGGTGAGTAACAAGTTAGGGGCATTTGCCCAGGGGGACAGGTAGGCCAGGGGGGAGGAGGGAGGGGGGGCAACGGAGGGGAGGGGTTTTGCGCCCTGGGGCTTTCCTTCTCCTTTAAGACCAATTTTATTGACATCAAAGCCATTGTGATTGGAATCAGTCTCATACTTATCAAGCCCACTAGAAAAATGAGCCTTCAATCATAGGGTCCTAGAAAAAGTAAAAAACATGTCCATCTGTAATTGAAAATCATCCAAATTAGTTAGGGCAGAAATTAAGTCCTTTACAAAGCAGTTGTAAGGGTGAAAGTTCCACATATGTAAGGTTGAAAACTACTTGTTGCAAGCCATCCGTCATAGCTGTTGTTTCCGCTCCTGTAGATGTGACTTTTTGCTTTCTCTTCCTCCATTGTCTGCCTCCCCTTTCTTGTTCTTGTTCTTCTTTCCTTCTGGGCCTTAAAGGAGAAGGAAAGGCTAAAATTAAGTAAGCTTTATCAGAAAGGTCTATATAAATACACCAGTAAACCCTCAAAGCAATGCTACTCTGAGTCCTCTGTCAAAAGAAACATCACATTTATTTGCTTTTATTGTGTATACATGGACTTCTGTATCAGACTTCCTGTTTTCAGCTTAAACCTCCAGGGCACGGCCTTGAGCATGCTCAGTTTGCTCCTCTCCCCCTCCCTCCTCCCATCCCTGCTGTAATCTGAGCTCAGAGCTGTTAGTGAGCAGGGAGAGATTCAGGCAGGAAGTGATGTCACACCAAGCTTATATGGCAGCTTCTATCCTAAACAAAAAGAGACAGTGTCTAGAGCTGTTTGCTCAGGTATGGTAAAGCATACTGCAGAATAAATATAGTGTTCTAGCTTGCACTATTGTGGCTATTTTATTTGCAGTAAACTGTCTTGGAGCTTTCCTTCTCCTTTAAAAAATTGAAGTAGTTCAGAAAGTCAGGGATAGATTTTCCCAGTATAGAGCTACAGTTGATACTCACAATTATACACTCCCTATTTCCAAACATTGCCTTGAAAAATGTCACTCTGCTGAAGATCTCAGATTCAGGGTGGTTCAACACATCCCACAACCCCGAAGAGGGGGCATAAGGTCTTGTTACGAAGTACAATGGATACACCTTCTGAAGTCATTAAGTCCGACTGGACTAAAAAAAGACTTTGATCTTTATATATTTATATATTAAGGTCAGTCCTCAAAAAGTCCTTTAGTAGGTTGGGTACCTGCAAGCCCCCCAAAAAAATCAGGTCATTGGGATGATTGCTGGCAGTTAAATGTAGGTGCAGGTTAGTGAGTCTACAGGTCTGTGCCTTGCAGGATGGGGCTGATAGAGTATTGTGTTATACTTATCTTAAACAGATATTTCACCTTGTTTCTGTGTTTATGATGATATCACTTCAATTTTTTTAGGGTGGACAAGTAGCTGTTTGGGTTTTGAGTACAGCTGTTTTGGGTTGAATAGTAGGTCCAGGTAGTAAAAATGCTGATTGTGTGACGGAGTTGGACTACCCCCCCCCCCATTAGAAATGCACAGGTATCTGTCTCAAGGACTATCTACCGTAGGTTAATTGGTTATGGCTAGGTCACACCTTTAATGTAGGCCATTAGAGAAGGAGATTTAAATACAAGGTCAGGGCCCCATTTAAACTTGTAAATTAGCCAGGGGGTGTTATAGGTCCTTTATTTTTCTATCATAAATCAGTGTGTTGGTGCAACATGCATGTTTTATGGTTTGCAAAGTTTGCACAATGTCAGTGTTGCACCAGTGATCATAAATCTTCTCTTCTCATAATCTACTGTACGTCAAAAATGTATGTAAATTTAAATGTTGCAAAACTCTCTATAACTGGGATTAATCATAATGGTTTTCATGTTCTTTTTGTACAGAAATGTCAATTGTGAAACATCTGTTGTGAGCAACTGTTTTAATTGATGCTGAACTGAAGTATATTATTTTCTCAACTAACATCTGTTTCATTTTATAATTTTTTACATTGACTTGGGGGTTCAAATCCCATGAAACTGACACTTTACCCTTGCTTACTTGTACTTATCTATTTTATTTGCATAATTGCAAGTGCACACTGTACAAAAATTCTGATGTGCACCACAATGTTTGTAACCAGGCAAACTTTAGGAAAGTAAAGACACTGGCAATTACTACAAGAACAAAAAAATAGTGTAACACCCTCTTGGAGACCCCCCTGGTGCCAAGGTTGCACATTCTTTTACTTCAGATCCTGAATCCCCTTTGCAAGGTGAAGGGGTACTGGAAATTTCTTCTCCTGGCAGTGCCTCTACCTAATGGGATCTGGGAATACACCTGTGGGTGGCCCCATTAGGAAAACATTCAACACACACTGTATTGTGTAACAAATATAACTTTATGCAAAATTTAAAGGCAAAGTAAATCTTCATTTATATCACATAAATGACCCACGACCCTGGGAACCTGTGGCATCCCATTCTGGCACCTCCTTGCCTGGCAAAGTCCTGCACTACACCCTTTGGCAGACAAAGGGTCTCATTACCTTTTCCCCAAAGTGTACCAGTGTCCCGAGGTAGCACTACAAGCCCAAATACCATTACCGTTGGACAAGGTATTTGCTCCCACGTAGCAGGCACACGAAAAGCCTCAGGCACAATTCACCCTTGGGATTCACACAGCGTTTCAACAGGCATCCACATTGTTGAAGTCCTTTTAACCAAGCACCTGCATTACTACACTATCAGCAGTGTGAGCAGGATAAACCCCCTTTATTCCTTACAGCATAGCTTCCAGCACTGTCTATAGCGCAACCATTTAGAAATCCTCCTCTGCAGAACTACAGCTTCCAGCACTCTCCATAGCGTAAGCACACAAGATGTCCATCCAAGCTCCAAACCGGCATGGTTAAGCTTACCAGGCTCTGGAGTACCCTGCATCAGCCCGCAGGACTATCGAACTCCTTTTAGCCCCTTACATCTTTGCAGCAGTTCTGTCCATCTTCTCTCCATGAAAGTGAAAGCAGGAAACCCTCCTATGAGCACGTGGCTCTCCTATATATTCAAGTGGTGCAGCAGCGATACCTTGTGACACCCTCTGGTATCTGCCAGCCATGCTGCACATGGACAAGGCTGCAGCCCCTCTCAAGACTCTAGGAGACCCTGTAGCTACACAGGCAAGGGGATTTCCACCATGTGGTTCATATTTTAAGGAACAGAGGGGAATCAACCCTCTGTATCCCTACATTCGCATCACAAAACAAGGTGCATTGCTAGAACTGAATTTAATCTCATTATCAATGAAAATGGATAGCTTAAGGAACAAAATATCTCAGTGTCCTAAATATATTGATAATGGGTATGGGGATAACGACTGCAGAGGACCTCTTGTATTTGTCTATATGAATTTTGTGGTCACAGCCTCATTGCACCCCCACTAAATGGTTTTAAAAATCAGTGGTGAGCCTAACTTTCCCTTGTTTGTTATAGTGGCTAGCTCCATGTTGTAGCTCACACCCTTTCCAGCTATAGTCAGGTGGCCAATAAAAGGGCAACCATGTTAGGGAATTTAAGCCTTGAAAGCAGCAAGTATTGTGCACGTACAACTAAGTCCCTGTGTAAAATGTATAATGAAGCAATAGAATTCTTAATGAATTAGATGAAAGTTTAGTGTAGGACTGGCCAGACCAGGGATGACATTGTATGTATGTATATTTTTATTTGTATAGCGCTCCTTGAGGGCAAAGCACTGTACATATATTTGTCTATATGAATTTTGTGGTCACAGCCTCATTGCACCCCCACTAAATGGTTTTAAAAATCAGTGGTGAGCCTAACTTTCCCTTGTTTGTTATAGTGGCTAGCTCCATGTTGTAGCTCACACCCTAGCGCTCCTTGAGGGCAAAGCACTGTACAGCAAAACAATAAATTAGTAGTAACAAACAAGGGGTCATTGAAATAAAAAGTAACAATAAGTGCATTATTAGAAATACAATTCACATAAATATAAAATATAATTACAACACAGATTAAGTGCTCAGTGTCAAGGAAACCCCGTAGGGCTTACAGTCTAAATGGGAGGGTAACATACAGACACAATTCAGAGGGGTATTAAGGTGCTGCAGGTTACAGTTTGTTACACTTTTATATAAGTGCCAGTTCCCAGTTCAGGTGTTATCCAGGTGCTCCCAGAGGTAGACTTTGAGTTTTGTTTTAAAAGCACTGTAGGACGATTCTCTCCTGAGAGATTCAGGAATGGCATTCCAAATATAAGGAGTCGCAAGAGAGAAGGGTTTGATACAGGAAATAGCAGTAGTAGTGGGGGTACAACCAAGCAGTTGCTCTGAGAGGAGCGGAGGTTTCAGCCAGGAACATATAGAGAAACAAGAGATAAGATGTAGTAAGGTGCAGAGGAATGAAGGGCTTTGAAGGTTATGAGGAGGAGTTTATAAGATATTCTTTGTTTATAGGAAGCCATAATAAGGACTTCAGCAGTGGAGAGAGATGGGAGTTAGGGAGGCCAGTTAGTAGAAGGTTACAGTAATCTAGTCTGGATAGGAGGAGAGCATGCAGGAGCATCTTGGCCGTAGCCGGTGAAAGGAAGGGACAGATTTTGGCAATATTTCGTAAGAAAAAGTGACAGGTTTAGACAGTGGTGTTAATATGATCAGAGAAGGAGAGAGAGGAGTCAAAGATTACCCCCAGACAGCAAGCTGAGTTGACAGGATTAATGAGCATGCCATCAATAGAGATAGTAAATAGGGGAGTAGGACCAGGCTTAGGTGGAAAGATGATTAGTTCAGTTTTTGTTAGGTTGAGTTTGAGGTGGCGCTGGTTCATCCAATTTGAGATAGCTAGGAGGCAGTTAGAGATTTGAGCCTCTGTTTCAGCTGTTAATGAAGGGGTGGATAAATATATTTGGGTATCATCAGCATACAGATGATAATTAAAGCCAAATGAACGGATGAGATCTCCCACAGACAGAGTGTACAGGGAGAACAAGAGCGGGCCAAGTACAGAGCCTTGCGGCACCCCCGCATTCAGTGGAACTGGAGATGAGGTTTTGTTATCATAGGAGACAGTGAATGATTGGTTAGAAAGGTAAGAAGAGAGCCAAGATGCAGCCTGGTTACAGATGCCAAGCGAATACAGAATCTGCATCAGGACATTGACGTATTTGGCCAGCTTAAATATATTGCAATATATGGACAAACAATCACTGTTTTGTTTAAAGGGGAGGGCATTTTAGTATCTTAATGCACAAAATGTCTCTGTTCTTTGTATAGAAATAATGGGTTCAGAGGACCTCTTGTCTTTTTCTGTATGAATTTAACGGCCACAGCCTCATTGCGCCTCATTTAGTGGTGAGCATAACTTTCCCTTTTTTTGCTATACTTTATTGGATTTCCCCACATAACTTTAAACTTCCCAATAACATTATCTCACAAATAATTTTTTTTTTTAAAAGGTTTTTTGTGTTTTGTTTTTAACGACATACAAACAAGACAATCACAGTCCATGTACAATTCAGAATAAACCTCACAGCATTATATACTGACAGAGCAATCACAATGTTTCTACAATACAAGGAAAGGAGAAGGTAGCAATACAGGTCAAATCCCTGATAAATGGTCTGTGCACTACCACCAAGAGTATCTAGGCAGGAGGTACCTCTGGAAGCTCAAGTGTTGGGTTAGCATCTAACCAAGCGGCCCAGATATTATCGAATTTAGTAGGAGAGCCTCGAGCTGCATATGTTAGTTTTATAAGTGGTAGAGTTTTGTTCACTAGTGTAACCCAGTCTAGCTATTTCGGTGATTCAGAACTCATCCATTTAATGGCAATTAGTTTCTTTGCATAAAACAAAATCGCTCTCATCAGTTTCCTGGAGTCAGCTCGAGGAAGGAGATCCTCCACTACTCCCAAGAGACACACCTCTGGAGACTTAACTCTAGGCAAAGCCAGATGTTCATCTACATAACCTATTACCTCAGACCAATATCTGCTAATGTGTACACATTCCCATACCATATGCTCGAAGCCCGCATTCACAATTTGGCATTTTGGGCACTCAGCATTAAGTGATTTCCCCATAATTTGCAACCTAAGTGGAGTGATATATACCTGGTGGAAGAATTTAAATTGTATGAATCTGTCTCTTGTGGCAATGAGGTAGTCATATATATGATCAGTTGCTTCTGCCCATTGTTCCTCGTCAAGCGCAGGAATTACCTTAGTCCATTTAAGTTTTGCTTTGGCAAAGGGGGTAGGTGCGGTTAGAGGCAGCAATTTGTATATTTGTGAGAGTAACTTATCAGCGTTGGGTTCCCAGAGTCTATCCTCCCATACGGTTGTGCCCAAATTCGGTTTGAGAGAACTAAATTGTGACTGAAAGGCATGGCGTAACTGCAGATATCTAAAAAATTGTAGACTGTGATTTCCCAATTTCTCTTTCAGCACTTCAAACTGGGGGAAAATGCTGTCCACTATTAGATCAGATAGCCACTTGATTCCTATCCGGGGCCAGTAATAGAAGTCAGGAAGATCAAGAAACTGCTGGAGATTAGAGTTTCTCCAAATGGGCACATGTGGGGAGGTACCGTTACTGACCCTTGACTTTTGTTTCATTACCTTATCCCATACTCTGATAGGGGTGATAAGCACTTCAGGTATATCCGGTGAGTCTTTAAGGGACCTGTATGGCGCGTTACGTAAGGCCTCTAGTGAACCCATAATATTTCCGTGTAAGGCTGTTAAGAGGTTATCAGGATCTGGATTGAACCAATTATGTATATAAGTTAGTTGTTCTGCAAAAAAATAGTGTTGCATATGAGGTAAGGCCAGGCCTCCCGTGTGATACGAGGCCGTTAGAGTGTCCCAACCGACTCGGGGGGATTTATTTGCCCAAATAAAGGACCTCATTTCACTATTAAGTTTAGTAAAGAATCTGTTTGTCAGCATTACCGGAGCATTTTGGAGCGGGTAGAGGAATTTCGGGAGGTAGATCATTTTAAAAAGGTTGATTCTGCCCCAAACCGTTAACGGGAGTTTAATCCAGTGCAGAGCATCATTCTTAAATTTGGCAACGATTGGATCTAGATTGGTCTCGCAGAATTTGGATGTATTTCTAGTAATCTCTATGCCTAGGTATCTGAATTGGGAAACCCATTTGAGACCATTGCTAGTATCCCCCACCCTTGAGTCTGCCAGAGAAAATAGGTTGCTCTTTTGTCTATTTATCCGAAGCCCACTGTGGTCGCCAAAGATTTCTACCGTGGTTAAGGCTTGGGTGAGTGAGTTACCATCATCATTCAGAGATAGGATTATGTCATCTGCATATAAGGCTATTTTGTCTTCTGTCCTGTTGACCCTAAGGCCTCGAATCCCTGCATTAAGACGTATCGCTATGGCAAGGGGCTCAACCACCAAGGCAAACAGGACGGGGGACAACGGGCAGTCCTGCCTAGTACCTCTGCCCAAATCAATTTTGTCAGATAGGATGGTATTAACACGAATACACGCAGTGGGTCTTTGGTATAACAACTGCACCCCAGCAATAAACCGAGGGCCGAACCCGTACCTTTTTAACACCGCCCATAGGAAGGTCCAGCTAACTGAATCAAATGCTTTTGTGATATCAAGGGACGCCAGTAGGCCCTCAGAGTGTGTCATTTTGGAATATTGTACATGAGTAAAGACCCTTCTCAGGTTCAGGGAGGTAGTTTTTTTAGGCATAAAACCCGACTGATCACAATGTATCAGCTCCGTTATGACTTTCGCAAGCCTATCTGTTAGTGTTTTCGCCAAAATTTTGGCGTCCGTATTGAGCAGGGAGATAGGCCTGTAAGAGTCACACCGGGTCGGATCCTTCCCGGGTTTAAGAATTAGTATGATCACCGCCTCATAGAATGAGTCAGGGAGCATACGGGCCAGGGGTTTTTTCCGAAGGTAAAGCATGGATTGCCTCAGCAACTTCCTGAGGAGAGATAAGATTATCTAAGAAACGACTTTGCTCAACAGACATCTTGGGAATGGGAATGCTGTCTAGATAATTCTCTATATTGGTTCCGTCATTAGGGTGCTGTTCTGCATAGATGTCAATAAAGTACTAAGGGAATACATTGGCTATTTGTTGAGGGTTTGTATGAGGGATGCCAACATTGTCTGTAACAGTTGAGATTACCGTAATATCCTCCTTAGTTTTAGAAAGATGGGCCAAGACCTTACCATTTTTGTCCCCTGATTCAAACACTTTTTGGCTCTGGTACAGTAGTTTCTTCCTAGTCATATTTACTAATTGCATGTCTAATTCCTTTTGGGCCTTCACTAACTGGGCATGTTGTTCCTCCGTTTTCCCCATGGTAAATATGGCTTGGGCCTCTTGCATTTCTGCCTCCTTTTGTTTCAAGACTTCCCTAGCATCTTCCCTGGTACTTTTTATAGCAGTAATAAGAGACCCCCTTGACACTGCTTTAGAGGCATCCCAAGTTATATTAGTACTTGCAGTGTCGACATTAGCCTCCCAATATTGTTCATAGTCTTGAATACATCTGGATGCTATTGATTCATTAGTTAACCACAATGGGGAAAGACGCCATAATGCATGTTTGGAAGCTATACCCAGAGAGATTGTAAGCTCAAGTGGGGAATGGTCTGAGTGTGCCCTTGGTAGATATTGGATCCCCTGGAGAAGTTGTGCAAAGGTTACGGTGCCTAATGCTAAATCAATGCGTGACATCATGCTGTGGGATTTAGAGTGACATGAGAATTGCGTTTCTGCTTGATATTTAGTACACCATAAATCGAGTAGCCCTAGAGCTGCCATCCATCCCTTGAGATGGGCGGCAGATGTTTCCACATCTGAAAGTCTGTCAACCTCTGGGTTCACCGTGCTATTAAAATCACCTAAGTAGCAGATAGGATCAGCAGGAAGGGCCAATACCTTTTGGGATATTTGTTCTAATAGTGCAAGGGAGAACAGAGGAGGCATGTATACGTTTACAAGGATCAATGGCTGATTGTGAATCTTGCAATGTAAAATTATAAATCTACCAAAGAAATCAGTATGGAGGGTGAGGAGTTCAAATGGGACCCCTTTTTTAATCAGTATAGAGACTCCTCTGGAGTAGGTTGAGAATGGCGCATGATATGCATGTCCCACCCAGTGGCGTTTGAGGGCTAACAGTTTTTGGCCAGTCAGGTGGGTCTCCTGGAGTAGGACCACCTCTGGGCGCCGTTTATGAATCTGGTTAAGTATGAGCGCTCTTTTGAATTTGGAATTGAGTCCTCTAACATTCCACGTTACAAGTGTCACATTCGCCATGATAAGAAAAATAAAATGGGTTGCCACCAGAGCCAGATGCCCTGTCGTAGCCTGTCAGATAGACTGTGAGTACACACAACAAAAAACACGACATACAAAACCCCAACTTGATGTACAGATCAGCGTATTACGTCTCTTTGTGAGACTGACCATGGACTTGAGACCCTGCCCACCCCCCAAACCTGGGTGGGCCTATACCAAGAGCTGTAAACTTGCTGACGATGATGTCCAATTAGCAAAACAGCTAGCCAACAACCTATAGTCGTATAGGCCTGGAAGGCAAAGAGTTAAGTTCCAATGTCACCGTGCCATTGCTCACGCCCTGCTTTTCCTCCATAGAAATAGAACTAGAACCACAATATGCAATAGTCAACGTAGAACATAAAACAGAAAGTCTCCTTGCAGAGGGCATATGGCGGGCACTGCCCCAGGCCTGTGCAGCAAATGCCATGGGGGGGAGTACCGTTAGCTTACCAGTACAGGCATCTAATCAGCTCATCAAAGGATGTGTATAGTGGCCATCAGATGTAGGGCTGTCCACTACCATAGTACATCCGGACGGATGGGAGAGCGGCTTAGGTGTAAAGCTGGCCATAGACGCAAAGATCCGATCGTACGAATCAACGTACGATCGGACTTTCCCATCTCCCGACCCTCCACTAACCATTCAGATCAAAGTCTTTACCATTCCGATCAAATTAGAACAGATCAGCCAATGTTCTGCCCCTGACAGCAATCTTACGATACTTATGTCTGACAACACTGGTGACAGTCTCCCTCTGAAAATCGTACGATCGGCAATACACGCAGAGATATTATCGGCAGGCGACAGAAATTTTCTAACCTGTCCGATCGACCAAACGACCGATCTCCGACGGACGAAAAATGTCGGGACTCTCCACACATGGTCCGAAAATCGTACGAATCCACGATTCGTACGATCGGATCTTTGCGTCTATGGCCAGCTTAAGTAGCAGGGTGTGTTGCTGAATAAAAGTAGTGTCGGCCCCAAAATCAAAGGTGGTTTACAACGGAGCCCTATCACCAGGGTCTTCACCCTCCCGTTGTGGGTTATGTCGGGGAGCTAAACTCAGTGTGTCTAGCCATTGATCAGCTTCTCCTGCTGTTTGAAAAAAATGTGTGTGATCCCCTTTAATGACTCGCAATTTAGCTGGATACATCATCGAATACATAATGCCAGCACCTCTGAGTCTCCGCTTCACCCCTTGGTAAGAGGCCCGCAGCTTCTGCACGGCCTGGGAGTAGTCGGGGTACAGTGAAATATTCGCGCCATTAAAGGTCAGTTGGCCTGTTTTTCTTGCAGCCGCCATAGCTACGTCCTGGTCTCTATAATTAAGGAGCCGCATTATCAGAGGCCTAGGAGGAGCGCCTGGTGGTAGGGGCCATGTGGGGACACGGCGTGCCCTTTCAACAACGAAAATATCAGAAAAAGTGTCTCTTGTCATCAGTCATCATCTTCTTCAGAGCAATTTGCACTGCTGTCCACTTAAAGGAAAACTATACCCCTCAAACAATATAGGTCTGTATAAAAAGATATTGCAAAAAAACAGCTCATATGTAAAACTCTGCCTCATGGAAATAAACCATTTTCAAAATAATATACTTTTATTAGTAGTATGTGACATTGGGCAGGGGCGCGCCGCCAATGAGGCGATGAGCCGCTCGCCTCAGGCGGCAGCGCCTGAAAGGATTCCAGGGGGAGGCAAAAAGCCGCTCCTGCACCTTTAAGAGCCAAATTTCCGGTTTTTGAACCGGAAATTCGCCTGTACTATTGCGAGAGAGCGCAATTGCGCTCTCCACAATAGTGTTTCTGCCTCCCCTCCCAACACGTAAGTTGGTGAGGGGGGCGGCATTGCAGGAGCCGCCTCAGACGGCTCCATAGTCAGAATCGGCGCTGCCATTGGGTAATCATAAACAGAAAACTGGCATTTTAAAAAATAAGGGCAGCGCCCCTGGGATCGTATGATTCATGGTGCACACAAACATACCAAACCATACTTGTTAGGTCACATGAACCAATTAAGTTAGGGGCAGATTTATCAAGGGTCGAATTTCGAAGTGATGGGAGTTTTTTGAACTCCCATCACTTAGAAATTAGAATAAAAAAAGACCAACCGAAATGTATTTAAGAAATCAAAGTTTTTTTTGCGGGTGAATAGGCTGTACACAAAAATAGCTCAAAATTCGAATTATTTTACTTCGAACTTTCAATTCGACCCTTGATAAATCTGCCCCTTAGAGTTGTAGTATTTCTGGTCAGGTGATCTCTGAGGCAGCACAGAGACCATCACGAAAGGTGGCTTAAGGCAAGAGATGTAAAAGGGCAATATTTACTTAAATATATATTCCAATTTGGTATGATTCTTTAATATGCCACTTAATTTGATATACACTATCTGTTGCTCAAGTATTCACTTTGGGGCTATAGTTTTCCTTTAAGAACTTCCAGTTTCTTTTTTGTGGCGATAGATGCCCATGTATAGTACTGAACTGCCTTCAGAACTTATACTGAATAGCTCTGTAGGCTGCTGACATCGGAGTAGAAAATAATCTGTAGTTCTTTTGCTCATAATGTGATGTATATGTGCATAATATGGTGTACCCTGGCAGCATTCTGTAGGCATGCATCGCACAGCATTGGTAGCAATAGCCATTTATCCCTTACCTTTAACCTTTATTTCCCTAATGCAATTTTTGAAATAGAGCAATAAGACAATTCATTAAACATGGTGCCATTGGTCATAAGTGAAGTTCTATTGCATGCGCAATAAAAACGGAATCCTGAAAAATGTCAATTTCCAGTTCACCACTTTGCAAGGATATTACTGTAGCTTTAAATGAAAAATAAATCAATTTACAGGACATCTGATCTTTAATTAAAATGTGCCAGCTTGCCTGTTTAAAGTCTGAAATCTTCTGCTAACATTAGTTCAAGCTACTACTTCCTAAAGCCTATTATTCAGACGTACTTCTGTGTGGTACATAAAAGCGTGAATTAACTAGATTCTGATCTCACGTCCATTGTAGTTTTGTAAAGTAGGATTCCCTATTATACTGACATCAGTTGCAGTCATTACAGATACCTTTTTTTCGATTTTGTTCCATTATAATAGCAGATAAATTGGATGATTGGCTGCATTTTTCATCTGATGGATATCAATGAAATTAACATAATTCATTGTTGTTTCTTATTCATCTTTTTATACATCCAGGAAGGGACGTACGTAGGTACGTCATTAAAAGAAAAACCTGAAAATATCACTGACGTTAATTGAAGGCAAACTACGTGAGATGCAAAATTTTGCACAATCCCTTTCGGGTGCATGAGAATGGTCATCATTTGCCATCCGTGATATTAATCTTGGGTTTGTTGCTGAATAATGCTTTGTGCTCAGGTTTGGTCAGGACATGTACCAGCCCTGCCAACTTGTTATGCCACTTATCTGCTACCCAACCTAACCTGCAACAGGTTAACTTACTCCCCTGTAGATAAATACAAAAGGTTCTCTGCACTCACCCCATTATGAACATATTAAGAACATTGAGACATTTTGTGCCTTAGGGTTGAACTACATAGACGATTTCCATGCGTTTTAGGCGTATGCAACACACTGCGCCAAAACACAGGCGTCAAGTAGGATGCAACAAGGTAAGCAACAGCAATGTCGGATGGTGTCGCAGCGTTTGTCCGGTGCGACGCGATTGTCGGATGCAGACGCTGCATCCGACAGTCGTGCTGCGTCGGATGAACGCTGCGACACCATTCAACATTTGTATTTCTAACCTTGTTTTCTGTCACATCAGACTTGACGCCTGCGTTTTGGCGCATGGAAATCGCCCATGTAGTTCTACCTTTAAGCTTCAGATATTAGATATGACAGCAAAAATAGAGAGTTTTTCTATGATTTCATTTCAATTGGCATGGAAATTAAACTTGGTAAGGTAAATCTGTAGTTTGTTTGCTGCAATTTACACTAGTTTTTACCTTCAGTGTTGAATAAATGCTAGGGACATGAGGCATTCCCTATTGTAAATTATTTGTTTATGTGATAAGGTAATGCATTCATAACAATTAAATAATATTTAACTAGTATTATTGAAATGTAAAGATATGGGATTGGTCATTCAGAATGCTCGGGACCTGGGGTTTTTCAGATAATGTATTTTTGGATCTTCATACCTTAAGGCTACTAGAAAATCTACTAGAAAATATTAAATAAACCCAATAGGCTGGTTTTACTTCGAATAAGGATTAATTATATATTAGGATATTGTATCAAATACAAGGTGCTTTTTTATTTTTACAGGGGAAAGGAAATAATTTTAAAAAATGTAATAAATTATTTCAAAGTCTATGGGAAATGGCCTTTAGATAATTCAGACCTTTCCGTGTATAGGGTTTCGGAATAATGGATCCCATACCTGTATTCTTTTTACTGGCATTCAAATACCTAAGTTGCAATAACTTAGGTCTTGTCTCTTATGTCCTAATACATTTTTCAATTTTTTAACTGATTCATTATCGTTGGAGGTACTCACAGCTCTGTTTTTTGAAATGTTGTCTTGGACTTGCACCCTGTGAACTGTGAGTATATCCTCCAAGATTTACCTAATATTTGCTTTTGAATCATTAATTATTTTGGAGTAGTACCTATTTACGGTGTGTATATATATATATATATATATATATATATATATATATATATATATATATATACATTTTTTTTTTTTGGCATTGGCACAAACCCTACCATTATACTTTCAATATATGTCATTTTCTCTTTGTCAATTCTATAATAAAATATTTTACAAAAAAAAAAACATTGATCTATAGCTTTTAGTTGGTATTGGAATTAGCTGCTGTATGTTCTGAATTTGAAGGATTGACATCATGGTAAAATTAGGAGAAGCAGCAGAGCTTAGTTATCATTTTTTACAAAGTGAAGAGTGTTAGGGGAATATTTAATTAGTGGTCAGTTTGATCATGTTGGATATGTACGAAGCTCTGTACTGTAATGATTAATCTGAAAGGGCTACCTTTCCCAAAACAATATATATCACTACTTTGTTCGTTAGGAAAAGACCGTAGTTCACAGCCGAGTGCAACCATTAAGACTGTTAAGTGTTGGGAGCAACAACCTCTTTCTATTTCACTCTCTTTTTGCCCGTAATAACCTTTTTTTACCAATCCAGTCATGATTAACTCTTTTGAGATTTTTCATAAATCACAACAAAAAGCAATCCGGAGAAAAATTAGGGTTAATGTATTGGGATTACGGTTAGTGTATTAGGGTTATAGTGTTAGGGTTAGTGTATTAGGGTTAGGGTTATAAAAGTATTTTATTCGAGATTATGCCCACGTTTGTTTAAACTTGTTAATACATGTTTTAGTAAAGTTGTCTCTTAGCCTTTTATGTGCCTCTAATTTATAAACTGCAGCTGTACCTATTAGTGGCACAGTAAATTAGCAATTAGGCACCAAATGTACCAGATGTATCTCCAGAAGCATGTATGGATTACATGCTGGAGTGGATATTAAAGGCTAATAGAATGGTAGATTTCTATGTGATACCTTTTAAGACAGGTTACCTTTTGCTTTGCCTACATCTCCACAAGTTCTTTAATACATTTGCCTGCTTCTTTCAGTATCCTATCACTCAATTCGGATATACCATTAGGATTATAGCTTTTTCTCTTCTGTATGGAAGGGTAGATATTTCTGAAGTTCTCCCTGCATTCTATTTTTCCATACCCCCCTACACAATTTTTTTGTGGCAGAAATTCTTATGCTGAAAAAACAGGTCTGTGCACAGGTACAAAGACGAAGAAAATACACAGAGGTAATTATTATGCACCCCTTGCCTTCTTCATCAACCAATGGGGTTGAGACCCTCTCCAGGCCTTCCCCATCTAAGATGCTGTCCTGGCGCTATGTTTGGAAGTAATTGGCAACATGAGAACCTTTCTTTCTATGAATAGTTGTAGCATAATGGAAATATGCTCTAACAATGCAGGGCAATGTATATACTAATGCAGAGCTATACATGGCCTAGCTGCAAGGTCATTTCCCTTCCTATTGGCTACATTGCATTTGGTGACTTTTTTGTGGTCAGTTTTTTCCATGGTTTTGCACATTTTCTGGCAAAATGGACCAGTTTTACTAATCACTAGTCACTGGGCAAATACAATCATACAAGCATGCAAACATGATTTATTACTTAATACTTAAAGGGCAAGTCAACCCCAAAATAAAAAATTGCCTAATAAAAAAAAAAAAATTCTAAGAAACTTTCCAATATACATTTATTAAAATGTTTTAGGGGCCGATTCACGAAGGGTCGAATATCGAGGGTTAATTAACCCTCGATATTCGACTGGGAACTAAAATCGTTCGACTTCGAATATCGAAGTCGAACGATTTTGCGCAAATCATGCGATCGATCGATCGAAGGATTTTTCATTCGATCGAACGATTAAATCCTTCGAATCGAACGATTCGAAGGATTTTAATCCAACGATCGAAGGAAAATCCTTCGATCAAAAAATCCCAGGCAAGCCTATGGGGACCTTCCCCATAGGCTAACATTGACTTCGGTAGCTTTTAGCTGCCGAAGTAGGGGGTCGAAGTTTTTCTTAAAGGGACAGTACTTTGACTATCGAATGGTCGAATAGTCAAACGATTTTTAGTTCGAATCGTTCGATTCGAAGTCGAAGGTCGTAGTCGAAGGTCGAAGTAGCCCAAAAAAACTTCGAAATTCGAATTTTTTTTTTATTCGAACCCTTCACTCGAATTTCGTGAATCGGCCCCTTAGTGTTTTTAAAGTCAGACAAAAAGCTGAGTTCCCCAGTAGCAAAGACAAGTCAGTTATTCAACTGCCTTGTCTTACCTTAGGTTAAACTACATTAATATGATGCACATAAATTGATTGGTAAAACTTGTTTATGAATTTTTTTTATATGATTCTTGGCAGTAAGTCTTGTGACAGGATGTATTGAAATGTGGATTTATATGATGCACACATGTTGATTGGGTGAAATCTGATTCGCAGTTTGAAGATGCATTTCTGGCCATAAATGTCACAGTAAAAATTGCCATAATAACCACCATAATAACTGCCTTAAAGAAAGACAATTTTATAGCATTAATATTCGCAAACTTAATTTGTCGCCAGAAAATTCGCAACTTCCATAAATTACCGCTAACGTAAGCTGGATCTTTAACGTAGTTACCGCCAGTGATCGCAATCGTTTCTGAGCGCATCGCTGTTTAGTAAACTTTGTCGCTGCAAATAATTTGGCGGAAAAATATTCGTAGCGAGAACTTGCAAAAAATATAGTCGCATTTAACACGCTTTAGTAACCGGCTCCATTGTATCAACAGACACCAGGGCAGAGAATAGAAAGGGACAGACAAACACTGCTTCTAATAGCACTATAGATACTAATAACTCAAAAGACATAGAAAATTGTAATAAATGTATACTGCTTTGAAGTATGCTTTCTTTTATTAGGCACATTTTTAGTTTGTAGTTGACTTGTCTTTTAATTGCTTTTATTGAATGGGGTGGTAAGGCTTCCTACCCTTGCCCGCCTTCTTCTTAGGAACCACAGCAGCAGCTCAACTTCTGCCCTATTGGGGTAGCTGCTGAGCCAGCACTCTACCCCCTCTAGCCTCACTGACATTTGTGGTTGACCTGAACTTCCTAAAACACTTTCCCCTAAATGTAATAAAATGCACTAAGTTTGCCCAGGAGCAGTAACACATAGCAACCAATAAGATGGTTGCTTTAAACAGGTGACCAGTAAATGCTACTTTCTGATTGGTTACTATTGGTTAGTGACGTTTATTAGATATCTCCATTTAAGTCTGGCTGGTTGCTCCCACAATTGGACCACTCTTGTTGGAAATGACAAGATACCTGCTACTTACAGTGATCTGACATCCTGTCCCGCAGCCTGGCAGTCCCTCTCTGCTCCTGGTCAGCTGAAACCACCTCCCTACTTTCTACCCATCTTCTCCTCCTGGCCTACAGAAGGGGGTTCTGGTGACTGTTGCTCCAGACTGTTCCAGACTGCTGGACCCTCCTTCCCATGTGTGTTGAACAAGCCCTTTATTGTTACATGTTTCAAAAGCCATTGAAATGGTAATGCAATCAGCCACAAATGTTTTTCACCCATAAAGATGTGTTTTCCTTTACGTTCCCGTGTTTTCATGTTTTTACACACAGCTGGACAATTAACTCCGAGATTACTATTTATATATGAAAAATAAAAGCCAGCGCCAAAAGGCACGGGAGACAAACACAAAGAGAAAGATATAGGGTAATATTGTTTTACAAAGTTGCCACCTCTTGTGCACAGCAAAATCCAATATCTTTTACCATCTAGGTGTTTCTCTCATGTAATATTTTCCACCACCAGAATAAAATTTAAACACTTTCCTTAAAGCAATTTTTTGTATAGGTGGGTACTCACAAACACATATTTTTCAACTTGCATATAATAGTTCACGAAAAGGACCTTCGAATCGATAAAGCGTATGGTTAGCAGCTCACATGCAGTGGATCTTGAGGAGTATCCGGGTATATACTGTGAATTAACATGTAGCAGCGATAGTGTAAAATCTTTTTTAATTTAGAATAAAACGATTAAAATGCACTCACATGGCAAACAATGTTAAAAAAGCATATCTATGCATCACCGTCTTGAAGGCTTCCCTTGTGTAAAAACGTCCACCCACTGAGTCCACCAGGAATCTTTAAGATGGTAAAAGTACAAACGCTGGCGTTTTTTCGCCGGCTTGTTTTCACTGGCGTTTCTTTCTCCTCGTGTACAGGACGGGGCGCACTTCAATGACGTCACCTGCCTAACGCGTTTCGTCGTGCGACTTCTTCAGAGGCTTTAACTTCACTGCGCATGTCCCAATCTTTTATAGCGTCTTCCTGTGTGTCTCCCCAACCAAGCCTCGTTTTGGTTGCTCTTGGTTGCTATGGGGACGCGTGATCCTTCAATTCACTCCTTCATTCATTTTTTAAACCCTAAATAAACTATATATACTCCTCTTTCATGGCTCCAAATACCTTCTTATCACTTTGGCCATTAAATAAAAACATGTTATAAAAGTCCAGCAGATTTTTCTAATTATTAACATATCTTATGATTTAAACCTCTAATTGACATGAACACTTTCTATTGTTCCTTATATTTGTACAACTACTGGTAACTCCAGATATTACACACATGGAGCAAATGCATACATGGAATAAATACAGTGTTATAAAGGCAAACACATTCCTATCTACCACATATTTATATCTAGGGAGAAAAAAGGGGGGGGGGAAAGGTAGGAAAGTATATGTCTCCATGGGGGCATTTTGGAGGCCTATATTTCCCTCTACATATTAAAGGAATGCTCTTAGATTTATGTCTATATTTCTCCCTAGATATAAATATGTGGTAGATAGGAATGTGTTTGCCTTTATAACACTGTATTTATTCCATGTATGCATTTGCTCCATGTGTGTAATATCTGGAGTTGCCAGTAGTTGTACAAATATAAGGAACAATAGAAAGTGTTCATGTCAATTAGAGGTTTAAATCATAAGATATGTTAATAATTAGAAAAATCTGCTGGACTTTTATAACATGTTTTTATGTTCAATCAACATTGTAACTGAAACTTTATATACATAATGGCTGTCATTTTAATTACACTGATGTGCTTGAATAAAACTTCTCAGCACTTGAAACCTTAGCAAAACTTACAGAAAAGAGCACTTAGGTCTGCTTCATTTATTTAGTCTGAGGAAGTAAATGTTCCCTGTCATCTTATATGCAGGCCAGTGTGAAACTATGGGGCTGGGCTTTACAAAGCTCTCAAATGACTTGACATGCTAAAATAGGAATGAGGGAAACCCCCAGTAAACCCCAGGCTTTAGTTCTGTGGCATGTATGTGGCATGTGAGGTATGTAGGAATAAATACCTCCACTATATATAATACATAATTGAATCTTGCAAGAGAAAAAATTAAATTCTATGTAAAAGCCTGCTCACTGGACCAAAGCTTCTTAATCCTATCATACAGGAGCCACATCTGTGTAATGTGTTTTACCCTGCAAAGTGTTGCTCATGTATATTCATATAATACTCACTGTGATATCACCCCCAGCACCTGGAAGGTACACTATGCACCGAGTCCTGGGGAAAACAGTCTTACTCGTGACAGCTTATTGCCTGGATAAGGGCAGGTTACGGTCAATGTGTAAGAAATGCGCTCAAGGCGTTACGTTGGCTGTAGAGTAGTTTATGCCACTGATTTTGTCATTATAGTACTGTATATCAGCCGCAGCTTATAGTGGTTTGTGGGATGATTAATCATGGGGCTGTATGATGTATTAGTGTACTTTGCTATATTTGTCCTATAAGCAGAAAATGTTCTTTGGTAATGTTGTACAATCTAGGCCAACTCTAGATTAACTTTTTTACTATGTGAAATGACATGCCAATAGGAAAGATAAAAGCTCAGCTAATGTAAGGCATTGTCATAATAAATTGCAGCATGATTTCTTATCAAGTAAAGATCATCATCTTACAAGGTTTCAGATTGATACAGCTTTAGATTCCAACATGTATATTGACGAAAAATCATTCTTAGCACTATTATACATCACAGTGTACTAATCATGCTCAATACAATATAGGCATTGTTATGAAACACAACATGCTTTTTGCTATTGCATAGATGTTATTGGCTTCTGGGCATAGAATATACACTACATCAGTAGATTGTTATGCAGCAACGTACCTTATTTATTGATGTGGAATAAAGACACTCATGCTCAATTGCAGGTTTTTTCTCAGTCATATTATAGTGGTATTCATTTAACAGAATTACAAACAATGGTTTAGAGTGTAGCCCACCCAAATGTTTATAGACTTTCTTAAGAAGACATTATCCAAATATTTCCATAGCACTTTAGGGGGATTTTTCTAATCTCTAAACCACGTTAATAATTTCTAGGCCATGTTTGGGATTTATATACTGTACTCACAGAATTGTGCTGGGAAACATTTTTTTTTTGTTCTAAGAATTCAACTTTTTTTCAATGGCAAAAATAAACTTTATTGTATATATAAAATGGGGTTTCAAATACACAGTAATCTAGACATAGGAGGGAATAGGAAGTGGATGGAGAGAGATGAGTGGGGTAAGGGATCCTCCCAAGAAAATGCTGGGCATTGTAGGCCACACCCATGATCTACACAAAATGCTGTCAACTTCCTGGAAGGCCCTAACCCTTTTGTGTTGCACAATTTGTGAACAGCCAGTGGAGCCTAATCTTGTGTGCTTGTTTGTACAGTATGATCCCTGTGTTTCTATTATGATCGCTTGAACTGAATGGAGGAGTCCTGACACAGACTTAAAAGAGATACTGAAATATCTATCATAAGACTTTGCATGTGCTTTATCATTTTGCCTTAAAAAAAGTACTGCCTGATGCTTTTATATTATTGGTCTGACCCCCAATGTCTACCATCTTTGTTTTTCAGAAGTTGTTAGTGTTAGGGTCGCCACCTTTGAGTTCCGCAAAAAACAAACAAGGGGCAGGATGATGGCATCAGGGGTGGAGCCAGGGGTGCACCTGCCATGAGGCAAGGGGTAACTTTAAGAGACAAATTTCCAGATAATAAACTGGGAATTTGGCTCTTCTAGTGCAGAGAATGCAATTGTGCTCTCTGCAGTCTGCACTAGTGATGCGGCTTTTTAGTCTCATTAAGCCCTGATGCTTAATGGGCCCCGATGCAGCAGCCCTGGACCCCCCCTGTAGTCCGCTACTACTATTGCTTAGGCGAACAATCGTTACTCCGCAAATTCATCAAAGTGCAAACTTTCCAGTATGTTACCCTTTTCGCCAGAGTCTGCTTCGCCAGGTTATACCTGGTGAATTTCTAAGATAAAGCTACATCCTCAACATTATTATATCAGTGACATCATATCCTGTATGCCGAAAAGTCATAAAAAAAGACAAAACACTCTGTTTTTTTCATATTTTAATGTGGGATTATGTTTAAAAGATCTAACTGTTAAATACATTTTTTGGTATTTTTTTTTATCATTTGAAGCTCATTCCACATTTGTTTTAGGATGGGCTTATGGCTAGGACAATAAAGGATCTCTTTTGTATTTATTTTGATTCCTTGGACATTTTTAATAATAAGTGGCCACTACCAGCAATTTCACCAACAAGCCACTAATAAAGACATATACTGTATATATGCCCTATATGTACCTGCCATATTTAGACTGAAGTGCAAGTATTGTTAATAAAGTTTCGCTAGGAAGAAAGTAACGCTACTGAACATTCGTTTAGAAATGTCCGTGCTGACGATTTTTCGTCTGCCAAGACCAAACTTCACATTTTGATAAATAAGCGTATTCGCTGATTCGTTTATCATTAGCAAAGTTGCACAAAGTGTGGCAGGGTGAAAATTCGCCCTTTAGTAAATTTGCACCTTAAAGTTCATTGGTATAAGTTCATTGGCTCTATGCAACTGTGCTTGTGCAGTTTAGCCCTAGTAAATGTTATAATTCAGTTAATAAGCCCTTACATGCATGTACATTTTGGGTATTTATTAATTATATGGTATGCTATTCCAATTAAGGCTGCCATTCCTCAGATCACTGATGAGTAGGAAATTACTTTTTATGTAGTTTTGTATAAATCATGAAATTGAAGGACAGTTCTGATAAATGACCCTGCTTAATGCAACAAGGAAATTAGTTCTTCTGAGGTCCAATCTCAGTGCATAGACTATTCATGAAAGTGTCACAGAAGCACTACATTTTAGGCTGACATATTGATATACATTATGGTTTTATATATATATATATATATATATATATATATATATATATATATATATATATAGCCATCGAAATGACATATCAAATTACGATTAAGGAGTTTGGGGTCTTTTATGTTGAAACCTATTATACAGAAAGCTCCAAAAATATGGAAATGTAATTTCCATTGTGCTTTATATAAACAACGCTACTTTGCCTTTTCTTTGTTATAATAATAATAAGAAGTTATAAACTGCTATGATATACACCTCTGGCAGATATGGTAAATTAGCTAAAATGAAAATCATAAATACAATGTAATGATCTTTGGTACCTAGGGGTGGGAGTACTACTGGCACTATACTTAAGTCTCTGACACTTTAATGATATTATATATCATAAATCCACTATATCCCAAAATTAAAGGTTTCACAAAAATACAATTTCCACCACCACTTTTCACATCTGTGATTTGGTTGAAAAAGCCAAAATTGGAATAGATATCATGCTAGTGCTCAAACAGATAAAATATGTGGTTATACAGGTATGGAATCCGTTATCCAGATACCCATTTACGGAAAGGTCATTTCCCATAAACTCAATTTTATCCAAATAATCCAAATTTTTTAAAAGTATTTCCTTTTTCTCTGTAATAATAAAACAGTAATTTGTACTTGATCGCAACTAAGATATAATTCATCCTTATTGGAAGCAAAACCCGCCTATTGGGTTTATTTAATATTTACATTATTTTCTAATCAATTTACGTTATGAAGATCCAAATTACAGAAAGATCCGTTATCCGGAAAACCACGGGTCCCGAGCATTCTGGATAACAGGTCCCATACCTGTACTTCTGATTCCCTTTAAAGCTATGAAGTAGCACTATGCACCCAAAAATAGAAATGTCAGTATATGTAGATGAAAAATGTCTGGCGACCCCAAAATCGAGAGATGCTATGTTGGGGGTTGAGTCGCACATCAGTAGTTGAATAGTATGCACAATATGCATTATAGGGCAAAATGATGACAGAAGGCATGAGGTAATCATTTTTCATATCAGTACCACCCACTTCACTATGAGGTAGCCCTTCACTAAGAGGTAGTGATGTGCGGGTCAGGGTTTCCCTGACCCGCACCCGACCCTATCCCGCCCTGCTAATATCCGCGCCCGCCCGCACCCGCTTCCGGGGGTCCTTTTATAGACCCGCGCCAACTCGCCCCGCCGATGACGTCACAAAATGGGCAGGGCGAGCAGACGCAACACTATAAAACCGGAACCTGGGAGTCGGATGCTGGCATTTGAAGGTGGCGGGTGGGGAGAGCAGAACAGGAGCTCAACCCGCACCCCCCCCACCACCCGCGAGGAGCACTGCTAGGTCGACCCGAACCGACCCGCGGGTAGACGTGCGGTTCCCGCGGGTATCGGGTCGGCCCGCACATCACTACTAGGAGGCCTATTTATCATGCTGTGTAAAAAGTGGAGTGAAGCATTAACAGTGATGTTGCCCAGAGCAACCAATCAGCAATTAGATTTCAACAGTTAGAAAACAAAAGCAAACATCTGATTGGTTGCTATGAGCAACATCACCGGTAATCTTTCACCCCACTTCCACTATCACACAGAATGATAAATATAACCCCGGTGTTGAAATACAACTCTCTGCACCTGAACGCTGTCAAGCAATGCAATAGCGGGTGAAGGTGGGAATCTTAATGTTTCTTCTCTTTCTCATTGTGACAATGCTGAAAGCCTGTAACCATGGGGAATGGAATTCTAAGAGAATTAACAAAACACTTTTTTTAGTCCATGCGACTGCCGTCATCTGATAAAAGACCTCAATGTGCATTATGGGATTAGCAGAAGTGTTGTCATTTGAAGCTATGGTAGGTTTTTGGACCTTTTTAATGCTTCACTTAATTGTCAAGTAGTATCTAAATGAATATCTGGAAAGCTCTGAATTACGAAATGCCCGTCTCCCATAGACTCCATTTTATTCAATGATCCAAATTTTTTAAAAAAACGATTTCCTTTTTCTCTGTAATAATAAAACAGTACCTTGTACTTGGTCCAACCTAAAATATAATTAATCCTTACTGGAAGCAAAACCAGCCTATTGGGTTTATTTAATGTTTACAAGATTTTCTAGTAGACTTAAGGTAGAAAAATCTAAATTGAAAAATCCATTATCCCCAGGTCCCAAACATTCTGGATAAAAGGTCCCATACCTGTATAATATGAAACACATGGACCTGCTTTGATTCATTACACAAAGAAAGTGGGAGTCTTACAGAAAGTTATTTTACCCAAGGGTGTAACTATAGAGGCAGATCCTGCAGCGTCAGGGAGTCAAGAAGAACATGGGGCCACCAATTTCAATATGTAATGGTAGGCCAAGTCAACTGCTGGATGTCTTGAGGCTATAAAATAAATCTAAAGTGCCAGATGGGCTGCCATAAAATGCCATAGAAAGTCATTACTTAGTGGGCTGGTGGAGGACTATTTGGGCCTCTGTGTACTTAGAATGCCAGGTCCTATTTTGAATCCCAGTCCAGACCTGAGTGGGACCCATTAACATCCAGTTCTGCCTCTACATTTGATCTTATGCTAAAGGTCTATAAAGTGAAACATCCATGAAAATGTGACATAATATTGGCTGTACAGGTTTTATTCAATGATCCAAATTTTTTAAAAAAACGATTTCCTTTTTCTCTGTAATAATAAAACAGTACCTTGTACTTGGTCCAACCTAAAATATAATTAATCCTTACTGGAAGCAAAACCAGCCTATTGGGTTTATTTAATGTTTACAAGATTTTCTAGTAGACTTAAGGTAGAAAAATCTAAATTGAAAAATCCATTATCCCCAGGTCCCAAACATTCTGGATAAAAGGTCCCATACCTGTATAATATGAAACACATGGACCTGCTTTGATTCATTACACAAAGAAAGTGGGAGTCTTACAGAAAGTTATTTTACCCAAGGGTGTAACTATAGAGGCAGATCCTGCAGCGTCAGGGAGTCAAGAAGAACATGGGGCCACCAATTTCAATATGTAATGGTAGGCCAAGTCAACTGCTGGATGTCTTGGGGCTATAAAATAAATCTAAAGTGCCAGATGGGCTGCCATAAAATGCCATAGAAAGTCATTACTTAGTGGGCTGGTGGAGGACTATTTGGGCCTCTGTGTACTTAGAATGCCAGGTCCTATTTTGAATCCCAGTCCAGACCTGAGTGGGACCCATTAACATCCAGTTCTGCCTCTACATTTGATCTTATGCTAAAGGTCTATAAAGTGAAACATCCATGAAAATGTGACATAATATTGGCTGTACAGGTTAGATCAGAGATTCCCAACCTTTTGAACCTGTGAGCAACATTTAGAGGTAAAAGGAGTTGGGGAGCAACACAAGCATGAAAATGTTCTTGGGTGCCAAATAAGTGCTGTGATTGGCCATTTGGTTGACCCTATGTGGATTTTCAACCTACATTGAGGCTCTGTTTGGCATTGTAACTGTTTTTTTACAACCAAAACTTACCTCCAAGCCTGGAATTAAAAAAAAAGGATCTGCTTTGAGGCCACTGGGAGCAACATCCAAGGGGTTGGAGAGTAAAATGTTGCTCACAAGCTGCTGGTTGAGGATCACTGGTTAGATGGAGGAGCAGCACACAGTTTAATGTGCAGCATGAGTGGTGTCAAAAGGCTGCCTGTATTTGAGCAAATCTACCCTGTACTGAACTTTGGAACCCAGCACAGGACAAGTAACAAGGGGAATATAATACTGGTGGGTTAAAAGGGTATTGTGAGTAAGACATACTGTACTATTGCCAGCCTATTTTAGTACTTGGAATGGAAGTAGCAGTAAAAACCAGAATAGAAAGGGACATGATCATAATAAGAAGAAAGAATTTTTCATGTACCCAGAAATGAACCCATCCATTGGTAATATTTCACATTTGGATGTATTTTCCTGAAGTTGTCATTGACTCTCACCCACTATGACTCCCATTAAACTGACATTCAGTTGGGGATGTTCTTATGAGACAGTAGAATGGTAAGACTCCGTTTTACTAAGGAATGTTAGAAATCTTCCAATGCAGTCTGTCAGGGCATGTCGGTAACTGTAGTCCAGCAACAGCTATTGGGCCAAAGGTCGGACTCCCCTGGTGTAATGGAATGAGGAAAGTGGGGAGGTGTGAGTGGAATCATTGATGTTATTGGTAAATATAAGCCGAGAGTGAAGTGAGAATGTACATGGCACATAAATGGCTGCTGAGAGATGATTAGCTCTGGAATCAGGGTCATGTCTGAAGATCAGCAACACAGCGGAGATGTGACTCTTGTGCAATCCCAGTCACACCCACATCGGCAGCAGCGCACATACCCCGACAGTCTGAGGCCAGTGCGCGTCTGTGCGTGTGCGCTCCTGCCGCTGCTTCTCTGTCTCCTCTCCTCCCCTGGCTTGTTGCAGCAGGAGGAGCAGCTGATGCTTGTGTGTGGGGAGCCCCCTGTACGACAGCCAAGCCGCGGGACTCATAAACAGGAGCTCGGCGACTGAAGGATCCCTGAGAAAAGCGAGCGGCACCTGTTTGGAGCAAGAATGTTATCGCTCTCCCCATCTCCTAACGGCGGCGTCAGGTAGTTTTCCCCAGGTAAGAAGGGCTCAGCTCCATGTTCAGTGTGTGACGCCTGTTGCTCTTCATGAGGAGAAGCGGCGACTCTCTACTGCCATCCGATTTCTACAGTCCTCGCATTTCTCCTGAGACAGTGTAGCCTGGTCTTCCCCGCCTGTTCTCTACATGCCTGTGCTACCGAGTCTGCAGGTGTGACCATTTCATTCCATTAAGTTCTATCAAGGGCTGCCTGCTCATCCGAGCTGTTCCTATGCAGCAGCACGTACATCCCAATAGTAATTATTTCTAACATCATCATTGCATTGACATCAGTATTCTTGTATATTCGATCCTAACAACTGCCTTGAAAACTTCCAGCCTGTATTCCTATCTGAAACATCTTCATGGAACTTTATTCCTGCATTTAATGAATACGAGAAACTTCCAGGCAGTTACTTGGGGTTGATCAGCTTCTCTAATGGGGTCTCTGCTGTTTTGTGGCTCATGCCATGGCAGTCATTGGCCGTGCCAACCTCAATAAGCTTATGAAGGTGTTGTTGGGGGTACTGGATGGTGTAGTTGTACTGTAGCCCTACGTTGGACATCCTAGTGCTCCAGCACCAAATACAGAGAGGTGTCTGTGTCAGTCAGAACTCCCTCGCCCTCACCTGTTCTCTTTCTTGCCCACTTTGTTCCAGGGACAAAATAATTGATCTCTGTCTGCAATGATGGGTATTGTTTATTGATAAAGACATGTTTGACTTCATGAAATTTTATGAAGTAGCCAAAGTGGTGGTGCCCAATATCGAATGCTTTTGTTATGGTCCTCACTGCTCAGCTTATATTGAATGGATTTGGTTCAACTCATGTTTTTGTCTTAATGACAAGCTTTTCACTGTACTATCGGGTTTGTAGTGTTAACATAAGCGAGGACACGCACATGCGTTGTATGTTCTGTGTGCATATATGTGCAGTACCAAGAGGGAATTCTCATACATACACATATCACAGTATTGTCACTATGCTTAGTACACAGTAATCACGAGATCCATGAAGCGTGCTGTTTATAGGGAAGCCAATATAATGAGGCTATTTCTGTGTGCTGAATACAGCTGGTGATTGCTGAGATACAGCCAAAACCTTGCCCCCCCCCCCCGGTACATACCCTGCACTTCAGGCCATGCAACTGATTTGCTTTAGATTAGAACACAGACAATACAGAGGAGAAGGCTTGTTATTATTACTACAATGAATGCAGAGGTGCGTTTCATTTGTCCCACTGGGAGGGTAATTGAAGAAAATGACTGGTGTTAGTTTAAAAAAAGAAAAAAAACACAGTCATTGATAGGTTAAAAAATGGTCATGCCCAGCATTAGCCTGTGGATTTCTCTGAGTAATATGAGCACACTCTACTGTACTGTAGCCACAACAAAGTCTTATTAATTCTCAGTCATGCTGGATGGAACAGCCCGAAAACAATTTGATTATTCCTGTTTATCATGCTGGGTGCCTTTGCAGTCAGATGGCATACAGTATAGAAGCAGAGGGAAGGAGCCAGAGTCAATGAGGTTAGCTTTGATTTCAAACCAATGCCTGGACTTGTTTTCATTTCATTTGAAAGGCTGCATATAAAATAACAGAGCCCCTGTGTATACTGTATTTATTGTACAATTAATTATTAGCAAGTGTTTGCACATACATATAGCAATGGAACTGGACTCAATCAACCATGGGGGGGGGGGGGGCTGATTTATTGGTGCTGAAATTTAGAGAAGGCATGTGAATTTTGGCATGTAATTGAAGGGGAGGTCAAGCTGTAATTAGCACACACCTTATCAGCCAGCGGGAAGGCATAGGACCCAGTCTCTTGGTGATCTGGCATATCAATTATACAGCGGAGAATGAGACTTGGCTGAGTGAAGCATAAAGGGAAAGCATTGAAATCACCCTTGGGCCATGAAACAGCATCTAACAATGGCAAAACATGAATTTAAAGGAGCTTTGGAAACCTGCAAGCCCTTCAATTGTAATGAATGACTTTACAAAGAAATAACCATCAGCGTGAGAAATAGGAAGAAGTGGCCATGGAAGCTTGTGAGAAAAAATTTTAGGAAATCAGAAATGCTTATTGTATGCTTATTGTGGGTCCTTTTACAAAGCATGGTTGATACATTCCCCCCTTTAATGTCACTCTCATAAGCAGGTCCTGCTTAAAAACAAGTTTGCTTGTTACAGCTCCGTATGGTAATTTTAAAGGGCAAGTAAAACCTGGTAACTCATCTTATGGAGCTCAGTGGCATTTTGTCACCGAAGTTCTCTTTTTTTTTAAAAATGTTTCATTGCTCAAAGAATTCAAATGTCCCAATGTGCTTTAGTTATTTTTAACTTTAGAGAGACCTTAGTTAAAGTGTCCCCTCTTGGCTTTATGATTTTGTGCATCTGGAAAGGCCGTGTGCCCGAAAGATCCAAGAGGAGAATTAGACAAATGTAATGGGCCATTTAATGGTAATACTATAGGCTTTTAAGGGTATGTGTTGGAAGTCCCTGATTCCTGCTGTTTTTTTTATTTTGGGTCTGCAGAATTAAAACATTCTAAGGGAACCCTGGCTCTAGGGATGGTTATACAAATCTGCCCACAACATTCAGTATTTCTCTTGCTATTTTATACGTGAATCAAGTACATTTGTAAAAGGTCTTGTTGTTCTAAACTAAAAATATTGGTTTCATAATGCATGACTAGATTCTTACTGGCAGCGTTCTGCTAAATGCACTCCATTGAACTAAGCCATTTCTACTAGCTTCAGTAGGCGGCTATGATAGGAATATTTTATGAAAGGGAAGCTGCCATTATACAAGCAGGTCAGCCATGCTGTTAATGAAGTATTTCTTAGATCATGCAGATACTTGCCATTTTTATCTGCTTGGACAAACTTTGGCATGCAAGTTCTCATTTGATTTCTAACGATTCTCCTGATTTTCTAAATACATTACTTTGTTTATACTAGAAATATATTATAGTCATTGCTAATGGTTTTGTTTTGTAACAAAAGGTTTTTTTTTTTAAAGGATAGGTATTTCTATCTTGTATGGTAATATTTTCTTTGGAGGAGACTAAAGCACGGTGCACAGTTGTTTGTATACAGGTATGGAACCTGTTATCCAGAATGCTCGGGACCTGGGGTTTTCCATAATTTGGCTCTTCATACCTTAAGTCTACTAGAAAATCATGTAAACATTAAATAACCCCAATAGACTGGTTTTGCTTCCAATGAGAATTAATTATATATTAGTTTGGATCAAGTACAAGAAACTGTTTTATTAATACAGAGAAAAAGCAAATCATTTTTAAAAATTTGGATAAAATGGAGTCTATGGGAGACAGCCTTACACGAATCCAGTGCTTTCTGTATAATGGGTTTCCGGATAACGGATCCCATACCTGTAGTACTACTGCAGTGATGGGGCCTATGTTACAGCCAGGGCACTGTCTGTATACAAGGAGGTTGTCATATGTCCTTGTAAGTGTCTGCATTGGGTTCAATTGGGTATTATTCTGCTGTCCTCCCACTCTGAAAACATACAGGCAGGTTAATTGGCTCCTGCAATAGATTGTAAATTCCACTGAGTCATGGACTGATGTGAATGATGTATAATCTCTTTAAAGCACTGCAGAATATATTTGGGCACAGTCATACGTGTGTTTCAACACTGAGACATTACCCTAAAATTGTATGACTGGAGAAGTAAATGTTTCTGTGATTTCTCTGGATATACAACCAGGGAAATGAACATGGCTCATAGTTCAGTAGGGGTTGGGTTTTATGACCCAATAGACCTACGATGCACTTATGAGGTACTGTAATAATATGAGGAACCAAAAAGAAGCTTTATGTATATCAATCTCACACCTTGTGTTCAGCAGTGTTTGATATGTAATTAGACTGTTATAGTTAAGCTGGCCATAGATGTTGAGATTTTTAAAAGATCAGATCCTGATCGTGAGACCACGATCTTCTCAGAACGATCGTACGATCGTACAAATTTACCATCAACTAAAAAGACCAATTTACCAGGAAAACAAAGGGGAGCTGCCTGCTTGGCCCTGCAAACATAGATAGATTGCACTGGGACCGACAAAGATTTTTTGACCTGGCCGATCAATTTCCCGACAGATGTCGGGCGAAAAATCGTAAGATGTACGATCGTTCGAATACCACTAACCGCACGATAATTTCGAAGGATTGGTCGGGCTTCCCTAAAATTGGTCGTTCGGCAAGAAGAATCGTCGCGTCTATGGGGAGCTTTAGTCATAGGCAACAACCTGTTGTTGGTATGGGTTTATTAACTGTGTCTTTGCAGTCACAATTCATATAGTAATTTATTAATGTATAAGTTGAAATCAGGGACATAGAAGTGCTTATTCGTTTGATCAAGGTAGTTCATTTAATCTAAAACAAATTTGTTTTGCCACCGATTTTACTGTAGCTGGCTAGTTTTGGCATTAGTAAAAGGTGGCAGTCCTAGTCAGAGCACCCTATAGCCTGAAATCAAAGACATATTTTCTACCGAAACAGGTAACCACCATTCTGTATTCAGCATTTGGAGACAGCATAGGATTCAAATTTGAAAGTAAGCAGGTAGTCTAGTAAAGCAGTACAAGAAGGTAGAAGAAGAGGTGTTAGTAGTTGTAACAGACTGTATAGCACCAGTCTATCTATCTATCTATCTATCTATCTATCTATCTATCTATCTATCTATCTATCTATCATCATCTATCTATCTATCTATCTATCTATCTATCTATCTATCTATCTATCTATCTATCTATCTATCCATCGGAGGGCTTAGACACCCACTTATATGGTCACATGTCCAAATCAGAAAAGTAAAAGGGATACTGTCATGGGAAAAAAAAACTTTTTTTCAAAAAATGAATCAGTTAATAGTGCTGCTCCAGCAGAATTATGCACTGAAATCCATTTCTCAAAAGAGCAAACAGATTTTTTATATTCAATTTTGAAATCTGACATGGGGCTAGACATTTTGTCAATTTCCCAGCTGCCCCATGTCATGTGACTTGTGCCTGCACTTTAGGAGAGAAATGCTTTCTGGCAGGCTGCTGTTTTTCCTTCTCAATGTAACTGAATGTGTCTCAGTGGGACATGGGTTTTTACTATTGAGTGTTGTTCTTAGATCTACCAGGCAGCTGTTATCTTGTGTTAGAGAGCTGCTATCTGGTTACCTTCCCACTGTTCTTTTGTTTGGCTGCTGGGGGGAAAAAGGGAGGGGGTGATATCACTCCAACTTGCAGTACAGCAGTAAAGAGTGATTGAAGTTTATCAAAGCACAAGTCACATGACTTGGGGCAGCTGGGAAACTGAAAATATGTCTAGCCCCATGTCAGATTTCAAAATTGAATATAAAATAAATCTGTTTGCTCTTTTGAGAAATGGATTTCAGTGCAGAATTCTGCTGGAGCAGCACTATTAATGGATTCATTTTGAAAAAAAAAAAATTTCCCCATGACAGTATCCCTATTATTTATTTATTAGCTCACGATGGTGAGGACCCAAACGTCAATCTAATAAATGTTATTTTATTTAAAAAAAAAAAGATCCTGGTGTGCATCTTTTATATGTGTAGATAGATAGATATTTACCACTGGGTCTATACTATCCTTAAACCATATTAATCAGAGCTTATGGGTGCTGCGCCAAGATTGTGATTAGAATAGAAAAGTTCAAGAATGGTGCACACTTTTATATAACTGCTTTATTGCACAGCTATTGTCAATGTTTTTGTCCTCACAGTGAGAATTTAATGTCATATGGAGGATCAACGCTGTTTAAGTGATAGCATTACAATGGCGCATGGTTTATTATTGTTACCATAGACAACGCATAGAACAGAGATAGGAGATGATATGATAAAAACATTACCATTCAAGACTTGGAACAGACTTCCAACAACAAAGAACAATACATTGCGTGGACAGATAAACGTTATATTTAATAATACAAACAAAGCCAGCAATTAGCAGATAGATCTATAGATCCATTAATTGAGTGCCATTCCTATAAGTCAATGGACATCACATTTTTAGGGTTCCTGGAGATGCACATTAGTCAGAGCCCCTTTGCATTATAATATGTTTTTATGCACGTATTGTATTGTTTTCTAACATCAAATTTAGTGTTCTGGGGAAGTCTTTTGGTTTTATTCTTGGGTCTAGCTTAAAAGGTATGAACCTATGCCAAATATACCCTATAAAAGGAAACCCTTCCAAAGTGAACTTTCCTCTTTACTGCACTAATGCACTGTAAAACTATCAGTCCTGAATTTGCCTCTAGGGAAAAAAATCTATATTCTTCAAGAAGTTAATTTATCAAAGTACCTGAAGGCTTGTTAAAGTTTAGAACATTTGTGGCAGTGCTGTTCTATAATAGACAACAGTCCTGTGGCAGCCTTCATCATGTATCATCAAAAAGACTGTATTGGGGTGTTAAGTGTCTCCATTATATTCACATATCCCGGTCTTGCAGTGTAGGCTATAATCTATACAGGATCTATAGAAAACAATTCTTCTAAAAATGTTAGAATGACAGTTAAGAAACCCATTTATCAATGGCGAATTTCAAATTCATGTGAAATTTGAAATATACTCGAAATTCGATTGGGAGATTATTTAAAGGAGAAGGAACGGTTAAAACTAAGTAAGCCTTATCAGAAAGGTCCACCTAAATATACCAGTAAACTTCAAATTAGTGCAGCTCCGAGTCCTCTGTCAAAAGAAACACTGCATTTCTTTCCTTCTATTGTGTACTCATGGACTTCTGTATCAGCTTCAGCTTAAACTTCTTGCCCTAGGTTGTACTATTGCATCTAATCTATTGGCAATAAAATGCCTCCATAGCTTTCCTTTTCCTTTAAGAAAATATTTGAACATCTACAACTCAAACGAATATTACCGACTCGAAAACTCAAATCGAGTTTCTTCTCTGAAAAACCCTTGAATTTCAGGAAGGCTATTAACATCTTTAAAGGGTTCACTGGACCTCTCCCATTGACTTATACACAAACTCGGCAGGTTTTAGGTGGCAAGTAGTCGAATTCAAATTATTCTCAGGGTATAGGTTTGATAAATCTCGGAATTTCTATTCAAAATACAATTCAAATTGAGTTCAAATAATTCAAAAAAAAAAAAAATTGAAAATTTGAATTTACTATTTGACCCTTAATAAATCTGCCCCTAAGTGTTTGTGTGTCAGGAGATTATGTAAATGTAATAAATGATGCACCATGTCTAGTAACCCATAGCAACCAGCCATATGCATGCTTTTGTAACAGCAAATGCTACTAGGTGATAGCCTTGGGTTACTACATGCTGTGCAGACGTTGTGCCTTTTATCACATCAGCTTTGAAGGTTGCTGTTCTCTAAGGTGAAAACAATTCATTCATTCACTTTACTTTCTGCTAAAACGTGAGCGTGGTGTCCCATGGCACCCTGAAGTGCCACTGAGCAAGTATGTATGACTTCCATGTTATTGTGTGATACTTGCTTGATTGCACTTTGGGAAAAGCATTTTGATTTCTTGAACTCCCCCGAAGGGACACGTCAGCAGTCATAACAGCCTGTGAACCATTTGCCTTCACCTTTCTCGCTGTGAAAATTCTGCTTGAAATTGCACTTGGCACAAGTCATACTTCCTGGTATACTGTACTGTTCTTTATATTTAAGCGATTGTTAGAAGTTGGAGGCTGGTATGCTAAGGAGAATAATATAAGATGCCAATGAATGTAATGAATATATCAAAAGTATGCAGCTGAGATGTGTAGAGATTATGACATCATTGCAAGATCCTATTATCTTATAAATTATTGTAAAGTACTGTGTATCTTGCTTCATAAATAAATGATGATGGTGATCAGGATCTAGAATTTACTATCGATTGTGCTTTTAAGCACTTATTCAGATTTTACATTTTGCTGACCTTAGTGACATTGGTTGATTTGTGAGCTGGATTCCCTAGCCTGATAATGATACATACCAAACAAGCAATCGAATGACTACTGTAGACTCCTACTCACATTCCTGGGAAGAGAAGTCATTTGTGGCAATGCTGCTTTTTTTTTGGTTGAGTTGATTATCCAAGTGCTTTAGACCTGGTGACATCAAAGAGTGCTTAATTATGTAACAGAACTCCAAACAATGATAGGAAGTTAAAAAAAAGAGTATGGTGTGTGTACAAGCAATGCCCTGTGTCTTATCATATACATATTTAAGGTATAGGTTGTCAATATATTAATACAGCACCATTCAGTCCTGGTTCAAGCAATATCACTGCCCCCCCCCCCCCCGATCCAATCCCAAACAGATCATTGATGTGTTTCAGTTGTATATAAGCAGATTTGAGGTGTTTGACTTCTTGTATGCAAATATGAAAAAGATATATAGTTCTGGCACACTCAGGGTCAGAAGTATCATTTTTGCACTGAAGCAAATTAACTGCTTCTATAGTTTTGTGACAAACTGGCTGCCCATACATGTAATTTTGGGGGGAAATTAGCTATGGTAGGCAGGTAAGCAGAGGATCAGGAGTATAAAGACGGGGACACTGAATCTTCAGGCAAAAACACAGGTTTATTCCTATTTTTTACTTTTCCCAAAGTAAAAACACTGGCATACAGTTCATTAGTGTTTCAACATCACACATTAAAACTTTTCCCTACTTCCACACTCTGGAATATGCTGGGCTTTTCACTAAGCCCTGCTAACTCTCCCCTCCTGGAATATCAGCTCACCAGCCTCTGGCCTGTCTCACCTTCTGGCATCACCTCAATCACTTTAGACTCTCAGTTACCTGGTGACATCTCCCTCCGCTCCTTGCAGTGGCAGGCAACACCCCCAGGCCCTCTGGGAGTCCTTAACACAGACAGGTATCCTTGATCTGTGCCCTGTTCTTAGAGACCTTCCTAACACTCTCATTAAAATTAAATACCTTTCCACAGGACAGCCTTTTTGTGGAAAGTGAGCTCCAGTATGAGAAATGGACCACTGGAATGGATTTTCTGGCTTGCCTGTTCATTCCAGAACACTATAGCTTTCAGTGCCAGATAGCAATATCCTTTAAAGGAGAAGGAAAGTCTTCTTCCACTTTGGGGTGCCAAATGTTAGGCACCCCCAAGTGATTGTATATACTTACCTGAAACCCCAGGCTGTTGCTCCTATCAGCAAAAAACTGCCCTAGCCAGGTGTTATTCCAGTGAGCATCACAAAGCGATCCTCTTCCGGGTTCTTCCTTCTTCTTGCGGCTGTGCATGCACAGTAGAGCAAAAAGCCGAACTGTAACTAAAAAGTCGGCTATTTCATTCTACTTCGCATGCGTCTGCCCGGGAAATTTGAAGAAAGAAGAAGTCGGAAGAGGATCGCTCCGTAGTGCTCGCTGGAATAACCCAGGGCCGGTACAGTTTTCTGCTGATAGAAGCACCGGCCCGGGGGTTTCAGGTAAGTAAATACATTCCTTATCCTATAAACAGAACGATCATTTTCTGTATATTAACATCTCCCTTGCAGCTTTCATCTACTATTGGGGAAAAAGTAAATGCAAAACTCACCTTTTAACACCTTTCTTTGTCATTCTACCACAGTATGCATTGACTGCAGTAGTGAGCACACTCAGCACACTCAGCAACACTTGTGTCTGAACTACAGCAAACAATTTGGCGTATCTTCTGTGCATTGTGGTTGTCCCCTGACGAGTAAAACAATACTGGATGCTGTTGTTATTAACAGGGAAGAAAGATAAAAAAGAAGGAAAGGGGTTTCCTGTTGGAAAATGTAACTCTAAGGGGCAGATTTATCAAGGGTCGAATTGAAAATTTAAATTCGAAATTTGTATTTCAGAGTTTTTTTATGGCAAAAACTGGAAAATTTGACAAGGGAAATATTCAAATTTGATTCAAGTTTTTAAAAAAATTCTAATTAGATTTTCGAGATTTATCATACTCTACCCTTTGACTATTCGCCACCTAAAACCTGCCGAATTGCTGTTTAAGTCAATGGGAGACGTCCTGGGATAAATTTTGGTTTTTTTGCAGCCTTTTTCGGAGAAAAAACTTAAATCCATTTGAATTCAATTTCAGTTGATCCTATTCACCTGAGTTTAACAAATTACATTTTTTAAATACATTTGAATTGGTCGAATTTCGAGTTTATGGTAGTTTTTAAAAACTCACATTCAGTGATGGGCAAATAAATTCGCCTGGTGCGAATGTGCAACGAATTTCCACTATTCGCACAGGCGAATAAATTTGTGAATCTCCCGCGCAAATTCACCGGTGAAAATTCGCTGGTGTTAAAATATGTTGTCAAAATTGCCGCGCGTCAACACTATTCGGACGCCCATTGACTTTAAATCCAGCATCAAAATTGACACAAGCGACTTTTGGGATGCACGTCCAAAATTGGACATGGGTGTCAATTTTCGAGTCTCACATTTTTTGCTAACTTTTTGGTGTTTCGCAAATTTCGCGGGAAATTCACAAATTTTTCTGCAAAACTGGACAAATTCGCCCATCACTGCTAACATGAATTTGAAATTCGACCTTTGATAAATGTGAAGCAAAGTATACGGAGCTCTGCCAACAATGGACCTTCTATGTATTATAACTAACTCAAAGTATCCTTTTGCCAGTGTCTTTGCACTTTTCTTAAGATTCGGCTTGAGCAAGGTTATTTTTTGGCTGTTCTTTCCTTGGCATACAAAATAAATATGTGCACATACATAACATAGGCTTAAAGCATAAGTGTAAAAGTGTTTAACAACCCAGCGTTTGTCTGCAGCCCGCATATATTTTATATTGTGTTTACTCATGTCCATTATCACAAATCATGATGCCCCATACTACTTTGTTAGAAGTTCTCCTGAGGTGGACCATGTTAGACCACTGGTTGTTGGGCCCTAAGATTAGAAATATTAATCGGAACAGGCTATGCCTCTAAGCAGTGCTGCCAAACCCCACTAATCTGCCCTAACCCTCGCCACTCTACAAGAAGCTTCATGCCATTTGGGACCTCAGAATTGAACTGTGGTGTCTTTTGGGAACTACCTCTGGGACTGGGCCAATGACAGGAGTCTTGCCTGCTACATATGTGTGCATGTACCCATATAACCATATACAAAATGAACAAATATTAACATGGCTGCATTCAGAAAGAAATAAAAATGTCTACCCATTGACCCTGGCAGCACATATGACAGTGGGTATTCAACTGTCAAACCATAATAGCACATTATATGTCATAATGGCCTTTCTTTGTCTTTTCCGTTTCCAACCATGTTGTTATTTGCAGTTTACTGTGAATCTAATTACCACTCTACAACAGTCGGCTATTGTAGAAACTTATGGATAAATTATGATTATATAATAATTGCTGTGATCACTTGCCGTTAATGAGAAAGTTAAATAAGAATGTCTGTCTATCTCCTGCCTCTGATTATAATTTTAACACAGTAAATGAACCTTGGTGTAAATTTAAATGATTACTCATGATTAATGAGGAAATGCAGTACAATGAATATTCACAGTAGGAAATAATTCAGTGGCTTATGAAACTTATTTATTATTTCCTATGATGCTGAATGTTAAGCTAAATCAGTAGTCCACGGTGTTTGAATAGAAATGCTATGGCTGGCTGGCATGAGGATTCCCTTGTCCTTATCATCTGCCATAGGGCAGGAGGTAAGTACTGGATAGGGATGTAGCGAACATCGGAAAGAATGTTCGCGAACATATTCGCGAACTTGCGTCCAAAAATGCGAACGGTTCGCGAACGTCGCGAACCCCATAGACTTCAATGGGAAGGCGAATTTTAAAAGCTAGAAAAGACATTTCTGGCCAGAAAAATAATTTTAAGTTAAAGGGTGTAACGACCTGGACAGTGGCATGCCAGAGGGGGATCAAGGGCAAAAATGTATCTGAAAAATACATTGTTGACACAGCGCTGCATTTTGTGCTGTAAAGGGCAGAAATCACACTACGTCACAGTCAGGTGATGTTTCTGGACACGGAATGTGAAAAAGCTCACACAGCTAGGTGGCACTTGGTTAAAGACTGGGCAAACAATGCCTGCAAGGGCAACGTATACAGTAGTGGATACGGAATATATTATTGCTGCTGTAAAAACATCACTCAGGTGATGTTTACCGACACGGAATTATTATTGTTATTTAGACAGAATGTGAAAAAGCTCACACAGCTAGGTGGCACTTGCATACCTCCCAACTGTCCCTCTTTTGACCACTCAACCCCCTGTCCCTCTTTTGTACTGGAAAGTCCCTCTTTTCTCTGCACTGAACAGCCAGAAAAAAACAGTTTCTAACTTAATTGGCTTTTGGCAGAGAGCTCAGAACAGCTAACAGGTGCAAATAAGATACTTTGTAACAATTTTGACTCTGGTTGGTGCTGGTAGTGGTGAACTACTAGGAGGAGCAGCACACCAGTCCCACTCCCCAACACAGCTAGACTAATAGCACTGGGCTCTTATAGTAGCAAAGTAAAAAAACAAAAAAGAAAATAAAAGCAGTCCTTACAAGGACTATTGGGTTATTACAGCAGTCAGCAGATGAGATCAGAAGCAGTGCCCACAGCAGCTACATAGAGAGCACCGCAGTAGAAGGTAGATTACTACTAGTCAGCAAAGCTAACGAACCTAAACTCACTGTCCCTCAAATCCCTGCAGAGTTCTGTCCCTACAATACAGAGCAGTATGACGTAGATTACTAGCCAGCAAAGTTACTATCAACTGTCCCTCAAATCACTAAACAGCTCTCTCCCTACACTAGCTCTTCCAAGCACACACAGGCAGAATGAAAAAACGCTGCAGGGCTTCAGTTTATATATGGAAGGGGAGTGGTCCAGGGGGTGTGGGGTGGTCCAGGAGGGAGAGCTTCCTGATTGGCTGCCATGTATCTGCTGGTCTGGGGGAGAAATGGCAATAATAAGCGCCAGCTAAGGCGAACCCAAATTGGCGAACGTTGCGCAACGTTCGCGAACATTCGGCGGACGCGAACGGTCGATGTTCGCGCGAACTAGTTCGCGGGCGAACAGTCCGCGACATCCCTAGTACTGGACTCCAAACAGCTCCAAAAATTCACCATTGTGTTAGTAGCATGCTACAAAAAAAGTTGTGCAGTAGACAAAAAACATCCATCCATCATATTATACTCCTCTCGCCTTAGACATTATGCAATGGGATTTGAGAATTGGGATTTGAGCATCCAGATATTATCTGTTGGTGGTTGGATGTATTAGTTGTGCCTGTGTTTGTAAGCTTGTAGTAATATATAAACTGTACATGTTACTTTTTACTTAAACAGCAACAGAGTTACTACGGGTAGTAGTAGATACCATTACCAATTGACCAGAGGTAATGTAAAAAAATCACAGATGTTTTTACGAAATTGGCAACATGGGAGCTTTTTTCAAAAAGAGCAGTGTTTGAAAAAAGCAGTTGTAGCCTAGTAGATGGGGGTAATTCTATAATGTAGGGCACACGTGTAGTCGTATACTCAGTGAAAAATTCATGTGATTTTGCCTATTGACTCCAATGTAATTTGACAAGTTGCTTTTTGCGAATGTTTCACCATTTTGCAAATTTCCCTGTAGTTCCAGGGCAGATTCATTCATCACTGCTCATATGTACTTCCACCATCTGTCCCTTGTGAATACAGTGCTGCTGAAAACAGGCAGTGTGGTTTTTATTGGTGGGAAGCAGGGCGCAAAAGTGCAGGCAGCTTATCAAATGCAAGTTTAAAAAAACAAATCCCATAAAATCCCAGTCGGCAGCAAGTCAGAGCAACGAACTGCAAAAAATTGATTCTGCAATTATTTCTCCAAACACAGGCACATGAACTCATGTGGTTTTCATTGGTGGGAAGCAGGGCGCTGAAGTGCAGGCAGATTGCCACCTTAAAAAAATGCAAGTTTGAAAAAAATATACCAGTCGGCAGCAAGCCACTGCAATCATGGATTCAGTGCATCCATAATTCCATGTTAAAGTGAAGGAAGCATTCTAATATTTGTATGACAGCTCCTGGCCCCTGAAGGCAACAGTTTTACTGGAATCTATGGATGCGATTTAAAGGAGAATTCAACCCTAACGTTAAGAAACCTCTACCCCCCTACCCTACATAGACCCTCCTCCCCCCAGCCTAAGTGTTACCCCAGGCAAATGCCTCTTACATTTTATTTACTACCCATTGGTGCAGATTCAGGCATCGGAGTTCATGACAGCCATCTTCTTCTAATCACTTCGGAAATCTTCGGAATGAGACCGGCATGGTGGTGCATGTGCAGTTGGAACAATTTTCATGTTTCGCATGTGCCGAAACTCACAAAAGTTGCAGAAGCGTCGGTCTCATTCCAAAGATTTCCGAAATGGCTGAAGATGGTGCTCGTAAACTCCAATGCCTGAATCTGCAGCGAGGGGTATGTAAAACATTAGGGACATTTGCCTGGGGTAACACTTATGCTGGGGGGAGGAGAGAGGGGGGGTCTATGTAGGGTTTAGTTCTCCTTTAAGTAATGTCTGTAAGGAGGGACAGTATGACAGGTCCCAGTTATATGAATTGAAAGCAGGATTCTGACAAATTATTGTGATAAAGCTCTCTAGGAGCTTTATATCAAGAAAAAGTACAAGTACGGTAAATTTTCATTTATTAGAATAAACAGACAATCGGAACTCCCAATAGCCAGTAGCACAAGTTTATTGCAGTGACATGATGATCTAGAATATTCATTCTCTTCTTTAATTGAAGGTCAGAAGTTGATGTGTTGAGAAAACCCTGGCTGATAATTGCATCCATATTATTTTCTCTTATTATTATCTTCTATTATTCTCACTGTAATAATTGTATTTCAAAGAGCATGTAGCGTAATAGACCGTTAATAATAACCTATTCTCTATTCTGTTGGGTGTCCCCCATAGAACTGATCACTGTTAATAATGGGTGTCGCGTGTCAAAAAAATGTTGTCGCAGAAAGATTCAAATGCATTTCGGTGAATTTTTGAAACGAGTCAGATTCACCATGCCTATATTCTCTGCCGAAAATTCGGCTAAAATATGATTTATCGTAAACAATAATACAACTCATTATTAATCATACAATATGTATTTGTAATCATATCTATCTGATTTAAAGTGCTACTCACAAATAAAGGTTCTATAGACTTATAAAAATAAATAAAGGAGCAAAGTGTTAAAGGGTTTACTGGATGGCACCAGCAATAAGATGATGTGATGCATCTCAGTTGAGGGACAGCTTACCGTATATACTCGAGTATAAGCCGACCCGAGTATAAGCCGAGGTACCTACGAAAACTGGGAAAACTTATTGACTCTAGTATAAGCCTAGACACAACTACAGCCCTGTCTCCCAGCAGCGCACATTCTGCCAAAGCGACCCCCCCCAGCGATCAACCGGACTTCTTTGCAAAGTTGATGGTGACAGAGAATTGCCAAACGGATTACTGTGTGCATTGTCCCACTGTCCCACTACCATGTGCAGAGGGTGCTGTTTGATATTGCCATCACTGTTAATCTTTCGTATAACCAACAGAGGGCGCTGTGTGATATTGCAGTCACTGTTATTCTTTCATATAACCAACAGAGGGCGCTGTGTGATATTGCAGTCACTGTTAATCTTTCATATAACCAACAGAGGGCATTGTGTGATATAGCAGTCACTGTTATTCTTCCATATAACCAACAGATGGCGCTGTGTGATATTGCAGTCACTGTTATTCTTTCATATAACCAACAGAGGGCGCACTGTTATTCTTTCATATAACCAACAGAGGGTGCTGTGGGATATTGCAGTCACTGTTAATCTTTCATATAACCAACAGAGGGCGCACTGTTATTCTTTCATACAACCAACAGATGGCACTGTGTGATATTGCAGTCACTGTTATTCTTTCATATAACCAACAGATGGCGCTGTGTGATATTGCAGTCACTGTTATTCTTTCATATAACCAACAGAGGGCGCACTGTTATTCTTTCATATAACCAACAGAGGGCATTGTGGGATATTGCAGTCTCTCCCCAAGTGTACTGTTGGTATCGGAATGATTAAAAGTGACTGAAATCTCAGCTACTCCGGTTCGGGTACCGCTGACCCGAGTATAAGCCGAGGTAGAGTTTTTCAGCACATTTTGGATGCTGAAAAACTCGGCTTATACTGTAAGTCTCCCCAAAATACTTTAAGGACTTTATGTATGTATTTTTAAATGGCAGCTACCATGCTGCCTCGAGCTGCGTCTAAATGAGGGATGAGCTCACTGTGGTCCGGGATCAATATTGATGCACAGCATGCGATCAATCAACCAGTCCTAGAGTTCCTGCGGTTGTCTTGGGGTTCCTAGGGTTCTCCTCTGTGAAAAACCAAAAAGAGTATTTGGAGGATCTGCTGTTGGGCCACAAAGCTACAGGTCCTAGTTTGTGCCATCGTGTTTGATGTGCCTTTGGGGCAGGAACTTGTTAAAGCAGACCCAATAAATATATAGAAAGTCTTTTTAATATGCATGTGAGAGTTGCATGGGTCAGAAAGAAATGTGCTTCAAAATTGGTGGAGGGAATTAAAATTAGTGACTAGGGCATCAAAGCCTGCAATTACACATTCTACCAAAAAAGAATAACCTAATCAGCCATAAAGATAAAGGGGGTTATTTACTAAAATCTGAATTTATCTAATTGTTTCAATAAAAAAAGCTCAACCAAACTCCCACTCCTGATTTTGCCTTATTAATAAAATAACTTGATTTAATCAGATCGGTAAAAAACTCAATGAAAATGAAGCGAAAACCTGAATCGTACAATTTTTTTTTTTTACTTTTCTCCCGAATCACTTGTTTTTTTGGGGTTTTGCCCCAAAAAAAAACAATTTATCGGATTATCAGGCTAACCCAGAGCAGACCTCAATAACGTCCAATTGGGATCTCCCATTGACTTATACAAGACCTCCACAGGCCTTGGGCTTTTTGCAGCATCGGGGAATAATAAATCCCAAAAAAGTTTTTTTTTCCACTCCAAAAATTTGAGTTTTTGCCCCAAAAAGCCTGACCATATACATTCAAGATTTACTAAATAACCCCCAAAGAGTCAATTCATAAACCTGTAAATACTGACAGATCTAATATTGAAGTATTATTTTATTAAAGAGCATGCACTATATATAACCTTTTATATGTTCTGAAAAAAACCTGTAAGGGGCAAAATGACTATACATTGCTGCATATCGTACCTGGAATATTTCTGACTGTCGTCTGCTTTAACCCACTGCATACAGTAAATTAATATTTTAATGGACCTTCCTAATGTCTTGATGTTTCTGGAGTTTTTCCACCTTGAGATTAAATTGTCCTTTATGTGATTATACTAGGGAAATAGGTGATCTGCATTACAAATGAGGCAAACAGTGAGAACATTCCAAACAGCATACCCATGCTAAGAAATTACATCCATTATGATAGGGACATGTGAGAAATGCACATTGTCTTCAGTACTGTCTGGGCTCCTCTATGTACACCAGCATACCCACATGCTCTGGGAGTAACACCATTCTGTCATATATAAGTTACTAAACTTTCTATACATTAACCAATTGTTCTATAAATGACAACACTAAAATAAACTAAATAATGATTGAAAAATTCTGTGGCCCATGCAGCAGCACACTGGTTACCAGGGGTGGCAAAAATGCTTCTCTTGGTAACTTTAAGAGCAGAATTCCTTTAAATCCGGCTATTCTAGCACAGAGCAATTGAGCTTCTCTGTGCTAGAGTCTTTGACCCCCTATAGTGCCCCCCCTATAGTGCCCCTGCCAAACAGCATCACCAATTAACTTATTTACCCTTTGGCATGCAGCTGAAACGTGGTCACAAGGCCCACGTAAAGGCACTAAAATGACTTGTATTGATAAGTGGCAACATTTGGGGGGTTATTTAATAAAATCTGAATTCATCTCATTTTTTCAATAAAAAAAGTTAGACGAAACTCCCATCCCTGATTTTGCCATATTTATTAATAAAATAACTTTATACTTAATAATTTATCAATAAAACAATGGTAAAAAAACTCAATAAAATAGAGGGAACCCCCATTTGAATGTTTTTTTTTGGACTTTTGGATTTTTTTTTCCGAAAACCCCAAATTTATTGGATTATCGGACTAAATCCAGTGTACACCACAATTTCTTCCAGTTGAGATAGAGACATCTCCCATTGACTTATACATGACCCTAACAGGTCTGAGATGGTAGATTTTGGGATTCAGGCTTTATGTGGCATTGGGGTATAATAAATCTCTGAAAAAAAAAATTTATGAAAAATTCCAGTTTTTGCCCCATAAACCAAATAAATTTGAGGTTTAGTAAATAACCCCCTAGTAATGGTTTTACATCCCATATCACTGTATTTGCCCATAGTAATGTATTTTGTGTTGCTCCAGCCCATTCTGCTAAATGATAAGTAACACACAGTATTGGATCTAAACAATACTGTGAACGACCACCTTTTATACATTTTTTGGTCCCCCAAAAAGTTATATATATATATATATATATATATATATATATATATATATATAGATATATATATATATATGTAAATGTACTAACTTATTATATATATACAGTTTATTTTTATGTAACAGCTACTTACATTATATATTTATATAGACATTGACGTTTTCCATGAAATGTTTTATTGTTTCATTATCAATATAGAAGTTAATTTGTATACATGACATTTAATTTATCACATTAAAAATTGCTATAATTGATGCTAACACCATTACTACCATATCACAATTGTATGCTGCATAAAAGAAACTAAAAGACAATGCCATAGCAAATTAACCTGGAATAATGCATAATAAAATGAATAGTGAGGACTTTCTTGCTTCAATGATCTTACAGTCTATGAAGTGGAAAGGAAGTGGAGGACATTGTAGAACTAGGTATATAATGTATGAAATAATGAAGCAGTTCATTGTACAAAGGATATCTGAAGGTTGTTGGACAGGAATAATGTTTAATGAAAAGTCTTACGAGTTTGCACAGTTGTATCCCCTATTACTGGTCTTAATATTTATGAATTTATTTATGAATATGAAAATCTGTGTTCAGAACAAGGGCACTTCCATGGCAAGAAGAGGCTGTATTCAATGGTTATTTCTTCATCAACATAAGAAATTTTGGCAACAGAGCTCATGATTTCATTAGAGTTTTTGGATGAGGTGGCTCATACTCGAACACAAATGTGCAGAGAAAAAAGGCTGTACATTTGTAAGTAAGCTTTATTTTTCAGTCAAAATACCTTGTTCAATAAGGGCTGTATATATAAATAATATACTCTATATGTCTACACATATAATTATATTAATATATACTTTTTTTTAAGCCTAAATTATTATGGTACTATTCCTGAAAATTAGGCACAGTTGGAAACTGTAATTGCTAAAAAAAAACAGGTCACATAATTCAAAGGTGAACTTACTATTACAGGCGCTATTTTTTTAAATTTTGCAATGCTAACCATGGCACCAGGAAAAAACCCGACACAGCTATGTGACCCTTGTGTGAAAGAGAAATGTCATGAGAAATTATTTTTATGTGAGATAAGAAAAGTTGTTTTTGATTCCCCATGCATTTTCTTCCTAGGATAGAACTGAAACTAGGACTCGGTGCTACAAAGCTAATCTTTGAGCTACAGTGCTGACAGATTTGGCCAAAATTTTGTTAGTGTTAGTTTACAGGTTGCATGGATGTGCACTTACATTGTTTCTGGTGCCGGCAGTAACTAAATTCACTCAAAACAGTAAATTGTGTGCAGTTGTTGGTGCCTGCAATTGCACTAGCATTCTGTGAAACAATGCTGCATTGTGGGTTAAAAATATGGTGGATTATGAACTTGCTTTATAAATGGGGCCTGTCGTATGCTGCTCTGGGGTGGTATAAATGGAAAGTTTCAAGATTAGAATAGGAATAGGGGATGGGTGTTTTGCCGTGGAATTGACACCCATAGACTTGTATGGCGTTGTGCGACAAAAAAAATTCTCCACGTGTCAAAAAAAAAAACCTCCACACAACAAAATATTTTTGACACCCATCGACTTTGATGGGCGTCGGCGACATTTCGCCGGCAGCGAATTTTTGTTGAAATGAAACGGGTCAAATTCGCCCATCCCTAGATAGGAGAACTCCCACAAATGGGAGCTTTTGACAGCTCAACTCACAGTCCCGGATTTGTACGGATAAGTCCCGAGTTTCTCTTGGATCTGCTGCACTGAACAGCCAGAAAAATATACAAAGTGTCTAACTTAATTGGCTCTTGGCAGAGAGCCCAGAATAGAACTTTAAATACTTTTGTAACAGTTTTAGATAAGAAGTTAGACTCCCAACTTAAAGGTCAATTCACCTTCATTATCAAAACTGTACTAACACAGAAAAACCATAGAAATGTTTTCAGACCTTGATAACCTGCTAAATTTTGTAAAATGAACATGATATTTTGGGGGTGTGGCCACAAAAATAGGCATGGTCAAAAAAAATATACCACAGAACTTTAAAACAGATTTAACTTATGTTTCATTCCTGCAAATCCATAGTTTCTAGACACACAGCTTGCAACTCATTCTTGCATGAAAAACAATTCAAGGCTAATGACTTCTGACATTTTACATTAGAATATTAAATAACTCATGAAAAATCAATTCCATAGATTTATCAACCTGGAAAAGAACAGAATAATACAGTATTGCACTTTGCATATTTCTAACCAGTAAACCTACTTTTTTAACTGTTTTGAGTTTTAATCTTTCTAATGTTACTAAGGAGAGGTACTGTCACTGTTATTTCTTTTTATCTGGGTCAATAATTTGTTGCTATGGACGGGTAAGTATCTAGGCTTCCCAAAAACTGGCAGAAGGATTATGCTCTAGGGAGCAACAGTCGCTAAATTATGAAGAAATAGAAGGTATAATGGGCAGTTGTTAATAGAAAGTGCATTCATAACTGCTGGATACTCAAAAGTTTACTTTTTTCCTCATTATCCTTTTTAACGCATACTTATTGCCTTTTTTCTTTAAAATTGTTTCTTTCCTCCTCCATTATTCAAACTTCTTTTTCTGTTTTTCCCCATTTTTGTATTTCTTCTCCCTAAATCCCTTCATTTATCGTATGTTCTCTACTTCTTTTTTCTTGTTTATGCGCCTTCCTTTTTCTTCCATATTCTTCATTCTTTCCCAGCTCTAATTCCCATCTATTTTTCATTCTTCATTACACCTTGCTTCTTCTGGCCCTTCTTTAACTTGGAGATTTTAACTTTATTTTCTGTTAACCCATCTTGTCTTTATTCCATTTTGTCATTCCTTCTTGCAATATCTTGCCATGTCTTCTCCTTCCTCAGAGAAAACTATGTTTTATATTTGGATGAAGCTTCTGAATCCCCGTATTAAGATAATGGATGGTGGTTGGTTGCCGTAAATGTTTTTCATTTATTGCTTTATTTAACACATTAGAATCATTGCTTGTCTACAGTATGTATCTCCTGTTAATAAGAGGGGTTAGTATATGTAGACATTTTCCCCACACAATCATGTATGTACAGTATGTGTAACTTCATTTGTAAAGCGCTGCTAAGGAGCTGCAGCTCCATACAATGCATAAAATAACAATATAAATAAAAGTTCAAGATATAAAAGTTCACACAGGGAGGACAAGTCAGACAATAAATATATATACAGTACACAGAGCTTATATAAGGACACAAAGCTGAAGTGCTATATGGTAAGGACCACAGTAGGGAGGAGGTCCCTGTCCCATAGAGCTTACAGTCTAAGTCATGCTACATGTTAATTTGGTTAGGATAGGAGACCATTTAAAAATGCTTGGCACTGGAACAGAATAGAGACAGAGCAAGTGACCTGTGGTGTAGGGGGCTTGCTCTTTGGCCCCTAAAGTTAAGGATCCCAGTACTTGTCAAGGTCCTTAATGGCAGAAAAATTGCTTTAACTAGCAGTGGAATGTGTCTCATATAATGCAAAATATTATCCCAATACCCAATACATACCATGGAGTGCAGCAAATTTTTTTGCCCACGCCCTTTTTGTGGCCACACCCCCTAATTACCATATTCATTTTACAAAATTTGGCAGGTTATGAAATTTTGAACACATTTCTGTGTTATTGCAGTTTTGTTAATGAAGGTGAATTGCCCTTTAAGGTGCTAGTCTCAGTTCTACTACATATCTTAAATTATTACAATTGTTTCTCTGCTTATCTTAAAATGTTACAAAAGTATCTATAAGTGCACCTGCCGCTTATTCTGGACTCTGCCAAAAGCAAATTAAGTTAGAAACATTGTATCTTTTTCTGGCTGTTCAGTGCAGGAGATAAAAGAGGAAGGCTGTACATTTAAGTAACAAATCCGGGACTGCGGGCTGAACTGGGGAGTGTCCCAAAAAAAATGGGACAGTTAGTAGGTATGCCAATTTATGGTCTATTTTGATTCTCTTTTAAGTATATTCATTGGTAGTGATGGGCGAATTTGTGGCGTTTCGCTTCGCTGAAAAATTCGCGAATTTCGCGCGAAATTCGCGAAACGGCGAAAAATTCACGAAACAGCGCCGGCGTCTCGTTTTTGACGCCGGCGCCCGTTTTTTGACGCCGGCGCCCGTTTTTTGACGGTGGCGTCCGTTTTTGTGAAAATTTTTTTTGATGCCGGCGAATTTTTTTCCGCGAATTTTCGCGGGCGTTTGGCGAATTTATTCGCTGGCGGCGAATCGCGCAAATTCGCCGCGAATTCGCGCCTGGCGAATAAATTCACCCATCACTATTCATTGGCCATCAAGTGCACAGCTTTTTTGATCTTTGCAGTATTCTCATACTTTAGGAATACTTGTGAAGCACAAGACATGGGAATAAAAAGTAATCTATGTAGTATTGGCCTGACTCCCACCTGTGGGAAATAGGTGTAATTACATAATTACATGTCCTATATTCTTTCCCGTTCACTATTGTCTGCTTTTACTGGAACCAAAACATTTCAGACTCTGGATGCAGTAAAGGAGGATGAGGAAAAGGACCAGTGTGACAATGTAACAAAATACTCAACGTTTCCCTGGATCTACTCACCAGTAGGTGACCAGTAAATGGTTCTGCTTGGTAACTAGATAAATAGTGAATCTGCACCTTCTATTAAATCACAACTTACGAAGTGAAAATGGGTATTTGATGTACTATAGTATAGGACTCAGTATCAGGAAATCAGTTATACAGAAAGCTCAGCATTATGTGAAGGTCATCTCCAATAGACTCCATTTTAAACAAATAATTCTAATTTTTAGAAATCATTTTCTCTGTACTAAATAAACAGTTCATTTTATTCAATCCTAATTTAGATATAATTCATCTTTATTGGAGGCAAATCAATCCTATTGGGTTTATTTAAATGATATTTTAGTAGACAAAGTATGGAGATCTAAATTAAGGAATGATCACCTTATCCAGAATGCCCTAGCTCTCGAACATTCTGTAGTAACTTAAAAACTGGGGTTTTAATGTCACTGTATTTCTTATATACTGTATGAAATATGAGTGTAAACTCTACAGTGTGAGACCCAGGAATTAAAATGATTTGGCTGTGAGGGACCTAAATGTAGATGTCTTTCACTGCAGATAATAAGCAAAGTCTTCCTTTAAAATGTGAAAATATAGGAAGTACATCGTTAGCATTTAAGGCCTTGGAAGAGTTACATAATCTCCATTTACACAGTAAGATTTACAAGGTCATGGTTTTAGGAACACAATGTGCTACAATCGTTCTGAGCACAGTACTTATAAAAGTAGTTGTGTAAGAAGGATATTATATAAATCACCTAAAATGATTTAAATAAGCTCCTTTACATTACATTGGTGTGAAGTTACTTTACAAATCTACCCTTCACACAGATTTGGCAATATTATCAGTGTTAAGGTGGCCATAGATGCAAAGATCCGATCATTTGGCGATGTGGCCAAACAAGCGGATCTTTCCCCTGATATGCCATAAACGAGCATGGCTATATTGGGGGCAATCTGAACGTTCGGTCGTATGGCGGAACAATCCGATTACGATGGGCTCCGACAGGATCGGTCGGGTCAAAATCAAACCTGTCCGATCGACCAAACGACCGTTCTCCGCCGGACGAAAGATGTCGGCACTCTCCACACACGATCCGAAAATCATACGAATCCTTGATTCGTACAATAGGATCTGTGCGTCTATGGCCAAGTCCAATACAATATCAATTTTTGTGAGAGGGGCCTATTGTCATGGTTTACATGGATTGTTCACCTTTAAACAAACTTTTAGTATGATGTAGAGAGACCATTTGCAATTGGTTTTAATTTTTTAATTTGTTGTTTTTTTTTAGTTATTTAGCTTTTTGTTCAGCAGCTCTTCGGTTTGCAATTTCAGCAATCTGGTTGCTAGGGTTCAAATCACCCTAGCAACCATGCATCGATTTGAATAAGAAACTGGAATATGAATATTAGAGGCCTGAATAGAAAGATGAGTAATACAAAGCAGCAGTAACAATAAATGTGTAAAAAAAAAAAAAACAATAAAAATATTAAAATAGGCCAATTGAAATGTTGCTTAAAGTTAACTTAAAGGTAAACCAGCCCTTTAAGTAAAACCTTAATTTTCTGGTCTAAAGCCTAAGTAGTCTGGTTGATTGAATTAATGTATACAGACAAATGGAAAAATAACAGCTGCACAGTCCAAATGCCAATTATAAATTACTATAAGATAGATTCGCTGGGTGAGTAATGTGAAAATATGAAAATATCTCACCCGGTAACAACAATGACCTGGGTGTAAAAACCCCAGGTCAATCACATGAATGGAGATTACAATGTGGAGCCTCGAATAAATGAGGAAAAAGCACTCACCCGACGTCCCAAGTGGTCCGGGTGCATCGCCCCGAACCCGTAGCTGAGGGTGTGTACACTTGCGAAGTTTTAGGAAAAGGTCAGCAAGCACTCCGGAAACCTCTTGTAGTGGGTAAAAGTAGCAGCTTTATTTCAAATACATTAAAACCATTACATCCTGACGTGTTTCGTATCTAAACAATACGTAGTCATAGGCATTGCTACGTATCGTTTAGATACGAAACGCGTCAGGATGTAATGGTTTTAATGTATTTGAAATAAAGCTACTACTTTTACCCACTACAAGAGGTTTCCGGAGTGCTTGCTGACCTTTTCCTAAAACTTCGTGAATTAATGTATATACTGCATACTGTATAATGTATGATAAAGTGCACTCCAGACACAAATATTAGACTGCTGTCATGGCTTTAGCCTAACTCTTTAAATGGACCATTTCTGTGACTTTCCTTTTTTTTTAAACACCATGACTATCCAGCTACCACGGACTTCTCCCTTAGTCAAATAATTCACATTTTTAACTAAGATTAAATTGGTCCTTATTGGAGGCAAAACAATCCTATTGGGGTTTAATTCATGTTTAAATAATTTTTAGCAGACTTTCTGGATTACAGTTACCATACTTGTAGTGCAAAGCTATATGTGATTATATGTGACAAATCAGATTAGCAGTATCATTTTGGAACGTTACCCAGAGGAAATACTCCATTTTGGACAGCTTCAAATCTGTCAATTCTGTACACATGCCGTTATTTGTCATTCACTTTGCAAACTCAGCAACTGTGCTGTGAAACCGAGTTACTGAGACGTGAACTCAGAGAACAGTATGTAAGAAGAGCAGCGTTACTGCTAGTTTTGATATACTTTGATGGTATTTTTAGTAGTACCATTTTGACCTTGTGTAAGACAAAACTCAGTAAAGAAAAAGCTTTAGTAATAGTCAGGCAATTTATTCATACATAGTGATGGGCGAATTTATTCGCCAGGCGCGAATTTGGGCAAATTTGCGCGATTCGCTGCCAGCAAATAAATTTGCAAAAACGCCCGCGAAAATTCGCCAGCGTCAAAAATTTTTTTTTGAAAAAACGGGCACCAGCGTAAAAAAAAAACGGGCACCGTTTTGCGAATTTTTCGCCGTTTCGTGAATTTCGCTCGAATTTCGCGAAAACTACGCAAATTCGCCCATCACTATTCATACATAAGACAACATTATGTTTTGTCTGGGTAAGCTGTTGGAGTAACACACAGAATGTCACCCAAGGACTCACCAAAGACACACCTCTTGGTCCAAGCGTTATATAGCTTTCAGAAGGCATTTACAGTAATTGTGACAAGGGGTACAAGGAAATACCATACATGGTCTGGCGAGGAGACTTACTGACAGATACATTTATACATTCCTGTAAGATGTGCAGTTTTGCAACTTAAGAGATTTCTGGTTCCAGCTGTCCACAGCCTCGTAAACGTCTGTTGGCTAAACATAGCCATTGTGGTACAGCCAGTAATTGAGCAACACTTCTGCAAAAGGGGCCCCAAGAGACATGCTGACACTATGCTGACACTCTGGAATCTAAGTAACAGAGTGGAGATCATTTATTTGTATGGCCTAGTATAAGTTATATGAATGACCATTGTCCACAGTTGACCGAAAGCCCTTATAGTCCATCCTGCCTTGGGCCCTATAGCGTTATGGCGTCATAGAGGGCGGGGGTAATAGATATGAACCCTCTACACTAGCCATTCGTTAGTCATAGGAAATAGACCGTTCCAGATATAAAAGATATAAAATATATAAACAACTTCTTTATGCTATCCACCAGTAAGCGGTACATGTAGATTTATGGTATGTTGTGTTATTTTATCAAAGTGATACTGCCATCATTTGTTTAATAATATTTTCAACGCTTCCATGAATCATATTTTTACATATTTATAAAAAGCATTGTCCATATGTTGTGTTTTTTTGTTAAAATAAAAAAAACAAACAAGTATGCTTCACCTAGAAGCTGTATGTCTCTCTCTCTGGTATACTGCTCCTTCCGTTTGATGCTCTCCCCACTCTCAGGTTCCACTGTCTCACGGAGGAGCAGTCCAGTTCTGAAGGACACCGTAGGCATGGTTGCAATGTCATGTTCATCAGCAGCTTATCAGTAAGGCGACTTCTAAGTTCTGCAGTTTCTTTTTTTAAATCAATAACACAAGTGTAAGGAAGAATAAATAACACAAATATAGCAGAAAAGCCTAGATAAAAGGTATCAACATTGCTATATCACATAGAGATACTTTATGATATAATAGTATTAAAGGGGTGGTTCATCTTTAAGTTATCTATTAGTTTCTTATAGAATGGCTAATTCTAAGCAACTTTTCAATTGGCCTTCATGTTTTGGTTTTTTTTTTTTATAGGGGTTCAAATAGGGGTTACTGACCCCATCTAAAAACAAATGTTCTGTAAGGCTACACATTTATTGTTATTGCTACTTTTTCCTACTCATCTTTCTATGCAGGCCTCTCCTATTCATATTCCAGTCTCATATTCAAATCAATGCATGTTTGCTAGGGTAATTAGGACCAGACAGCTGAAATTGCAAACGTTAGAGCTGCTGAATAAAAAGCTAAATAACTCAAAAACCACAAATAATTAAAAGGAAAACCAACTGCAAATTATCTAAGAATATCACGCCCTACATCATACTACAAGTTAATTTAAAGGTGACCAATCCTTTTAAGCTTATATGATCCTCAGTCACCTGCAGGATACAGTACACTGGGTCTAATGCTTTTCTTTTTTGGATATAGGGTTCCTACATTTTCAGGCAAAAAACTCAAAGACTTTTGACATCTTTTGTTTCACCTTCCTTATTAATAACATTGGCGTCAGATCTACTTTAGGTCTTAAAAACACTGGCCAAGTGGCATCTTATTTGCCCACCCCCTTTATGTATTATCTTATGTTTGTTTGGAACAGCCATTGCAATTTAGCAATAAAGTTATAGTTGCCACAGGCTATCTTTCTCAGTGCTGTAGTTCTATGAGATGGATGTATGGAGTAAAAAATATGTGATAGAGGAAAAGAAAGCAGTTTCAACTACATACATACATAGTAACATAGTAAGTTAGTTTGAAAAAAGACACATGCCCATCTAGTTCATCCTTTTATCTCTATTTTAATCTGCCTTGTTTACATAAATTTGTATTAAAGCTTAATGAATCATATCCTAAGTCAGCCAATGACTAGATTGAGCTGAGCCATCAGTGCAGCTATGAAGTGAGCTTGGGAACTCTGACTCCTCTATTGTATACACTGAAGAAACCAGTGGTGATTGTGTGTGTGCTTCATTATTTCTTATTGGTGTCTGCAACAGTCTCGAAATATATATATCAAATAGCATCTGATATATCAGGCATTAAGTAAAGAAGACTCAAATTGAACAGTATAGTGTTTTCATTTATGAGGCATGATAAGGTGTATGCTTGTGAGAGATAACACAGGCCTTCTTTCTCATAGGGAAAAAGGTGTCAATTGCAAAATAGAGGCTCAAAGCACCATGTTTCTTTGCCAACAATGTACCTTTCTTCCCTCACTGTATCCGTGGCAAAGGACTGGCCCATAAGTGTCCATGTGCATAAAACCCACACATTCATTTGTGCCCCTTAGTGCTTTAGCGGCAGGGGATTCCAGATATAATCCCTTATATCTGCCTAAAGAGCAGTTTCGATTTCTAAGACTTATTATTTCTCTGTTTCTTGTGTTTGCCCATTCCTATGCAGCTGCAATTCTGCAAAATTCATCCTGGTGTCTGACGAATGATAACTGTTTTCAAGGACAGGCTAATGACAAGCTTGAATTTTTAATTATAACTCACACATAGCATCAAATACAAGGCATTTTTAGAATGGTAGCTTCATTCCATCTGCAGCCTGTTGTTTATCTTAAATGGTATGACAGTACCGAAACACCTGTTGTTTTTGTTGCAGGCTTTGGTGGTGCAGTGGGTTAATGAATTGAATCACCCTGGTAAATTTAGTTTGTTTCCCTGGACTTTATGTTGCTTAACTATTAAAGTTGACTGTGATTCATTTCAAAGGGATTTGCTATTGTTATTTTTTGAAACAGTGTGGGGGTAATGTAATATGGTGTCAAGTTTACTTATTGTCTAGTAACCCATAGCTACCAGTCAGCAGGTCGTATTTACCGGTCAGCTGTTTGAAAACAAAGATTTGATTGGTTGCTAAGGGTTACTAGATGTGGGCTAACCTTAGACTTTATATTATATTCAGCATACTGGCATAGCATTTCGTAGATTCATCATATGTTGTATACTTCTTAAAGAGATACTGACACCAGAAATTAAACGTGATAACATTTGGCTTTGCATGCTATTTATAATTTTGCCGCTTTTACATTATTATTATTATTATTATTATTATTATTATTATTAAGGTTCAACAACTGGTTCAGTGGCAAATGAATTTCCAGTACATAAGATCAGCATTTATTGGTAACACAGTCCCAGCTGTTTATGTACAGGAAATTTCATACATGATTACAATAGCGGAATTATAGAGGAAGCAGGCCAACAAGAACCCCCCCTTCCCTAGCCATTCCCTTGCCTGCAGCAGGGAAGCAGAGATCGCTGGCATGGAGAGTGGGCGGGGGAGTGGGCAGAGGAGGGAAGGGGCGGGAGGTTGGGGATCGGAGTGCACTCTAGTTACGCCACTGAATAGCTCTGAACTTTGAGGCCGCTTATAAATGTATGCGACCTATTATCCAGAATGCTTGGGTCCTGGGGTTTTCTGGATAAGGGGCCTTTCTGTAATATGGGTCACTACTAAAAAGATTATTTAAACATTAATTAAACCCAATTGGATTGTTCTGTCTTCAATAAGGATTAATTATATCTTAGTTGGGATCAAGTACAAGGCACTGTTTTATTATTTCAAAGAAAAAGGAAATCATTTTTCAAAATTTTAATTATCTGATTAAATTGGAGTCTGTGGGAGATGGCCCTCCTGCAATCCGGGCCTTCTGGATAATGGGTTTCCAGATACCAGATCCCATACAAAGCAGCAATAACAAAGCAGAATGTGCCTGAAATATCCCTGTAAATGATTAGTGTACACTATGCTACAATATATAAATTAAAAAATGGCTTTCTATAAAACATTGACGATAAATGTCTCTTTTAGGGTTATAGTCCCACCAACAATGGTTGGGAGCTGGGACAAAAGCAAAGAAAAATGAAAAACCACAAAACTTTATATTTTGCATTTTCAAAGGTGTATTATTCTATACAGTAAAAATCCAGACGTGTAGAGCAGGGGTGATTGTCTGCAGCCTGAGGCGGTAGACCTGATGCCTCCTCCCGCACCCCCACTGTGCTTACCTCTCATGCACTTGAAACTGGGAGCTGCACATATCTCACAATATATGTAATTTTGTGTTTCTTTGTTATATTGTCTGCCTTGTTACTGGCATTTGGAAGCTCCTTGGAGAAAAGCAAAGCACATATTGTGTGATTTTGCCATTGGCAATTGCTTTCTAAATGTAGCACTGCTGCTATGTGAAACAGGCAAGTGGTTATAACCCTAACAAAAGAAGTGCCATTTGTAATGCTTTATGTAAGGACCTTCATTGTCTTATTAATATCAGTGGCACGATTTAAAAACAATTTAGCATGACAATAGGATTTACTGTTTCACTGTCTCAGAGCCTGCTAATTGTTTCTTTAATGTTGATGTGAATAATGTTTATGCTCACCTTCAGAACAGGGGAACCGACCAAAATAATGTTACTCCAGCTACACATGCCAAATAGCTTCCTGTCTAGCTTAATGAGTAGTTCTCATTGAACGGCCTGTTTTGACACCAAAATATCATAAATAATGAAGACAAGATTAATATTTATTTCATGTCTTTTAATAATCCTATAATATAGCCTACCAGCGTTCTTTAGTACAGGTATGAGATCCATTATTTTCAAACCCGTTATACAGAAAGCTCAAATCCATGTCCCATAGACTCTATTTTATCCAAAAAAAATCCAAATTTGTAAAAATGATTTCCTTTTTCTCTGTAATAATAAAACAATAACTTGTACTTGATCCAAACTAAGATATAATTAATCCTTAGTGGAAGCAAAACCAGCCTATTGGGTTTTTTTAATGTTTACATGATTTTCTAGTAGACTTAAGGTATGACAATCCTTTTTCCAGAAAGTTATCCAAAAAAGCCCAGGTCCCGAGCTACCAGGAGTGCTGGGTAGTGATGGGCGAATTTATTCGGAAGGTGTGAATTTGCGGCGAATTTGCACGATTCGCCGCCAGCGAATAAATTCGCGAAACGCCCGCGAAAATTCGCGGCAAAAATTCGTTGGCGTCAAAAACATTTTTTTTATAAAAAACGGACGCCAGCGTCAAAAACGGGCGTCGGCGTCAAAAACGGGCGCTGGCGTCAAAAACATGTTTAAGCTGTAGGCTTTGGACTGTTCTGGCGGATCCTCTGCAGTTGATTAAACACGACTGCCTGCCCATAACTGCCATCTGCTTCACATACTGTATATCTGTCAGTTACTACATACATGAGGCCAAAATCTGTTCCATAGGAGCAGGGGCAGTACCAGACATACATTGGGGTGGGGGGTTCTAACAACATTGAAGTTCCAACATTAGCTGTTAGCAACTTAGACATGTATTAAAAGGTAAAACCTTAGTCCAGCTGGATAAAGGGGCACAGATCAAAATGTGTCTGGTCTGTTCCTGGTTATGGGTTTGCCTCCTGAATATTTGGTTGTTTATCTGGTTCTGACCTGGCCCACCTGAATACACCTTATGCTCACAGGTAAAGTCAATATTTTGTGCTAAAAAAAGACCTTTAAGTATTAAGTGCCTGGTCATTTCAGCCTTGTTTAATTATATTATGCTGGTCATCCAGTGTCATTAATTCAAGGTTGTCTGTTTTATCAGGCACGCTTCTTGCAGTAATAAACATACATTTAACCCATTGCCTGCTGGGTCCTTTGATCTTGCTACACGATGAGTTGCCATACAATAGGCAGTGTGGAACAGTTCAAAAAGCAACTTGGCAGTCAAGGTTACGGCAATCTTTTACAATCCACAGCAACCAGCTTGTACACGTATTAGGTTTTTATCTACTCTATCTTCTACAATATTTCTCTAAACTCCCTTATACCGCCCCAAAAATCTTTCAAAATGTAGCAAAAATTACTAAAACAAATACAGGTTTGAAACCTATTTTCCAGAATGCTTGGGACCTGAGGTTTTCTAGATAAGGAGTCTTTCCATAATTTGGATCGCCATACGTTTAATCTACCGAAAAATGAAATAAACCCAATAGGATTGTATTGCATCTGATGAGGATTGATTATATCTTAGTTGGAATCAAGTATAGGGTACTGTTCTTTAATTACAGACAAAAAGGAAATATGTTTTAAAATGTTGAATTATTTGTTTATGGGAGTCTATGGCTTTTCTGTAATCCGTAACTTTGTGGATAACGGGTTTCCAGATCCTATACCTGTATATAGTTATAAATATTATCTTATATGTGATCAAACTTTGTGTTATTATCTATTATACATGATCTTTTATTGTGCCAGACTGTGCAGCTGTGTAATAGTTTCCATTGTCTTGTGTATTTTTAAAGGTTAGTTGTGTATCACCTCTTTATCTGATAAACAATATTACTGCTGCATTCTCTATTACATATCCTGCTGAAAGCAGCAATCATTCACATGGCAGCTGACAAGGAAGATTTAAAAAAGGATAGAATATAGCAAATTCTATTTAGAAGGACTGAAATGATTTACCAGCTTATCTTATCAAGCCCAGAAAACCCGTGGTTCAGTTAGATGATTACTATTTCGCACAACATACTTTCCTTATAACATACAGTTTATAGGGGACACAATAGCCAACATGAGAAGCCCATAAAATATCCTCCATCCAACAGAATTAAGAAGAGCATAGTGACATATTGACTTGCCTAGTTTTCAAGTAAACCATAAATGTATTCTGATTTTCAATGCAATGCAAAGACCAAAACAACCTGTTCACATGATCTATGTAAGATCTTGAGAAAAAATTGTCACTGCTTTGAATACCTCAAAACACACGTACAACTTTAGCCGGAAGGCATGGCTGTAGTGTAGTTATCCTATTTTGTTATACTTTAAAGGAGAACTAAAGCTTAACTAAAGAAGTAGGCTAGAAATGTTGTACATCACGGTTTTGGCTTCTGTACCAATCCAAGGCAACCACAGCCCTTTAGCAGGGAAGATCTGTGCCCCCCAAAGATGCCCCAATAGCTTTCCATCTTCTTTTCTGTTCACTGCATATGCTCTGTACGGCTGTCACTTACTGAGCTTAGGGATCGACCCACAATATATTGAATATATATAATATAAATGTCACAATATAAGGCTGATGAGTAATTAATACAGATAATTACTACATGTCAGCACAAAAACCCATGCAATTAGCATCAGAATTTAATAATCGGCCGTGTAGCGTCACTTATATTAAAGACGAAGCTCATTTTCTGCTGGATAATTTGTGACGACCCCTAAGATTAGCTTAGCTTCTCAGCAGCTGCTCAGAGACCACAGAGCATGTGAGTGTCGCAGACATTTTCCAAGATGGTGACCCCCCTGTGACAATTTTGAAGTCTATGATCATTGCTGCTATTGATAAGCTGAAACTGAAAGGCTATTGCAATAAGTTCATTACATAAAATATGGCATTTTTAGGCTTATTAATTTTTAGGGTTTCGTTCGTCTTTAAGGCTGCACCATGTTTCGAAGGGACAGGGTAAATAGAAATAGGGAAAATAGGTGGGATGGGAAATAAGTCTGTATGTTATAGGAAATCTAAAACAAAAAAGTGAATGTAAACTTACTCCTCTGAACAGTTTTGCTGTGTATTTTCTATTTTTTGTTGTTGCTTGTGATGAGTGAATCTGTATGTTTTGCTTTGCTAAAAAAATTAGCAAAACTGCGAAAAAATTTGTGAAACAGCAAAAAATTTGCAAAACTCATTGATCAATGGGCGTCAAATTCCAGTAACACCTCCATAAAGCACATTAACTATTTTTAATGCTTTATTTAAAAATACCATAATAAATATCTGCTTCCATATGAAGGGATAAGGCGATATGGCAACATGCCCTCGGTTACATGCAACATGTGCACTCCACATGCCCTAGTCTGACCTCTTTTAAAAGTCAGTTGTTGAGGTGCTAGAGTGAATTTTTTTTTTTAGCCTGCCTGTATTATCCTTTTAGTTTGATTTATTTCTGTAAGCAAAGGTAGCACCAGGTCAGCCATAAATCTTCTAAAAGTCACAGAAGACCTCCATCATCTTGCTCTTATGCCTTCACTGCTCCTAGCTCTTACCGAAATAAATCAGGATGGCAAGGAGATAAGACTGCCCACAAACCTCCCCCCCCCCCGAACTTGAATTGAATTTAAACCAAGGGGCAGAACAATTACAAAGCAGGATAGAGATTGCCTTTAGCGCTGCAGCAACTGACTTCCGGTTTTAGAAGATATTGGATAGATATAGAAGATGTGGATGCCCACAAAGTCTACAGCTGAGAGCATGTCGCAATATTGCCTTATTCCGGGAATACACTGGAAGTATACTTTTATTATGGTATTTTTGAATAAACCATTAGAAATAGTTAAAGTGGTTGTTCACCTTCCAAAACTTTTTCCAGTTCAGATGGTTTCAGATTGTTCACCAGAAATTAAGACTTTTTCTAATTACTTCCATTCTTTATTTTTGACCGTTTTTCCAAAATCGAAGTTCAAAGTTTAATGTTCCGCTCTCTGGTGTTTGATGTTTGAATCTAGAGTCTGTTAGCTGAGTAATTCAGGTGCAAAATCTAAGGTCACACGTGGTGTTTTTACGTTACGTTTTTAAAAACATATAGCCAAGCATAAATATGCACATAATGAAGCCATTGTTTTTTAGCAGAAACACGAATACGCCCAGGAAATGCCATATTATTCAACTCTATAGGATCTGCAAGTTTAGAAATACACTTCGCTGAAATACGCTGCGTATTTTCAATGTGGCGGTCAAACCAGATGGATTTCACATAAACATATTTACGGCATTGCATGCTGGTGACGTAATTACATTGCCTTTTGTCGAGCAGTATGACTACATTCTGCATGTACATTGTTTTCCACTTATTACTAAAATTGGAATTGTGGGGAATGAGAAAAAACAGAAATTCATGTTGGGAAAAGAAAACTACAGGCTGAAAAACGCATATTATCATGCATGTCTGGTTTCATTGGTGTATTTACGCTCAGCCACGCGTTTTTAAAAACGCAATGTAAATACGCCACGTGTGACCTTGCCCTTAGAATTTTGCAACATTTAGTTGATACATTTCTCAACAGCATCTCTGGAGTATTAGCAACTATTGTATCAATTCAAACAAACAGCTGTCGTTAATGAAACTCAGGAATTCTGCTCAGCAGGGACAAAAATAAGAAATGTATCAACTAAATGTAGAGCAATTTAGAACCGTTTACAGGGTCGCGACCCCCCTCCCCAGAGCTGCTTTAAAAGGTGAAAAATTACAGTTTTCACTTCAATATTAGAAAAATAGTCACACATAGGAAATAGAAAGTAAAACTATCTGAAACCAACTTGAAAAAAAAAGTGTTAGGAGGTGAACTACTCCTTTAACTTTGTGCATGATAGATATATAATTGGAGGGGGCTACAGTACAAAGTACTATTTAAGTAAGTACTATGTTAAGTAATACAGGTAGTATTAAGTATCAACTGAGGTATTAATGATAAAAAGGCAATAATTACAATATATATCTCATCTGCACTTTCTAGAGCAAATGGCAAATGTTATAAAGTATAATGTACAGAACAGCAACATTGATTCGAAAACATGGTGCACATTGTAGAGAAATCACATCTAGTAGCTGAATCTCTTGGAGGCCTTGTATGTAAGATAAAGAAAAAAACAGAAAAATATTACTCCCTGAAATCAATGGAGATATTATTGCAATGTCTGTGAAAAGGAGCTGAATAGATACTGCCTGAGGGAAAAGATCAATAATTCACAGCCTGACTGTTTATCTGTAATATAACACCAAAATAAAGGGCAAGGAAGTGCAGTATAAAAGTATGAATACATTGCATACCTCCCTCAACATGAGGCTGGCACTTAAATTGGCTTCTGGCAGCTTTGACTAAGCAATATGCCAGGGCTACCCACACAAAGGCTTTCAGCAAAATATTACATTCAAGTTTACAAATCACATGAAAACAAATGTTGGCCTGGACTCATCTGTGTAATTTTCTCTAAGTGCACTCTACTTTCTATGCATTATACTAGTATACTAGCAACACTCGCAGTTCCAGGACCGCTGGGGTGTTTGTGATGAAAAGCATTTTCATTTAAAATGACATTTTATTTCACTTATTTCCTTTTTATTCTTTTTAGTGGGCTTAAACCTATTTGATGAAATTGCATTTATCCCCAAAGGACAACAAAGCCCACTCAGCAAAGTTAGGTACAGTAGATTATGCCTCCAGCAGGGATAACATTAAATAACGATTGAATTGCTAAGAGGCACATGGGCAATCTTTAGGAATTGTCTGCTAGGGCAGATTTGGGGATAACTCCTCAAAATGGTCTCATGTCTGCTGTTGGAACACAAGGCTGGTATACATATGTCAAGATTGGGTAAGAAATTCTATCCCAAAGGGTGACAGTTGAAGAACAGTAAAAGCCCTTTCAGAGAATTATAGTCCATTACATTGTGATTATTGGTGCAGCACAGGAGAGCCAGCTTCTCTGGTCAGGACTCAGGTACTGTATGTATCTACATCTAAAGGATGTTTGAAGACTGCCAAGTTCAAATCCTGGACAGGGGTGAGGTTTGGTTCTAAAGAGGGGTTAAAGAAGTCATATATAGTGATGGGCGAATTTATTCGCCAGACGCAAATTCGCAGCGAATTACCCAATTCGCCGGCGGCGAATAAATTTGCAAAACTGCCGCAAAAATTCACCAGCGTAAAAGAAATGGACGTGCCGTCCGTTTTTTGGATGCCGGCGCATTTTCTCCCGTCAAAAATGGGCCGGCGCCGTTTTGAGAATTTTTCGCCATTCTGCGGGAAATTCGCGGATATATGGGTGAATTTAAACACCCCAAATTCGCCCATCAGTAGTCATATATGTGAAAACAGAAAAAACATGTTTGAACAGAGGAGGTGGTTGCAAAGTCTAGTGTCTGTCACATACAATTCTGTTTTAGCACCGCTACCAGTATGGTTTAATTAAACCTCATAGCTCCAACACCTTAGGGCAAATTCACTATGCGCCGAAGCGCCTAACGCTAGCGTCAATTCGCTAGCGTTGGGCATTTTCGTAACTTCGCAAATTCACTAACGGACGCTGGTATAACTTCGCTAGTGTAACTTCGCACCCTTACGCCTGGCTAATTTGCGCAACGGACATAACTACGCAAATTCACTAACGCGCGCATTGTTCTAAATGCTACCTTTTACGCTAGACTTCCTTCGCCACCTCAGACCAGGCGAAGCGCAATAAAGTAGATAGGGATTTCTTCAAAAAAAGTTAAAATTTTTTCTAAGTCCCAAAAGACGCTGGCGTTTTTTCTATATTATGGGTGATAGGCTGAAAAAGATTGAAACATTTTTTGGGGCTTCCCTCCTTCCCCCCTACATTTCCTAACTCATTGTAACTTAACTATACAGTGGGCACATGTGTAGGGCAGAATAAAAATTTTATTTTATGTTTTGAAGGTTTCCCAGGCATTTGTAGTGCTGCTACATATTCCTCCATTGAAATTTGAATTTGGCTCTGTATGCACTACGCCTGGCGAAGTGGGGCGAAATGCGGCGAAGTTACGCCTGGCACAACTATGAATCTTAGTGAATGTCCCACCTTGCCTCCATGAGTAGTGATGGGCGAATTTATTCGCCAGGTGCGAATTCGCGGCGAATTTGCGCGATTCGCCGCCAGCGAATAAATTCGCGAAACTCCCGCGAAAATTCGCGTCAAAAATTCGCCGGCGTCAAAAAAAAAAATTTCGAAAAAAATGGACGCCAGCGTCAAAAACGGGCGCCGGCGTCAAAAAAACGGGCGTCGGCGTCGAAAAAACGGGCGCCGGCGTAAAAAACGGGCACCGGCGTCAAACACGAGACGCCGGCGCCGTTTCGCGAATTTTTCGCCGTTTCGCGAATTTCGCGCAAAATTCGCGAATTTTTCGGCGAAGCGAAACGTCGCAAATTCGCCCATCACTATCCATGAGGTCTCTGACTCCATGCTGGTTTTAAGAAACAGATTATGCTAATTGGAGTAACATTCCAGGGCTTATAACCAGATATATTTTTGTACAGGTTATTCTGAATTGAGAAAGCCAGTTGGGTGACTAGCGAAACGTCTTCAAGGAAAAAGAAAAATACAGCAAGTCCAGTTGATTTGACTTATTACTACAGATATCGTGGTTAGAGTCACAGTAATGTCATACCATTGCATGACTCACAAAAAAATATATAGTAAACAAATCTGTATAGGCATTACATAATTGGTTATCATAATGATATAGTATAACACTGATTGGTTAATATATCTATCTTGTGCTGTAACTTCAAGGAAATCTATATTTAATTAGCGCAGTGTTAATAAAAATCAATGGATTCATAAGTGGAATGTGCAATAATATTGTACAGGGAAGGCCAGTTCCAGCTGGCTTGTTCTTCCAACTAAAAATAACTATATGATAGAAGGGCATACGGTGAGTACTTGTTATTTAGATGTCTCTTTGTTATTCAGTAAACTCCTACATGGGGGCAGAATAGGAAAATACATAGGCAATAGTGCAGAAGATTTACTGGACAGTCACATATGATTGCTGGAATGGGCATTGTTTGTTGAAATCAAAGCTTCTGTTCATGTTTAAAATAATTAACATCTGCTTTTAAAAAATATGCATTTGAATTTGTAGCATTCTTCTCTCCAAAGCCACACATTCAGGGACCTCCTGAACTTAGTATGCATTTTCTGCACCTATAAGGTTCCCTTGAATACTGGACACATCAAAGCATTTAAAAAAAAAATAATAATAATCCAGTGTTTTATTTAGCAATGTTTAAAAGTCAAAATACATGGGCATTAGCTTAAAGAGTTCGCATAAAAATATGTTATTTTGAACATTTCCTGATGATATCGTTATCATCATATATGTCATTTTTACTTTTTATTTATGCCCCTATGTTTTCAAAGCAAAAGAGGAACTCTGGTTTCCGAACCAAAACAGTTCTCGTTCTGCCTCATTTGAAATCCTGTTGGGGGCAGGAGGGACTAAAACATTTATGTTACAAATTAAAACAACTTCTCTACAGCTCACAGACAGCATGTAGGAACTACATAACCCATGATGCATTGCACTGTGATGTTCCTTTGCTTATGGGCACTTGGAGGTTGCAGACTGAAGGCAGTAATGGAAAATGACTTCTAAAACAGCATCAATCAAAATAACTTTAACAATAGTGTTTTAATAATAAGCCTTTTTAAAGGCAAGTTGTTTTACTTCAATATCTAACTGGGATTAAATGTCATCTTTTGAAAAAAAATGCTATGAGAGAGAGAAGGCAAATTAAATGTACCCGGTAATAAACCAGCAAAATATAACCAAAAAATGGGACACGGGAAAACCTATATGATATTGGAGCTACTGTACTATATCCTCTATCTTTTATTTTTAATATGCTTGTCTTTTGAACTGCATCAGCAGCAGTAAGTAACTTCTTTAAAAGATGTGTTGGAACAGTCATCCATTGTAACACTGTGTTCAGTCGCTGACTTTGTAGAAAGGAAAATGTGCAAGAAGGAATAGTTCCACAAGCCTGCGGAAAAATAGCAGAGGATGCCAAGTTCTTTTAGTGGTTTTAGAGAATTTTCAAAAGTGAACATAGATTTTATTCCTTGTAGTAAATAAAAATATACCTGCAATCTAAACTGTGTAGTCTGCCTATTCAGTTTGTTTAATGAGTTATTCGATTGTCCAGATGTAAATATTTGATAATATTATTTATATCTATTTATCATCTATCTATCATCTTATATCGTGCAGTAACTCACCAAAAAAGTAGTTAATACGCCTGGGTGCAGTGTGAACAATGTCTGATTGTATATTATATGCTTGCATGATGATATTACACTGTCTCACCAATATGAAGGGGCATATATTTGATGCTAAAATTTGAGTTGGAAAGCTGCAGCTGTAAATAACACAAATTTGGCTCCCAGTGATGCCTATATAGCACAGGAAAAAAATCATGCTTCCACTACAAAGTCTTGTAAGCTTTATAATTTAATCAGATAATATAATCAATCAGAATTAAATCTTGTTTTACTGATACCGTGATACTGCTTAAAGCTTTTATGACCCGTGATTTTCAAAGTTTATAATTAGCTCATTTAGGTTGAGTAGCTCTAATAAAATGTAGAAATGTAAAAGCAACATTTTCTTTTATAATGTTTATAAAAGCATGACTAACAATTTAAAAGAAACACCAATACTGTGAAATGCATGCAGTTTGCTACTAAGCTTATCTGTGCATAAATATCAGTACCATTTTTTTGCTCAGTATTCTATAGGAGGACTGTCCAACTAGAAGTCCGCAGATGAATGTGGCTCTTTTTTTGTTCATTACTTGTGGCCATAGACATAGCACATAACCAAGTGCAGAGCAGGTTGCAAAGTGCAAAAAACAATAGTTAACCACCATGTTGTTTGAATACAGCCTCACACTTTTAAACACAAACACAGGTCTTTGCTTTCTAGAATGGAGCACTTAGATGTGTGCCACCCCAGAGTACAACACTGGGCATTTAATAGAGTTGTATTCATGTAGGGAAGGCTACTCCATCCTGCCCCATCAGGCCCGGACTGGCAATCTGTGGGTTCTGGCAAATGCCAGAGGGGCTGCTATAAGGTCCCATAGAAAGTCAGTATTTAGTGGGCTGGTGGGGGCTGTTTGGGCCTCTATGTGGGCTGATTGGGCCTCTGTGTGCCTGAAATGCCAGGGCCTATTTTAATTCTCAGTCCGGACCTGTGCCCCATACCTGCCTTCTTACACATCATTCAGTTGGGTTAGGGTGCTAAGGAATTTTTTCAATATCTTTACGACATTCTATACAGTTGGTGGTTAGGACAGGGGTGCCTTGCACCTGCCAGTGCTGCCGTCTACAATTTTTTAATTTGGAGTAAGGTTTAGTAATTAGTATGCAGTAACGTCCCTTACCTATCTAGCTCTTGCAATCAAGCATTTGTGAATTACCCCTATAGTAAAGTTGAAAATCGGCCCATTACAAGAGAAAAGTTGGAAAGTGCTATTACATTGGTGTTTGCTACTACTCAGTGCTTCTTGCATATTGTTAAGGCATATAACAATTAATTGTAAGTATTCCTTGTGTGCCTTGTATACAAATATTTATTTAATAGAAAAATTACATAAATGTTAAAAAAAAACTTTAAAGCCATATATTATGTATTCATCTTTATTCACTAAATAATAATGTGGCTGAGCAAACAATGCAACTGCATTGTACTGCAAGTTCAATATGCTTTATTGGCATTGGTATTTCCAGTATTGACGTGGAATTACAAAGGCCAGCTATGAATTTTGAAAATGATAAATGGTTTGGACTGCTTTGTCTGAGAGATGTTGCTTTTATAGCTACTGCATGGGAAAGCCAGACACTCATTCTAGTATATTCGTACAATAAGGCCCCTGGGGCACTGTGTAATTGGATCTAATAAGTAATGTTTAATTTTGCATTGGCACTACAAGGAGTTGGCAGCTCCTTTACATATTAAGGGGGAAATTTTAACCAGAATTTAACATTTGTGAAGCTGCTTCAGTGGTGATCTGAAGAAATTTGCAAATGGGCTTTATTTTAAACACATTAAACCTGTTTATGTGCTTGGGGTAATTCAATAAATGTCACAAAGTTTGCAGCAGGTCTAGTAACCCATAGCAACCAACTGGATGAATGCATTCTTACAGGTAACTAGTAATTCAATAAATGTCACAAAGTTTGCAGCAGGTCTAGTAACCCATAGTAACCAACTGGATGAATGCATTCTTACAGGTAACTAGTAAATGTTTCTTACTGGATGGTTGCTATAGCACTGTATTTTGATAGAAGAAGTCTAATTTTCTTTATTCACTGCCTGTATTATTACATTGCTTTATTTTAGTAGTATGGCCCAATTTGTGAGTGAATGTCACTTGTTGCAGGCACATAAGCATTAATTGTGGCAGCTTACATTATTTCAGAGAGAGAATTTGGACCTCTTCTGCTTGGGTACAGGCAGTGGGCAGAATGCCTGCTTTTGCATATTGTGTGCCTGCATGCAAGCAGATCTAATTGAAATAAGTGGAGATGGGGTACGGAGCAGATCCGCTTCTCTCAGCCTGAAAGAAATATGCAGGCTGAGAGCAGGGGAGCCAACGCTCCGTCTGCCCATAGCCTTAAAACCACATGGCTTTCGGTCACATGATTAATGAAAGTGCAACATTTTTTCCTCTGCCATGCTTATTGCATATTCAAATTAGTATTATATGCTCCATAAATCCCCAAGAAATTGGATTGGTGTATCCCTAATGATCAATGATTTAATAATTTTTGGAAACTGGTTACTATCATAAACTGGCCTGTGGTGGCTAGAATAATTAAAATCGCACATTCTACCCAAGTTGCTACATAATATACTTTAAACTGTAGGCCCTGAGATAAGATACTTGGTAACTGGCTAAGCTTTGCAGCACTTAAATATTATACAAAAAGGTTATTAGGATGTTCTGCTGTCACCATGTATTTCTATTGGCTACATTAACTAAAAGGGGAACTCCACACAAACATAACTTGAGCTTTTTGAAAAGTAAACATAATTTCAAGCAACTTTGCAATATACATCAATTGATGTATATTGCATCAATTGCTCTCCTGCTTATCTGTCTTACTACTTTGCTGAGCTGGCTGACTACTGTTACTTTGTATGAACAGCCAGCTGTCCTTAGCCTGGAACCTCCAAACCCCACAATTCCCTACACACGTGATTTCAATAAGGAATGGAACATCACAGTGCAATGCATCAGGGGCGTAACTACAGAGGAAGCAGACCCTGCGGCTGCAGGGGGGCCCAGGAGGTACAGAGGGCCCCATGAGGTTCTCATTGATGAGCAATTTGAACTAGGGATGCACCGAATCCACTATTTTGGATTCGGCTGAACCCCCGAATCCTTTGTGAAAGATTCGGCCGAATACCGAACCGAATCCGAACCCTAACTTGCATATGCAAATTAGGGGTGGGAAGGGGAAAACATTTTTTACTTCCTCGTTTTCTGACAAAAAGTCACGTGATTTCCCTCCCGCCCCTAATTTGCATATGCAAATTAGGGTTCGGATTCGGTTCGGCCAGGCAGAAGGATTCGGCCGAATCCGAATCCTGCTGAAAACGGCCGAATCCTGGCCGAATCCCGAACCGAATCCTGGATTCGGTGCATCCCTAATTTGAACATATATTGGTAAAACAGGACATGTTGGGGGCACTAAAATTAATTTGCTGTGGGGCCCAGCAACATCTAGTTACGCCACTGCAATGCATTGTGGGTTATGTAGTTCTTGCATGCTGTCTGTAAGCTGTGGAGAAGTTGTTACAATTTGTAACATCAGTGTTTAGTCCCTCCTTCCCTGCCAGGATTTCAAATGATGCAGAAAGAGAAGAACTGTTAAACTGCTGGATTTCAGCATAGAAAATTGCATTTATTCATACTTTTTGAAGAAACAGGTATCTGTGATGGATATATTAGGAGTTTCTGTGTTATGTGGGCCTCTTTATCAAATTTTGGTTTGAAAGCCGGAGTTCCCCTTTAAGTAAAATATAGTAAATTATGATTTTAGAAAAGAAGCAATCAGTTGAAAACAAAGATCTGTTTGTAGGACATTGTGGGAATTGTCACATGTGAATTTTGAAACTTTCTGATTACCAGGTTCCCAGATAATAGATTCCATATCTGCACAGAAATCTGTGTAGCAAACGTTACAGAAATTGATGCTGCTCATTTGCATTTGAAGATACCAGTAAGTACATTAATGACTGTGGATGTGTGGCTAATGAAAATATTATTTATTTGTTGTCTTATTATGGAGATAAATTACAACTGCTTTAAAAATGCTGCTTGGAGTGAAAGAATAAGAAACCTTTGACACCTGGTTATAATCAAAATAGCAGTTGGCTGAGCCACCTTACAGATCTTTACACCACCATCTGTGGTGTAAAGGCAGCGCACTCCTGGGTTTCCAAAAAATCGCTCATCTTCAGGCCAAAGGTAAAATCATACACTTTATTTCAACATAGTATTAATCAAACCATGCCACCTTACAGATAATGGCATGAATGTTTAAAGTACATGATAGCAATATGAGTAAAGAAGTGAAAGGATCTGATAGTGTGAAATAATCGGAATGTCAAAGTTTTGTTGCTTAGGATGGAAAATACATTAACTGTAGGAATTCAGATAACAAAAATACCACAGAAGAAGCATTTATGGTAAAGTTTAGAAATAAGAAACATCAAAGTCATACTCGAAAATATATTCATACATACTCATTTGTTCTAAGAAAAAGAAGCAAAGGGGTAGCCTAGAGACACTGGACATTACCCCTTAACCAGAGAAAATAACATTGACCTCTTCTTAGCTTCATGCTCTGTGCTGTTGAGGTTGGGAATAATACAATTATTATTTTTGGTACAGGTCCCATAAGAAACCAAACCCAACATAAATTACCATTGACTATTACAGCTTTTCTTTTTATCTGTTGGTTGCAAAGACAAGTGCTGCATCCCTGAAATTTGAGACAGCGGTTTAACGTCTGCGTACTAATTGCATGTTCCATGTGTCTTTATGATAACCTTTCTGACTGTAAGTTTGCTTAAAAGATAAGTATACTAAATATATACTGTCTATTTAAATGTCATCAAAGGATATTCTCCCTTTGCTCTAGGGCATCGATCTGCAAATAAACGTCACAAGCTGTACAAATGCACAGATATGAAGTTGCAACCTTTTTAGAAAATTTAATTTCATGTGATTACTGCTTTGTTTCAGTTTAGGATATATAAGACCAGATCTATTATGAAAGCGTTTTGAATTATATAATATTAAACATATATCATAAACCTGATGCGCTTCAGGCATATGATTAAGGGCATAAGAGCCCAAAACGCATCAGGTTTTTGATCCTCTTGCCTATTTTAAAAGTGCAGTCAATAAAGACTATTATTTAACTTTACTTTACTTGAAGTATGTGCTGCTATCCAAACTTTGAGTGGTACAACGTTTAACCTTATTGCATCACGCTGAAAGAAAGTCTCTTGTATTCAAATAAGGCCACTTATTTCCTAAGCAAGTCTGAATTGAAATCTGAATGATGGAAATACTCAGAAGAGGAGCTGAATGGAACAGATTGTGGTTAAGGCCAGGCTGCTGTGATCTACTGGTCACATGCTAGCATCTTTGTTTATGAAACATTTGCTACTTTGCTTTTTACTGAATTGCTTGTGTGGTTCTTTGTTGTACTTGCCTTCAGCCGGCGGAATGTATCTCGGTTGATGGGATCTGTTTGGTTATGCAACTAAATTTAATGTCGTCCATCAACAGTGAATTGTTAGTGCAGACGTAGAGAAGAAATATAACAACAACAGAAGTGACATATTTTTCTCTTGGACTAAAACTCATTCCTTTCTATTCAGACTTCTTAAAATATTGCTTGTACAGATTAATTTTTCCCGCAAGACACCTTCCGAATAGCACGCAATACTTCTTACTGCTGTATTCTTTCCCCAGCTGGTATTTTTTATAAATCCCTGCACTTTATTTCTTTGCAAACACAATATCTGAATGGGATTATTTATCCAGCTTGACGATGTTAAATAGTCTTATATGAATGCAAGACATTTATATTTTAGTTTCTTTCGTATTAAATATTTATTATTTTACTTACACGCCTTTCTGCACTTGTCTCAGTAATCTCATTTTTTAACCTGTGTTTCATCCATGGAGTATGAATTGTAAGATCCATAGTATAGAATAGTATAGTATAGCACAATGACAGCTTCCCTAAAGCACACACATCGACTCTCAGATCGTTGGTCTTATGATGGTGTGAAATGAGAAAAAAATGCAGTTTGTCATGTTTTAAGGTATGAGGGAAATATTTCGATGAGTTTCATAGAGAAAAAAACACCCATAGGCGCTAATGGATAGTTAAAAAAAAAAAAAAAATTGTGAGGTTTGAAACATTATTGCTTGACTTCAATGCGTTTGGTGGGTTTTTTGCAATTTTTAGCGAAACTGGTCAGATTCGCTAATCACAGTTGGTGTCATTTTTTTGTGCCTGACAGATCAGATGTAAAATATTGTGCTGTGAATGTATGAGACCTGCATCTGAGGTCCAAAGCATTCCAAGTAATAGACTGTATACCTGTATATGTAAAAATAGTAATTCATTCATGGCACTCATTCAGGACAGTGGGTTATACTTTGTACCCATTAACTGTGTGATTCCACAGTGAGAGAAAAACAATTTCAATGCACAGAACGAGCCCAGCCATTAGCACCTATAAAGTACAGGGGGTCCATTAGGTTTATTGTACCTGATTGGTATTAATCAAATAAATTCATATTAACTTGATGTATGGTAAAAATTGTGCACATTTTTTCGTAGCTAACACTGTCCCCCACTAGTAAAAGCAAATCAGACCCCCTAACTCACAGTTCGTTAAAAAAAAAAAGTTTTGGTGTTAATATCATTGGGTTGAATAATAACACTAAGAATTGCCACAATACAGGCATGGTACCTGTTATCCAGAATGATAATGGGTCTTTCTCTAATTTGGACCCCATACCTTAAGTTAAAAAAAATCATTAAAACATAAAATAAACCCAACGGGATTGTTTTGCCACCAATAAGGATTAATTATAATAATCAATTCTAATTATATAATTATCAATACAATGCAATTAAACTATTTGCTTATAATAAAGTCTATGGGAGATGATCTTCCCATAATACTGAGCTTTCTGAATAATGGGTTTCCGGATAAAGGATTCACTAAGCTTAGAAACATGTTTTTGTGTAAGTGATATGAACAGAAAAGATTATAAATGTAATAACTGGTATCAAGCCATTGTGTATATTTCATGAAGAGTGGCTGTAGCCTTATTAGCCAGAATATATACAATGCATTGTGTATAAACACATGACAACACATTGAAAAAACCTGACAAGTACAATTTGTTGAGTTTCTAAAGAAGTCAAAGGGAATTGTCTCAAACAAATTCATTTATTTATTCTCAGTTAATTAATTCATTTTAAGCCTCATTGAAAATTAATGGAACAATGTGATTTTGGCTAGTGTGTGAATTTTCTTCTGCAAAAAGAAAAAACCTCTGTCATCGGAGCAGCTATTATGTCATGACTATATAGTGAGCTAGTGGTCAAGAAGAAAAACCACCATTGCTTAAGAAAAGTTGTGTTTGTTTAGTTGAAAGGGTTCACTTTTTATCCCTTTACGACTCCAAGGATAGAAAAAGAGAATCATAGACAGCATGGACTTTTTAGAAATATAAGGACAACCGCTTTCCATAAGGGGTCCGGTTGCTCATGCTCCAAACCCTCAACAAGGGGGGAATACATACAAAAATCTAAAAAAGGGAAGCTGGCACCATTCCGTCACCCCAAACAAATTTGATAAGTTAAATAGAATACAGGAGTCTCAAAATCTTAGTAAAGTAATACAAAAATCTTTATTTACATCTTGTATAAAAAATAATAGCCTGACGCATTTTGTGCCCCCACAGGGCGCTTAATCATAGGTTACTCCAATGGTAGACTGACTGATTTGTCTCTGAATGTTGATGTTATTGTTGTTTTACCCTGAATATTTCCTTTCTGTGGGGGGAATCGGCAGTTGACTGATGGGAGACATATATAGTTTACCGGCTGCTTGGAGGACATTGAGTTTGACTTCTGCCAATGTAAATGGCTGTTTGCTTGTTATGAAAATAATGTTCCCTCATTTCAAGCACTGCATTGTCACAAACACAAATAACACTACATTATGTACATTTCACACTGCAGTCAAGAACCCTTGGTGCTCCCAGCCAGGTGCAAAATCCCTCCTAATAGCCTCCATTAAACATACACATTAGCTTTGTTTTTGCTGTGAAGTGACAGTCAGTCATGGCAGAAGGAAATTTATTTTGTAAATGATACCTGTATAACTGTGTATTTATAAAAAGCTATTCAGAAATATAAAATGTTTATCAATGTGTTTTCAATCCAAAGAGCCTTCATTCTACAGACTGAGACACTGCATAGCTCACATAGAGTACCATAGGGCTCATTTACTAACCAGATGCAGCAAACAAAACTGAAGCACAAGTGCGCATGAACAAGTGACATCATGTCTGTGCACATCACGCGCACAGACATGATGTCACTTGTTCATGCGCAGTTGCTTGGTGGGGGTACTTCCATAGGACTGGTGCCTAGGGTGGTACCAGACCAAAATACAGCACTGTCCAAGGCTAGAGATTGTAGTTCCAGCTCCCTAGTTTAAAAAAAATGGAGGAAACCTATGGTTCTGTTTCTTTCACCCCTATAGCAAGAGGTGGATGAACGCTGCTGAGGAGTAGTGATGGGCGAATTTGCGCCTTTTCGATGAAAAATTTGCGAATTTAGTGTGAAATTCGTGAAATGACGCTGGCGTCCGTTTTTTTGGCAAAAATGTGTCGGCGAATTTTCACGCCCGTTTCGCGGATTTATTTGCCGATGGCGAATCACGCAAATTCCCAGCGAATTCGCGCCTGGTGAATAAATTCGCCCATCACTACTGAGGATCTGAGGAGATTGGTGTGGGGCAGTTCCACAGATGATGCCCACCAGACTGTAGAGATCCAGTAGGGCTCATGGTAAGCAAGCAAAATCCCTTGTAAGGATCTTGGTACATAGTGGGCAGACCTGTGGTTTGAGTAATACCCATGGTGAATTTGCTATATGATGTGTTTTTGTTTCATAAATATTCAGTGTACAAAGTACCTTTTCGTTAAATAAATGGAATGTCCCTGGTTAAGAATCACTGGTGCTCAAGCCACTTTGCGAGAGGGAATGTGTTGCAAGTTACAGTTCAGCCTGGAGGTCCTTCCACTATGACCCAGCTGAGGTTAGGAGTTGCATGTATCAGTGCTTTGTAGCCTTGAGAGCAGCCGGAAAAGGTATGTACCCCGCAAGTATCTATAGTATTAAAAGAAAAAGTACATGGAAAACTTAATGGGAAAAAAGTTGTGAATATTTGTGCAGATAAAACCTATATGACTAATAATCCAGATAAAGGTGAAAACCCATCTGGTATAGTTACCAATTTGCCTCAGAACGGGAAAAAAATCCTAAAAAAAGTGCTAAGGAGAAAGAATGAATTGCTATTTTTCACCAGTTGGTGGTTAGAAAGTCCTGTATTAGAAAAATATACTTAGGCTGAAAACTGTTTGATACTGTGTCGTACTGCAAGCACCCAAAATTATTCTAATGGCTTTTCTATAGCTCAGGCTTTTTCGGCTATATTTGATTCTGCCTAAAGTAGTGGCTGTCTCATTTTAATGGAATGCTTCATTGCAGATCAATTTGAAATAAGTAATATAGGAGAATATTTGCAGAAACTAATTGCACTTTTAGCTTGCCTTTCTACCTAGGAGGTAGAAGTAATGCCAATTCTTTATTGGAGGAGAAAACATGAAATTGCTTGTTGATGATGGCTGATAATCCATTTCCAGGCGCTCGCATTGGGTTGTAATGTCACACCTTCCGTTCATGGAAATTTAGGTCATTGTTGCAAAATATCTACATTTAGGGGGCTATTTACTAAACCTCAATTTTTTCTGGTCCAGGTTTTTTGCTCAAAAACTCGAATTTTTAGAGACTCCTTTTTTTGAGAAACTGGATTTTTATTAACTCTTGCTAACTCGTATTCATTTTTTGTTGCGATTTATTACTGTATATCCCGAAGCTGAAGAAAGTCCAAATCCGAAAATCCGCCATCTCAAACCCGAAGTCAGTAGCAGATGTCCGTTTTACAATTTGAAGATTTGTCCAATAATCCAAAAGTTTCAGGGTTTTCGGGTGATAACACCAAAAAATCAAGTGATTCCAGTGTCAAATCTGAAAAATTTGTATGATTCAGGGTTTCACTTGATTTTAGCAAGTTTTTTTTCCCAACCTCACTTTTTCAAGCCAGTTTGGTTTAATAAAAATATGAGATAAATTCAAGTTTTAGTAAATAACCCACTTATTGTAGAGCATTATGGGCAACACACGGGAGGGGGGAGGGGTTTGTGCCAACTAGGTTTCCTTCCCCTTTAAGAAGAAACACAAACCCCCTTTTAAAGTCAGTAAGGCACTCATGACTATATCACCAGGCAGAGTCTTTATGGTGCCTTTTAACATATTTGTTCTAAGTTATCCTGTTCCAAAGATCCTGTTCTCCAGGAAAATAATTCCAGCTCTGATAGTCTTGAAGTTTGATTGTCCAATTCCTCTTGCCACTTTAGATGATCATCCCTGCAGTCTTTCCAGCTTATTATCCTGCTTCCTATTGAATTGTCCTGTACTGCATACACAAGATACAGTCTGACTGGGGCTTTATAGAGGCAAAAGAATGCTGTTATCCCTCGAGTCAAAGCCCTTTTTAATAAGAGAGCACTGCCACTGCCTGGAGCTACAAGGTCTGTTATCCACAGGGAGACCAGTAATGCAATTCTAATGTGTTCCTTGCATTCAAACAGTTTTTTCCACAATCACAATTTTGAACCTCATTTACCAGTTTGCCATTGAGTCACCCAAGTTCTTCAAATTACTTTGCAAAGCGTTAACATCCTGCATGGAACCTAACGCTTTGTCCAATTTAGTATCATTAGCAAATACAGAGACTGTACTTACAATACTAACCTCAAGGTCATTGATGAATATATTAAAAAAAACAGACCAAGGACAGAACCTTGCAGTACTCCTTTGACACCTTCATTTTCAAATGATCTTTTCCCAGGTTGGCCGGACCTAAAATTATTGCATTGGTTCTATTAAAAGCAAAACCTTCATTAACAGGTTCCTCAGTGATTTAAATAATGGTATGAAATGAAGAAGAAGAAAGAAGCAGTTCAAAGCCTTTGCCATTTCTGTGTTTCTGGTTACTTTGACTAATATTTTTTCAGATTTGGGCTTTTTAAAATTCTTCTTTGTAATATCTTTATAAATTCACTAGCTTGGTTAACTTTTTGCAAGGGGCACTGGGCTACAGGTCAGCATTATTTAAAGAAGGATCTAACAAGATTATTTGACAGTGTGTCTCTCTTAAAAACAAAAATGTAAACATTCAATTATTTGACTTAAATAAATGTCAGGGTAATATTAGCTATTGTAAAGTATACATCAGAAAAATCTAATAATCACATCTTCTATTAGTGGATTCGTGTTAATAAGTACCATTTGAGAATCCAAATTTTATATTGTATGCCCATTCTCACCATACCTTAGGTGACACAAAGGAACTTACTAGTCAGTGAGAGAGAATAACATTTTGTGTATGCAGATTCCCCTGACTTGGATGGATTCTGTTCTCAAGCTAGCCGTGGTCTCTAGTACCCTGGCCTTGAGGCAGAGCCACCTTCTTGGCTGTAAGAGCAGTTCTTTGTTTTTCTGTGCTATGAATAGACGGGCAAATGTTACAGTCAAGCACACGCCATACATATATAATAATATTACCAAGATCCCTTATTATCAAGAGGCTTATAAGGTTTTCATATATCTAGTTTGACCATTTTAACCAAATTAGCCCATCATTTGAAACTGATGTTTATTGATGAGCTTGTTTGAAAATGTAAAACAAATAAGATTGGTTGCTATGGGCTCCTACACTGAAACATATTTTAGCTCAATTACTGTACATAGGCAACGTAAAAAAGGGTATTTATTTTTCTTTAATTTTTCTTTAACACCCTTGCTCAGACCATTGTTTTTCTCATTCTGTTTGTCCTTTCCTAAAGTGGCCTCTGTGTTTTAAACTGCTGTTAGACAAAGATGATAAATGTGGCTTTGTCTCGTATTGTTTACTTGTCTGAAGAATCATGTCCCACCAAGGAGCAGGTTATATTAGGCAGAGTGTCTGCAGCATTAGATCAGCTGGAAGCAGGCACAGTTGATTTCCTTGTTAGGCTCATTGTGACAAGCTGCAGCCAGCTACCAGGGTGCATCCTTTCATTGCCTGTCTCTCACGTTCTTAGCATAATATTCCCTGGCCAACGATGGAATTTATCTCTTCAGCATTGTGGAAACCACAGTTGACGCTGTAGAGTATTTTTGTAGTCATTCGTGCTGCGTTTAGACATATTAGTCTAGGAGTTCTGATAGGTGTTGGCATGTACTGTATGTGATGGACTAGTTATAAAAACCACATCTAACTGGAATTTGATAATAAAGCATGCTTGTCCAGTTGCCACCTGGTAAATGTGAGGGTTAAGTGTTATCCCTATAATGAACCTCAAACTTAAACTATTGAAACCAAGAATAGTGCGTATCTGCTGCAGAGTCATTTTCAAATACCAAACATTATAGCTCCACTTGTTGCACTTAATAATCTAGTTATTTACAGAGTGTTGCAGGCCATAGAAGAATATGAAAGATCGGAATACAGCTTGCATGTTTTGATGTATGTGCTATGCAGGGCAGCCATCAGGAGGAGAGTTGTAGGGGGCCCCGAGGGTAAGGGGGGCCCAGCCACGCCACACTTACTTGATTAGCCGGCCCCCCATCTTTCTGAGAGCTGCTGATTTCAGGAAGGCGTGGACGTTAAAGGGCATGTAAAGGCAAAAATATAAAATCCCATTTTTACTTTCTTTAATGAAAAAGAAATCGTTCTCCAATATACTATAATAAAAAGATGTCTACAGTTTTTATCATAAACCTTACTGTATGCAGTGCAATTCCCCCTTCTTTTACTGCTGTTGATAGGAATTGTCAGATGGTCCCCAACTGCTGTGCAGGTAAACGATCATACTTTCAAATGGCAGGTGGAGCCCCCCCACCTTACTTCCCAGAACTCGAGCAGCATTGTTGGATTCCCTGTAGAGATTTGTATCCAGAGACGCAGTGCAGTCTCTATATTATGATTATTAATCAGCCTTGCTGTATTGGCTTCTATGGCAGATATTATTTGACTTGTGCTGTTTTGATAATTTATGACGATCCCTAAGCTTAACCTCCCAACTGAAGCCCAGACCACACTGAGCATGTGCGAGTCTTGATATTGCAGAAATGTCTAACAAAGTTACAAGATGACAGCCCCCTGCGCCAACTTTGAAAGCATAAATCATTTGTCTTATTAGGCTGCTGGTGCAGTAAGTTCATATTTATATTTAGTATACATGATACAGCATTTCTAACATTATTCTATTTTAGACTTTAGTTGCCCTTTAAAGGGGCCCTGGCCACCAATTTTCTCATAATGTGGGGGTCTTTCTCATGTGGGGTCTTAGCCACCAATATTTTTTAATGGGGGGGCCCTGGCCACAAATGTTTTTTTTATGGGGGGCCTTGACCACCAATATCTTTTTATTTTTTATTAACATGTGGGAACCCTAGCCACCAATATTTTTTTTGTTGTATACTGTGTGGCGGGGGGCGGACCTGTGGGGTGGGGAGGGCGGACCTGTAGGTGGGGCTTGCGGTGGGTGCAGCTCAGGGGGCCCAGGAAATTTTGTCGTATGGGGCCCTGCGATTTCTGATGGCAGTCCTGGTGCTATGTGAGAAATGGTATATACAGCATATACATTTATTATGTGCAATCCACAATGTTGTTTGCACTTTGCATCCTGCTGTTCTCATACAAGACTTGCCAAGCTGAAGGGCAGAGACCCCCAACCCCCTTGATGAATACAGCTACCTGCGTTTGGCAGGGAGAAGTACATAAGCATTCCCTCCTTCCCGTCCCCTACCTTTCCTCTAACTTGCTCGTCATTCATGTCTTATACCCACAAATTAGGATAAATGGTTTCTGGGGCAGGGGTAGGATTACCAGACACCCCTTATGTTTGATATCATTCTGATCATACACCTATGGCAACAGTGTCAGACTGGGACACCAGGGGCCCACCCAAAAACCTTAGACCAGAGGCCCACCATAAGACTAGGGGCCCACTCTCAGTACTAATATTCTTCATCTCCTCAATCAACCTCTGTTCTCTTTGTTTGTTTTCTTTACATACTATAATCTATTATTCCATCTATTTAGCCTCTTTGTTTTGATAGAAATAGGGAATGGCCATGAAATAGGCCAAATCTTAAGCAGCATGAGGGCCCACTGACACCTGGGCCCACTGGGAGTTTTCCTGGTATTCCGATGGGACAGTCCGACACTGTATGGAAAACAGAAAGTCCATATTCTGCTGATGATATTTGTTACTGGAGGTACCATCATTTTATTGCAGAAACTGCCCTTTAAACCCTACTACAGGTATAGGATCCCTTATCCGGAAACCCGATATCCAGAAAGCTCAGATTTACGGAATGGCTGTCTCCCATAGACTCCATTTTATCCAAATAATCCAAATTTTTAAAAATGATTTCCTTTTTCTCTGTTATAATAAAACTGTAGCTTGTACTTGAGCCAAACTAAGATATAATTAACCCTTATTGGAACCAAAACCAGCCTATTGGGTTTATTTAATTTTTAAATGATTTATAGTAGACTTAAGGCATGAAGACCCAAATTACAGAAAGATCCATTATCCGGAAAACCCCAGGTCCCAGGCATTCTGGATAACAGGTACCATACCTGTACTTTATCATGGGTTTGTACAGGTACATTTTCCTTTGCACTTCTAACTAGGTAAGGAGAAAGAATATTCAGTGAGAGAATGAGGGGTTGGCAATCCAGTGCTTTTGAGCAGTGATGGGTGAATTTGTCCCGTCTTGCTTCGCCATGAATTTTGTGAATTTTGCACGGAATTCGCAAAACGGGTGAAAAATTTGCATAACGCAGATATTGACACTGATGACAATTCGCCAGCGTCAAAATGGGCGTGCGCATAAAAGTTGATGCCGGCACCCATTAAGGTCAATGGCCGTCCATCAGTCACGGCAAATTCGCAAATGTATTCGTCGGTGGCGAAATCCACAAATTTGCGCCTGGCGAATCACTACTCTTGAGTGTATATTGTATGTCCATTCTCACCATACCTCAAGTGAACTTTCTAGTCAGTTAAAGAGAATACAATTCTGTGTAAGCAGTGTATGCCCCCCCCCAACTCCAAAATCTGTTCTCGAGTAGGGTTGTGCAATTGGACAGTATTTTAACGGCCTAAAAATAGTACTTGATGCCAATGTCATTAATAGGGAAAAAAGCAGAAAAGTATAGGAAGGCCGGTATTTTTACCCAAAAAAGGTGGTAACCCTATTCTCAAGCTAGCCTTGGTCACTAGTACCCCAGAGCCAACTTCTTGGCTGTAAGAGAAGTTCTTTGTTCTTCTGTGCTGTGAAGAGATATTCCTATGCTCTCCTTCTAGCTACCTTTTACTCCCATTCATTCTCATGTCATACTGTAACTTCTCAAGTGTATAAAACTCTGATTCCTTTGTTCGGGCTTCTGACTCTTTGTGAAATAAATTTTGTCTTTTATCTCAAGTGGTCTCCGGTCTTTAAAATTCCATGACACTAGTAACATTTAAGGTTTCTTAGTGTTTTTTAAACCCCTTTCAATTGTATTTACTGTTTGTACTATTTACACTTGTATGTAATGTTGTAACTCATTTTTGTATATTAAAACTAAAAATGTTATAAGTTCTTCCATGATGCTCTACGTGAACCCATAGCCTGTATGAAAGTGTGTTTAACTCTACTCTTTGTGTCCTGGAAGGAAAAGCATGTCTTGGTATATGTCAATTAACCATTGGGCTGCTGGAAGAAAAGAAAAAGCATATTTAAATGCAATGTAAACCTTCTACTACCGTAGTGCTTGGTGAATTGATGGAAATTAATATTTTAACTTTGTGTTGATGGTATGTGACAGTTTGTGGCTTCTCTCACAGCCTAAGTGGGGGCGGTGACAGGATTTTCAAGGCTAGTTTGGGGTGTGATTGCACTAGTCTTTAACAGTGAATTTATCTTATATTGATTCAAGTGGTTGCTTTTGTATATGAAAAGTGGGATTGGAACAAGTTACGTGAAATTGTGGTATTTTTTAGGTTACGCCACTTTATTCCAGAATGTATGTGCCATTCTTTCATTGCAAGTGTCCGTTGCTTGCCGTGTATTCCGGATGCCATCATGGCTTACTGCTCCAGTTGTTGCAGAACTCCAGAGCTAAACAGTTGCGAGTACAGCGAATGGGAGAAAGAGAAAGACAGTAAGGTTTCCATGGAAATGGTTTCATTCTGAGTGAGAGAAAGGTGTTGCAGTCAAGGTCAGAGTGAACATTCCAAATAAAATGCTTTATGGCTCGTCATTGTCATTTCTAATATTCGGATGGTAAAAGAACAGGACTGAAGAACAGCGGGATGGTATATAGGTTTAAGATTAAGAATTTAGTTGCTTTTATTCAAGTGTAAAACTGCACTCAAATTTCTGCCCGATCATGGAATGCACATTTAGAAACTGGAATATAGGTTAGAAACGACTTGGTCAGCTGCATATGCCCCATACCTTCAACCAATTGTGTAACTGAAAATAGTAATCATATTGGGCAGCACTTAGGCAGTCCAACTTAGATGTAATATAAAAGTCGTTACTGCATAATTAAGGCATACCTATGACTAAGTGCAATAGAAGCACGCAACATATAAAGCTGTGTTCCTCATACCTCTCAACTGTCTGATTTTCATGGAACAATCCAGATTCTGACAGCTCAGCCCGCTGTCCCGGATTTGTATTAAAATGTCCCACATTATTATTTGATCTCCTGCACTGAAAGGGACAAAAAAAAAGTAACAAATTTCAAACTAAATGAGATAACGAGGCTTTTGCCAGAGAGCCCCTTAGATACAATTGTAACTAATTAAGATAAAGTCTCTTGGGGAACTATGACTTACAGTGTAAAGGGGAATTTTACCTTTATTACCAAAACTGTAATAATACATAAAGACCACACAGAAATGTGTTCAAACTTTCCGAATTTAAAGTTTGTAAAATGGGATGTGGCACATGGGGCTGTGGCCACAAAATTGGAAACAATATCCAGTTCTAAAAGAAAAAAAAAATAGCTGTTCCTTGCAAGATGCAACATGTAAGGAAGTACTAATAGCACACCCTGGCTGTTTTGTGGCATTTGTAATTCCACAAAACCTGTGCTCTGCAGAACTGAATTCATTAGGGGTGGGAGACATGTAGACATCTCCCCTCCCAGTGTTCCAAAGCCAGCCAGACGCACTTAGGCAACCTGATGATCACCTGTCCCCTCCGAATGTGAACAAACCGTACAAGGTCACAGCACAGGGAAAACACATAGGTACATGCGATAGCAACATGGCAGGGGTACCAGTGATGTGCCAGTGGTGGAGGGACAAGAGTATATGTAGGCAGATAAAAGAGTTATTTATTTGTGGCCCCCACCATTGCACCCTAGACACATGCCTATTCTGCCTATCCCTACTCCATAATGAGTGCACTCTGGACCCCCCATGCAAAAAAATCATTCGAGGGGCCTCTCGCACATAGCTGCCCCCTGCAGGCGCAAGCAAGGAAGTTCAAAGAAGAACAATGATGGGGAAGAAGGATTAATATAGAGTATCTCAAGGTCTGCTTCCTCTATAGTTATGTCACTGGTTCTGGCCCTGCCTCCTACCCATACCCATTAGTCAGACACAAATATTAGGGAACAACAGGACTCTGTACTTACTGCCTGCCTTAAGGCAAGTGGCTAGGACGTGGCTGGATTGCACTTACAGATACTGTATTGCTATGTCACAAGGTGCAGTGTGCTGCTAGACCCTAGGCACAAGTGCTCTGTGCATTAGCACCAAGTGCCACGCTCTTGCACCCTTAGTGCTTTAGCACTAAATTACCCCTGTGGTCTATGGTTGTTGATTTTACAGGCAGCATGAGTATGAGTTGGTTTGGGATAAAAAAAAAATCCAGAAATCACAAATTGTTAAATCTTTTACATAAAAGGGCTTGTGTTTTCAGTTTATCGAATACATCTCATATACCCAAGACCAGAGGAAATTCACAGAATGATAAATATTGTTTGCTATGGGAGTTGCATGTCTTCTGGTTGAACTGTGACTGTTGCTCACATAACACTGAAGTCAGCCAGATTTGTTTCTGTGTGCTCTGGTGATTGTGAGCTTAAAGGGCTAGTAAAACAAAGGAAGGTTTTATAAGCATTTAGACAAAATGTGTTGTTGCCTTGCACAGGTAAAAAGGCGTGTTTGCATTTAGAAGTGCTACTATAGTTTGTATGAATAAAGTTTATATAAATAAGGTTTTGTGCAGTCTTGGGGCAGCCATTCGAGCTGAATAGGGTAAAAGTATACAATATACATGTGTAAAATACAATCATTTTTGTTTTACATAGGAAACTATCAAGGAATCAGATATAATATATTTGTAGGCACTCAATCAACAGATACAAACCTATTAGGACAAAGTTTTTTTTTGCATTATACTCATCTGAAAGTCTAGCTAAAGGTTAAAATGCAATTTTGTGTGATTTAGTATTGACAGTTTATTGTTACTGGGTGTGACTAATGAAATACCACTCTTTGCTGTAGAAGATACTATTAAGTTATTTTCCTTATGATTATGTGAATGATTACATTAGACAATCCTAGAGCATGGAAGCAGATCTGATTTTGTGCTTGGTTACATCTTTATTTCTCCTGTTCTGGGCAGCATAAAGCATGCCTCATTTCTATTAAGACATAAATTGTATACAGTTTTGGGACTACAGGCAGTTTATGTGCATCACATAGGTGACTAACAAACCATGGCCCAGAAAAGAAGAGGTAGAATAACATTTTTTTCATGTATAATCTGTTGGTTTTGTCCAGTACTTTTAAATGCTATGAATGTAATGAAAGAAAAGATCATGTTAATGTTATAAAGTAACCCCTTTTCTCACTAGCAGCCCTAGAATAAGATACAGGAAAAAAATTGCCATCTTAATGAAACAATTTGTTTCTCTAATTGTTATTCAAATTTAGGAAAAGCTATTTCACACTTCATTACAACAAGAGTTGAATCTTATTTATTAAGATATATGTGAAAATGTTCTTGTGCTCTTTGGTATTATGTTTCTACCTATATTATATAAATTAGCTAACACCATAAAGGATTTTGTGTGATACCTTACTTTTAATGAGCAATGTATTTATATTTTCCTATAGCAATTTATAGTGACCGGTGAATCTGTCCCGTTTCGCCCAAAAAATCGGCGAAACTCCGTAAAAATTTGCGAAACAGCAAAAATTCGTGAAACACATTGAAGTTTTTTTTTAGACGCGCAACTTTTTTGTCCAAATGCATTAAAGTTAATAGGTGTCCAAATAATTTAGATTTTTATGTGCATGACCATTCTGATGCGCAAATTTTTTTCCACTGCAAATTTTTTGCAGCACTTTCGGGGGCGGTGAAGTGAGGAAATTCACCGCAAATCCATGCCTGCCGAATAAATTCGCCTATCACTAGCGATTAGAGCACACCTAATATCTTTTAAAAAATATAGAGACTTTTTAGTAACTTAAAGACAATCGGGAGAATGTAATAAAAATCGCTAACAGAAAAACTATTCGCAATGCGAAAAGTTATGCCTCTGCGCGAAAATATTTTGCTTTGTGCGAATTTAATATAGCTTTTGCGAGCGTTAGCGACCACTTCCGACAGTGAAAGACCGTTTGCGAATTTTATAGTTTGCGCCAATGCGCAGTCAATGTAATAAAACTTCTTACTGAAAAAGCCGTTATGTTTGCTCCAAAAGATTACGACACCTTCAAGCACTTCTTATGAGTGCGCAATTAAAATTCGCAATGCGCAATTAAAATTCGCAATGCAATAACAGTTTAAGGAACAATATTACATTGCGAGATGTGGATTTTTAGTCTTATTGGTGCGAATTGTTTTGCTCTTTGCGACTTTTATTACATTCCCCTATATGTAACAAGTTTTGGCTTAGGCCAAATAACTGAGGCATGTGATGCACAGACACATGTACATTGTGTCAAAAGGGCTAGTGCTTAGTTTAAAGGGGCTGTTCACTTTTGATTTAACTTTTAGTATGATGTAGAGAGCGATATTCACAGACAATTTGTAATTCGTTTTCGTTTTTTATTGTTTTTAAGTTATTTAGCTTTTTATTCAGCAGCTCTCCAGTTTGCAGTTTCAGCAATCTGGTTACTGGGGTCCAATTACTGTAGCAACCATGCATTGATTTGAATAAGAGACTGGAATATGAATAGGAGAGGCCTGAATAGAAAGATGAGTAATAAAAAGTGCCAATAACAATACATATGTAGCCTAACAGAGCATTCATTTTTTTTAAGATGGGATTTGAAAGCAGTTAAGAAGCAGAAGAGGAAGGCAAATCATTACAAAACTGTAAAAAAAAAACTCTATAACAGACTAAAAGTTAACTTTCAGGCAAACTACCCCTTTCGGGTTATCAGGTTTCCAAAGTGAAATTGAGGGACAGGTATGCAGATGTGCCTATAGCTTATCTTAAAAAACCAAACAAACAGCAGCAGCTACTTTATTTTTATTGTCATCGAAAATTGAATGCCTTCAAAAAGCATAGCAGAATAAATGCAGTGCCAGCTTCATGTTTAATGTACTGAGAATACACAGCAGTATGAATATAAGAAAAAAGAGGGGTTAAATTTATATTTAAGTATAATGGAAGTGCTACTGATTTGGCCAATTAATCAATGCACATTCCCTGGTCCCCTGTCTCATAAGTAATTCAGTATATATGCAAGCGCATGTGTTTACAAAAACAGGGGATTTTAGTTACAAAGTTATAATAAAGTTGATAAGCCACCATACCAAATCAAGGTAAACCCAGTACGGTGGTCCCTAAGGTGTTAACCTCTGGTCATAGTATTAAAAGTCTTGTACCTCTCTGCATAGTAGTGTTACTTGTAATCAGTGTCTCCAGAACCTTGGTTTCAGTCTGGCTGGCTTTTGCGGCTTTTAAGAGAGAGAGAGATTGCCCAAACCAATTTTTTAAAAGCATAGGACCACCATTTGTTTAAAGGGGTGGGTATGAGGGTGCTACAAACCACATGAAGTTTAGCCTGCAGCTTCTGGCTACATTTCAAAATACAAAAAAGGGGGGTTGTGGGTGCACTTCAGGGCCAAGTTAAAATGTATTTAAATACAATGGAAATGCTACTGATTTGGCTAAGTATGTTTATAGGGCCAACTTAATTTGTCTTGCCACTGAACCAGTAAAGTCGGTGCTACATGTATTGTGTCTCCAATGTACATAACAGTATACATACTGTAACAGTATAAATGCAGTGTCAAGTATATATTAGGCAGATCACAAAAACTATAAAAATGTAGTATCAACACCTTCATGAAGTTGTTCTACTGCATGTCTCCTATTAATGGGTACCAGGCAGACGGCCAGACCCTATATTGCAGGACCCAGGATAATTTAAAGGGGACCTGTCACCCAGACATAAAAACAGTATAATGAAAGTCCTTTTCAAATGAAACATGACATCCAAATTCTTTTTTTTATTAAAGCAGTCATAGCTGTTGTAAAAATCTCCGCTGTCAATCAAATAAAAAAAAACCTGCTCCTCCTCTATGCCTTAGGCATGGGTAATTACGTTCACTTTCCATTCAGCCCTTACTACATGTCACTGCACTCCCCATATTCCCCAAGCTCTCTTCACCATTTAATTGTGTAGCCAGTGCACAGGGGTGAACATCAGGTCCCCCATTCTGGTGCACAAACAAGATTTTGAGATGATGCAAGACTTGCCTTAATAACAGTGTCCACAATATGGCTCCTGCCTCCTTGCTATAATTATGAGTTCCCAGATCAAAGAAAACAATATTCAAATAATGTATATAGTGTAATTAAAGTTAATTTTGCTTGACTAACACCATAAAATAGGATTTGGAATAATTTTATCTGGTGAAGGGTCTACTTTAAAGGAGCAGTAACACCAAAAAAATGGAAGTGTTTTAAAGTAATGAAAATATCATTTTTGCCCTGCACTGGCTAAACCGGTCTGTTTGCTTCAGAAACACTACTATAGTTCATATAAACAAGCTGCTTTGTAGCAATTGCGAAAATTGTATGTCAAAGGCCACAGATTCATTACACTAGGGCGCAGTTGCCACCAAAATGTTCCATTAAAAATCCTTAATACTTGAGAAATCAGCAGTCCCTTTAAATAGTTGTTGCTACAACAGACTCCATAGTAATTTCATAACCAATCATATAGATTTTGTTATAAGTAAGATAGAAAAAAGTGGGAGTACTTTCATATTGGCTTATATAGGAAATCTTGAACAGGTTTCCAACTACTAGGAACACAATATTCTGTTTTAATTGGGTCATACTCCAAGGGGACTCGTAAGCTTCACCATTTTTCTGAATATAATAGAGTTTGCTCTCTTTATAGTCAAGCGCACTATTTTTAACAAAGCTTATCAACCAATCATACAAGACAATGAATGTATGTGAAAATAAATACAAATATGGGATACGTTATTCAGAAACCAATTATCCAGAAAGCTCCAAATTACAGAAAGGCCATCTCCCATAGACTCCATTTCAAACAAATAAGTCACATTTTTAAAAATGATTTCCTTTTTCTCTGTACCAATAAACAATTCCTTGTACTCGATCTCAGCTAAGATATAATTAATCCTTATTGGAGGCAAAACAATCCTGTTGGGTTTAATTCATATTTAAATGTTTCTTTAGTAGACTTAAGATATGGAGATCCAAATTATGCACTTTATCTGGAAACCCCCCAGGTCCCAGGTATTCTGGATAACAGGTCCTATACCTGTACAAATATGTACTCTGGAAACTGTGTTTGATTCAGAAATGGTTAAATTCAATGTATTATTAGTTCATCTTGTTTTGCTGCTTGAAAATCGTATAAACCATACACAAGGACTTGGACCAGGGGTAGGTGAGGTACTTGCCTGCTGTCCCCCCACTGTTGCACCCTAGGCATGTTCCTCTTCTGCCTACACCTACTTCCAACCCTGCAAGTACTTATACAAGTATCAGTAATTGGGGTCCTGACATTAAAATGAAAAGTCTATAATTTAGAGTTTTTCAGACTTGTATTCAGGCACCCTAGAGTACAGGTATGGGGCCTTTTGTCCGGAATGCCTGGGACATGGGGTTTCCATAATTTGGATTTATAATCCCTTAAATCTACTAAAAAATCATTTAAACATTAAACAAACCCAATAGGATTGTTTTGCCTCTAATAAGGATTAATTATATTCTAGATTGTGAATTTTTTTTAATTATTTGGATAAAATGGAGTCTATGGGAGATGACCTTCCTGTAATTCGGGGCTTTCTGGATAACAGGTTTCCGGACCTGTACTATATTTGTTTAGCCCTCCTATGCTCATAATTAAGGATGAAAGGTATTGTCATTGTGCCAGCCTTTTCGATATAGTCCTACAGCAGTATCTAGAACAGCAAAATATTCTTCACCTCAAATTGTAGTAAAATTGAGGTTTAAGCTATGGACCTCTATATACTGGTTTGTCTTATTCCCAGTCAGTGATTCTGTCATTACAGTCACTACAGTTCAGGGCTGGGCCAAGGTATTTTGGCACCCTAGGCAAGGGCTTCAATCAGTGCCCCCCCTCCACCCAGTCCTGCATTACCATTTCCCACTTTACCATTCATATTGCCCCATGTACCTATGACAGCAGCCATAACAGTCCAGGCCCGAGCTTATGTGTCCTCGCCACAAATCCGGGCCTGAGCACCTATCATATTGCCCCCATTTGTACCTGTGCCAACAGCAGTAAATCCCTCAGATTGTTCCCAAACCCCCAATCTGTACCTGTGCCAATGGCAGCCAAAGAATTCATCATATAGCCCCTTATTTGTACCTGTGCTTCTGCCTGAAGTACGAATCACAGGCAAGAAGGGTTTGAAATTATTAAAGGCCAAGCAAACTAGGGTTTAAAAAAAATTCCCCTTAAAAGTGCGCCTCCCCCATGATTGTGTCCTAAGCAGGCGCCTACTCTGCCTACCCCTAGTTCCGCCCTGCTACAGTTACTTTACAGTAGGGTTTATTTTCTAATGCAATGTACTTGTGCAAGATTCAAATGCAAATGAACAGCATTTTCCCCAGAATCCCGTTTAAGCACACCACAACTTGCATTCAATACACCAATATGGATGCAAATTAGAGTTCACAAGTTGCAGCACTTGTTTTTTTACAGCACTGGTATGCTAACGGTGGCACTCCTACAATAATGCTTTTTGCTTTTATAATAGCATATAATACACAAAAGCCATAAATATCCTGTAAATTATATACTTATAAATGGTGAGTTCTGATGTCATTAGTTATAAACGGTGAGTTCTGATGTCATTTCTGTGACATGACTCACTGAAGCATGTGTATTATAATAAATAAAGTACCCCCAGTTGCAAAATATGAGGATATTAAAAGTTATCTCGGAGTTCCTGACCAGTATACAAACATGAAACATGGTCATGAAACTTGGTGACTTATAATATCCTTTTATTTTACAAGGTACTTTATTCACTATATAAATATGCATACCGCCCAACATTTGGGAAATAAAAAGAGGGACAAAAAAGTTGCCGCAATTATTTTTGACCACACCCATTTTTGGCAGGTTATGAAAGCTTGAACACATTTCTGTGTTCTGTGTTGCCCTTTAAGCTGTGAGTCACAGTTCCCCCAAGGGAACTGTTATCTTATATTGTTACAATTACTTATTTGCTTATCTGAAATTGTTACAAAAGTTTCCAAGTGCACCTGGTGGCTGTTCTGGGCTCTGCCAAAAAAAGCCAATTAAGTTAGAAACATTGTTTCTTTTTCTGGCTGTTCAGTACAGAGAAAAACGGGACATTCCAGTTCAAATGAGGGACTGCAGGTTGAGCTGTCAAAAGAGGGACGGTCCCTCTAAAAACGCGACAGTTGGGAGGTATTAATGTGTATATTACTTTTACAGATTTATAATGTTAATCTGTGTACTATACCATAGATAGTTTCATTTTATTGCCTGTTCCAGTATTGTGTGAATGAAAGCAGATTTTGTTAATATCTATTGTTTTTGCATGCTAATAGCACAATATTTCCTGCTGATAATATTCTAGATGCTTCATATGCCATTAGATATAGTCCTTTATTATCTCTTACCACTCTTGCTGGGAACCTATTGTACTGACTGCTCTTCTGAATAGTTGAGTTTTCCTCTTGTTCTCCCTAGATAAGAACCACTTGGCACTTAATCTGCACTTTTACTAATGTCTCTCACTTCAAAGCATAACCTTTTATTTTTGTCTCTATTTCTGCTTCAATATAGTTCCCTTTACTTCAGTCTCAAGAAGTCCTTTGCATAACAATTATTGTTATGCTGCTTAAATGGACCCTATCACTTCTGTACAATCCTGTTAATGATTGTTATATAAGGTTCCCAGTGTTTGCGAAGTATTATACATGTGTAAGTATTGCAGTGTAGTTTGACATTCTCTCTTATGTATGACCAAACCCCAGTCTTTTCCATGCTTAATGATGTAAACAATGTCATCTATGCCTTCCACAGGTAGAGGGTCTGTGCAGGGATTTTATTATTCCTTCTGTAATGTGACCATTTCAAATTTACTGATTACAACTGTTTTGTGAATTATAACTAGAATAATACATCACCGTTATCCTGGATTTTACTTACTCAATGTTGCATTTAGTTATTAGAGATAAAGATTGACTTTATTCTGAAGGTATTTGCTGTATTGTTAAGCTATAGTTATCATTAGAAATTGAAACACATTCATAATAGTCTTTAAATTGTAAAGATATTTAAGATTGAATCTACTGATGTTCCCAGGAGAGCAAATATGATTTATTTGTACCAAATCTTGGCAAAAACACTGCCCGGAGCTTAAAGGCCAAGGACTGGGGCTAGATGCTTGGTTTCTTCAAATTTCCTATGCCAGTATACTGGGCATGCACCAACTTGCAAGGATATTATATTGTGCATGCCGCAATGAATCCTTGAACAAAATGGTAGAAGATGTATGATTCATAATAAAAGAACTCTGGGCCCAGCCTGGGTTCCAAGGTTAGCAACCATATTCACTGGAGTATGTCCAACAACTTGAACTCCCCCCCCCACACATACATAGTGTTTTCCTGATTTCCTTATCCTTTATGGACTAGTAATTGAGCCCCAAAGTTTGACTCACCTATGTTCTATATCATGTCTAATAGTGTAAGACAAACAGAAGCAAAGAGCAATACCAGTTCAGTAAAACTTCAGACTATTATGAATATGTTCACACAATTTCTAATGATAACTATAGCTTAACAACACAGCAAATAACTTCAGAATAAAGTCAATCTGCCCGCCATACGGAAATTTGCCATCGCGTAACTTCGAACCTCTGATCGTAACATCGCTAGCGCAACTTCGCAAACGATCAGTAACTTGTGCGCAGCTTCGGATCTTTGTGAATTTGCGCAGCCCTGGTGAATCTACGCCTGGCGAAGCCAACGCTGGCGCAACTTCGAAGGTAAGTAAATTTGCCCCTTGGAATATGAATTTAAAACCACTTGGTAAAACCTTACAATAATAATAATAATGTTTATGTATGGGACTCTCTTCCTCAGGCTACGGTACATTTTTTGTTTTCTCAGATGAAAGAACACTGAGTCCACTGACCCTTATGCTTGGGATTGGGTATTCTCTGGTACCTTAAATGGAAAATTACCCATGTGCATTTGGACTATGTGGACTATGCTAAAGATTGATTCTTTGAGGAATTCCAGCTCAGATTTTTTAGGTAGACTAAAAATTTTCAGTCACAGTGTCAGCCCTAGGTATCTGCTCATACAAAAGTGCATAGACATATCGGATCGCTAACACCTTTCTTCAAAGAGAGCTGTTCCAAAAGTTTGCCAATAGCCAGTGGCGTAACTAGATATTACTGGGCCCCACAGCAAATTATATTCAGGCCCCCAAAATGTCTAGAGGTTGACGTTTTACCAATTTTTATTGAAATTGTATATGAATTAGGGCCTCATGGGCCCCATACCTCCTGGGACCCCCTGCAACCACAGGGTCTGCTTCCTCTATAGTTACGCCCCTGGCAATAGCAGTCTAAAACTGTCTAAAACGAAAAAAAACTTAATCTTCCAGCATTTTGATTTCTGCCACTTGTGCCTGCTGTCTCAAAACCCATCCTCATGAGAAACCCTTTGCAGGTTTTAAAGTGAATGAATGTTTCTCGAATGGAGTGGATTCCATTGAAAGACTAGAGTAGTTGATGGAAAAGTCATGAATAGATGACATTAAAAAAGCAAGACTAAAGAATTTAAGGTGGGAGACTCAATGCCAGTTAATCATGCAGAATGATAATTTTATGCATGTCCTGTTTTAAATAAGTCAAGTAGAAATGTATCTCACCATTTAGGATTATTTTTTAATGTAGCTCAGCTAGATACAGTAGGATACAGCTAGATTTACATTAATACAAGTAAAGGTTATAAACATCAAGTAATAACATAACCAAGTAGTTGCATAAAAGTACTGACTATGGTGATTACAGACTTTGATCAGCGGAATAACAGACAGTCTTTGTGATTAGAATAACAGACAGTGCTAGGCAGACAGGAGCAGAGACAGAGGGGCAGCTAAAGGATGTGAAAGTAAAGGAGAGATATGAGACCAGGATGAAGTGATTGATTGATACTACTGTCAAGAATAATCAGCATTTACTGCTCTTTGAATGAAACTTGTAAACTTTCTGGACTTCTGTACCAGAGAGAGAATTGTCGTTTGGCATACTGCTCATACAAAAGCGCTCCAAAGACACTCACGTGCACTTGAGCGTCGCTGGCGCAAATCCCGTTCAGAATCAGACTTTTGGAGCTACAAATCTGCCCTGCGCTCCTTTAACACCAGCCTCTTCCAAGCCAAACAAACATACTTTACTTCACTCATTAACTCCCTTTCTAAAAAACCAGCACAACTTTTCTCCACCTTTAACACTCTCCTTTCCCCTTCTCCACCCCCTCCATGCACATCTATCTCTGCTCAAGATATTGCTGAGCACTTCAAAAACAAAATTGACACTATCAGAAGGGACATTACACTACTCAACCCCCCTAGACTTCCACCACCCTCCCTTCACACTCCCCAGTCTCTCCTGTGCTCCTTCACCCCTGTCACTGATGAGGAAGTCTCAAAGCTTCTGGCCTCTTCTCACCTTACCACCTGCCCGCTTGATCCAATTCCCTCAAAACTTCTCCGCAATACCAATCCTGGTCTAATCAAAGCCTTAACTCACCTATTTAATCTTTCGCTCTCAACTGGACTGTTTCCTTCTCAACTAAAACATGCTCTTGTCACCCCCATTCTGAAAAAACCCTCTCTTGATCCCTCCAATCTTGACAACCTCCGACCTATCTCTCTGCTACCTTTCATCTCTAAACTACTTGAGCGCCTAGTCTACAACCGACTTACCTCATTCCTCTCTGACAATAACCTGCTAGACCCCCTACAATCTGGTTTTAAGCCACAACACTCCACGGAAACTGCCCTGACTCGACTAACTAATGACCTTTTAACCGCAAAAGCCAACAATCATTTCTCACTACTAATACTGCTTGATCTCTCAGCCGCATTTGACACTGTAGATCACCCTCTCCTCCTCCAGTCCCTCCAGTCGCTTGGCCTTCGTGACACAGCCCTGTCCTGGTTCTCTTCTTACATCACCAATCGTTCCTTCAGTGTCTCCTACAATGGAGCATCATCTTCTCCCCTACCTCTTTCTGTTGGAGTTCCTCAAGGCTCTGTCCTAGGACCATTACTATTCTCCCTCTACACTTCCTCCCTTGGCAAATTAATAAATTCGTATGGTTTCCACTACCACCTCTATGCTGACGATACTCAGATCTATCTCTCATCTCCTGATCTCAACCCAGAACTCCTAACTCGCGTCTCCTCCTGCCTGTCCGCTATCTCTACCTGGATGTCGCAACGCTACCTTAAATTAAACCTCTCCAAAACTGAAATGGTTCTCTTTCCTCCAAATAACACCAGTAGCATCCCCGAAGTATCCATCATAGTTAACAATTCCACTATCACCCCCTCTCCCCAGGCCCGGTGCCTTGGGGTTATCCTAGATTCTGCCCTGTCATTCACTCCTCATATCCAGTCACTTATCAAATCATGTCACTTCCACCTAAAGAACATATCCAAAATACGATCATTTATCACCCAAGACGCTGCCAAAATTCTTATTCACTCTCTCATCATATCGCGTCTAGACTACTGTAACTCGCTTTTAATTGGCCTCCCCCTCCAGAGACTGTCACCTCTCCAGTCCATAATGAACACTGCTGCGAGGCTCATACACCTCAGCAACCGCTCCTCCTCTGCCTCGCCATTCTGTCAATCCCTGCACTGGCTTCCGTTACCTTTCAGAATCAAATTCAAATTAATGACACTGACTTTCAAAGCACTTCACAACTCTGCTCCACCCTACATCTCTGAACTCATCTCTATATACTCACCCACTCGCTTACTACGCTCCTCTACTGACCTCCTACTCAACTCTTCTCTCATAACCTCCTCACATGCTCGCATTCAAGACTTTGCAAGGGCTGCACCCCTCCTCTGGAACGCTCTCCCACGGTCTGTCCGACTTTCTCCCACCCTTTCTACTTTCAAAAAATCTCTGAAAACGCACTTCTTTCGAGAAGCCTACCCTCACTCCGCTTAACTACCAAACGCAACACCACATACAATACCACATTTCTCACCCACTTACTTCGATCTTGCCCACCCCCACACCTTGTGTATTACTCCCTCCCCTTTAGACTGTATGCCTATGCATAGGGCCTTCCTCACCTTTTTGTACCTGTATTGATTGTGATGTCTGTTACTCCATATATTCTATATATGTAATTTGTGTGATGTAGTTGTATAATCACATTTACTTTACAGTGCTGCGCAATATGTTGGCGCTATATAAATACATGTTAATAATAATAATGTTAATAGTTTGTGCCATTTGAATAAACTATATCCTAGATGGGAAGGTTCATTTGTTAAGGCAATAATTCTGTTATAATCATTTTTTTTTTCAAGATTCAAGATCAGATAGCGATGGAACACAGTTGTTAGTGGTACGCCACAGTTCTAATGATTCTTCGGAAAGAATACTTGGTCCTGCGGTACTGCCATGCCACATGCCACATGGTTATATTGCTAGCAAGAATGCTTTCAACCTTAGGTCTGTATAATATAGTTATAGCCTTCTTATTAACTCCAAACTGATTTAGGGGTCCGTTTACTAAAGTGCGTTAAAAATATTCGCACAATATATAGACAGAATTTTCGCCAAATATGTTATCGCCAGTTTACTAACCTGCGGTAAATATAAATTTGCAAATTTTCTTGCGCAAGAATAATTGTTCGGCAGTTATCGCATTCGCTGAAAATAACGCTACGTACACATTAACGCCTGGTTTACTAAACAGCGAAATGTGCTAAAGACAAAATTAACGCCAGAATATTCGCAAACTTTTACCGACACCTATGTAGTGGCGTAAGTAAGTTTTTTTTCCGCCAGAAAATTCTCAAGGGCAGGAAATATCCCATAATACTGTTTTTTTTTACCCATCATTCTTTGCTGACAGGAGACAGATCTGTAGCTATTGCTGACAGGATGTTTTGGCTTCTGCTTCTATCTGGTGCAACAGCAGCAGTTTCAGCTCAGAGTCGTATTATTGGCAGCGGCATCACCAGGGGCGTAACTACAGAGGAAGCAGACCCTGCGGCTGCAGGGGGCCCAGGAGGTATAGGGGGCCCCATCAGGCTCAAATTCATATACAATTTCAATACATTTTGGTAAAACAGGACAACCTCTGGATATGTTTGGGGCCCTAAAATTAATTTGCTGTGGGGCCCAGTAACATCTAGTTACGCCACTGGGCATCACAGTCCAAGGATTCGTCAGCCTCTGCGTTTTTTTGGTTTGATTGTGATTGGCTACATTAAACTGTGCATTTCTATGAAGCAAAGAGATTGACTGGTATGATTTCTTGTTCCTATGATTCTATTGGCAGAAGGGTTTATATGATGCAGACATGTTTGATTGGTGTTACTCTGGTGATGTTGTTGGATGGTATTATCATCAGTCAATAAAGTTTATGAGTTTTGAAGATGCATTTCTGGCCATAAATGTCACAGTAAAAATTGCCATAATAACCGCCATGAAACAAGACTATTTTATAGCATAAATATTCGCAAAAACTTAATTTTTTGCCAGAAAATTCGCAACTCGCTAAAATTACAGCTAACGTAAGCTGGTTCCTTAACGTAGTTACCGCAAGTGATCGCAATGACTTCTGAGCGCATCGCTGTTTAGTAAACTTAGTCACTGCGAATATTCTGGCGTAAAAATATTCTCAGCGATAACATGCGGAAACTTAAAGTCAGATTTACCGCACTTTAGTAAATGGACCCCTTAGTCCTTAGGAGATGAAGGCTTTGATGAGATTTGAGATGAACTTTCATGTTGACATTCCAACTTCATTATCTGAATATCTAGAGGCCTAAGAACTTAATAGTGTCCACACTCAATTATCTTGCCTACAGTTTGTAAAATGTAATGCTTAATTTAGTGTTTCTTAAAATCAGTTCTTTTATTTTTGGGATGTTAAGAACCAGACCATGGTTTTTGTTGCATTACATGATATGTAATACTTGTTGCTTGTATTTATCATGATTCTAGATGAGACCCACCATTGTAATGTGTTTTGAACTTGCAATTGTTGTCAGGAGACATGTTGTCATTGGACTTAGCATCTCTGTGTCCCGGTGGACATTGTGGAAGAAGAGTGATCACCTTATCATAATCCATTAGTGACGAAAGTCTAAAATGAATTGTAAAGCAGGTTGGCCAAGATTTATACGTTTTGTAGTATTTATAATGTTGATTGTATAACTAAGATATAGAAAACATATGTGTCAGGCTTGTCAATGTGTAGTGTGAAATTTGATGTTAGAGTGATTGCATCTTCTGTAGATCTATTTGGTCAGTTTTTGAAGTGGGTTCAGAGAATGATGGGTTTGGTGAATTAGGATACCAGATTTTCAAGGCTTGTTGATCTTAGGTTTCTTTGTGAGTAGCATCGAAAAACAGCAGGGTACTAAGAATTACTTTAGAGAAGCATTAAAGATGTCCGTGTAGAATCTGACCAATTGCACTGGTTTTACAAACTCATGATGGTACTCCATCAGGTCTTGCAGATTGTCAAGTGTTAACCATTTTCAGTGCTTTAACTGAAAATAGGGTTAAAGTATAGGGTCTGTTGGTGCTGTCTTATGTTTTGTGACTTGAGGTCTTCTTGGAGGCTGAAGCTTATAAACAGAAACAGAAAAAAGTCAAAAAATGGAGGGAATAGATATCCCCTTGCTTCTTAAGGCACCCCACTTGTGGTGCAATATGCTAATAAATGGAGAAATAGAGAAGAACTATCTGCTATTGCTTTTATTGGCACAGCATGTTTCGAACGTAACACTCTTTGTCAAGTGTAATACATTAGTGCAACTTACAGAGATTTAAAAGTCCACACAGGAAGTGACGTAGTTAATTCACCTCCACCACATATCATATAGAGAATCACAATCCAATGCTATAGAAGCACATTCATAAATAGTCCAAAGTGTAAAGATCCGAGTGTGGAATCCAAGTGTACAACAGTACTACTGTATAAATGTCCTTTCACGTCCATTCGGTCCAAGTATTCATTATTTTGTTAGCTTTTTATCTGTAAATTCCCCTTGATAAAGGCTTTTTCTCCAAAACGTCGGGGTGATTCTCATTTTCTGGCATGGGTGTCTGCTCACTTGTACAACTTGGCATTCGAATCACACTTTGGTGGTATGTAAATGTAAAAATAGTATGTAAATATAAAAAAAATCCTTTTTTCAGCATGTAAAATGCTTGATGTATACTGATTGTACAGAGTACTGATTGTTATACATTTATACTACATAAAAAACATTTTTAATAATACCATTGTGTGGAATAGTTAATTAATATATTTTTGAGTGTGCAAGCCCCTTTTATTTGCAATTGATGCTGGTCTCTGGACCAGGTCAAACTTTGTCTTTTTTACTGCATTTTATATATTTTGTCAGAGTATTCATTATTTTGCTTTTTAGTTGTGGACCATGGTATAGGCATTAATCTGTTCCATAGTTACATAGTTAAATCAGGTTGAGAAAAGACAAAGTCCATCAAGTTCAACCCCTCCAAATGAAAACCCAGCATCCATACACACACCCCTCCTACTTTCACACAAATTCTATATACCCATATCTATACTAACTATAGAGTTTAGTATCACAATAGCCTTTGATATTATGTCTGTCCAAAAAATCATCCAAGCCATTCTTAAAGGCATTAACTGAATCAGCATCACAACATCACCCGGCAGTGCATTCCAAAACCTCACTGTCCTGACTGTGAAGAACCCCCTACGTTGCTTCAAATGAAAGTTCTTTTCTTCTAGTCTGAAGGGGTGGCCTCTGGTACGGTGATCCTCTTTATGTGTAAAAAGGTCCCCTGCTATTTGTCTATAATGTCCTCTAATGTACTTGTAAAGTGTAATCATGTCCCCTCACAAGCACCTTTTTTCCAGAGAAAACAACTGATAGGAATTCAGATGGGCAGCACTCCAGATAAAAAATGCCTTTATTTTCATAAGCAGGACAACAAAGACAAAGCAAAGTTTTGAGCCTACAGGAAGAACACAAGGGAAAGTGCACCCGGGAATTAAGTGTGCAGATAAGTGAGTGTGACCTGAATTGGCTCCAGAGAAAACAACCCCAACCTTGACAGTCTACCCTCATAATTTGTCTTCCATCCCTCTAACCAATTTAGTTGCACTTAGTCTCTCCAGCTCATTTATATCCCTCTTAAGGACTGGAGTCCAAAACTGCACTGCATACTCCAGATGAGGCCTCACCAGGGACCTATAAAGAGGCATAATTATGTTTTCATCTCTTGAGTTAATGCCCTTTTTTATGCAAGACAGATTATTTGCTTTGAATAGACATTAATCTGTTCCATTGACTGCTACTTGTGTTAATGTCAAAATGAAGATGGCTATGTAACGTTGCAAGTGATCAAAGCATACAAAATCGTGTTTTTTTTCTATGATAATGGATTTATCTATAATAAATATAAGCAGCACACAATGGGCTTGACAAGACTTGACTAGTGTTAACCCTCAAAGATTAACACAAAACTGACTGCTCAATGTCAAATTCCATGTGAAGGGCAACGGCCACATTGTGTGCTTCCAGTGTTTTCTGATGACCCTCCATAGAAGTTTCGAAACATATCATTTACAGGATTATTGCCCAAACAGATATAAAGTACTTAATGACTGCTGCTCCAGGGCATCTTAGTCTGGAAACTCAATGCACCAGGCAAGGTTTTTAGATTTTTCTTTGTTTATTTTTCAGTACTAGCTCTTGAAATTGTTTGAAGATTAAGGGGAAAAAGGAAACAAATAACTTGAAGTTGTTATTCTGTACATACAGTAGTGCCAAGTGCAAAAATAGCTTGGTCATGAAGCAGCCATATGGATTTTCTAGTGCTTCCAAATGTTTCTTCACCATAATTGCCTTAGAGTGATGACAGTAATTCATTTCTCCAGTTTTGTTTACTTTCCACATGTTCCACAGTTATCAAACACATTTTCCCTTGGTTAAATGCATTATTAGCAATCTTTTGTTTTTCTCAAAGTGTGCTGAATTATATTCTGCAAAACTGCATTCCATATAGCGGAATGATAATAAGAGAAACCTTACTCGGACCTTTAGCTCCTCACCAAATAATGATTTGGTTTCATTTTTGCTATGACTAGGCAGTTTGATAATTGATTGCTATGATGTTCTGCAATGGTTCAGAGCTTGAACAATAAATAAGAATGATATATACTGTATATATAATGTGTTCCCTTATCCGGAAACCCGATATCCAGAAAGATCCGAATTACGGAATGGCTGTCTCCCATAGACTCCATTTTATCCAAATAATCCAAATTTTTAAAAACAATTTCCTTTTTCTCTGTAATAATAAAACAGTAGCTTGTACTTGATCCCAACTAAGATATAATTAATAGGGATGCACCGAATCCAGCATTCGGTTCTGGATTCGGCCAGGATTCGGCCTTTTTCAGCAGGATTCGGATTCGGCCGAATCCTTCTGCCCGGCTGAACCGAATCCTAATTTGCATATGCAAATTAGGGGCAGGGAGGGAAATTGCGTGACTTTTTGTCAGAAAACAAGGAAGTAAAAAATGTTTTCCCCTTCCCACCCCTAATTTGCATATGCAAATTAGGGTTCGGATTCGGTTCGGTATTCGGCCGAATCCTTCGTGAAGGGGGTTCGGCCGAATCCAAAAAAGTGGATTCGGTGCATCCCTAATAATTAATCCTTACTGGAAGCAAAATCAGCCTATTGGATTTATTTAATATTTAAATGAATTTCTAGTAGACTTAAGGCATGAAGACCCAAATTTTGGAAAGATCCGTTATACGGAAAACCTCAGGTCCCAAGCATTCTGGATAACAGCTCCCATACCTGTATAAAGTTTTCATGTCCTGCATATGTGAACATCAATCAATAGAAGCGACTATGTTGCTTGCCTATATCAAGTATCAATCAAACAGTAACTATTAAAAACAATAGATAGTGCTCTTTCAATCAACAATATGCAAACTCTCGAACTAAACTAACCATTATAGCTGAACTCTGTAATAGGCCTATATATATATTATTATATTATATATATTCCTATGCTGTTATTTTCAATAAAAGCTTTTTCATATTTTTAAGCCCTGAGAGTGCTGATCTTCTTATATATAAATATATATATATAATAATGACTGCAATTAGTTTTTTTTCCCACTTACACAAACAGTAACCAGAAGAGTAACCAGAAGGTAAAGAATCTACAGAAGACTATAAAGATAGATAGATAGATAGATAGATAGATAGATAGATAGATAGATAGATAGAGAGATCTATCTATATATAGATATAGATATAGATAGATAGATAGATAGATAGATAGATATAGATATATCTATCTATATATATATCTATATCTATATATATATATATATATATATATATATATATAGTCTTCTGTAGATTCTTTACCTTCTGGTTACTGTTTGTGTAAGTGGAAAAAAACTAATTGCAGTCATTATTTAAAGAATGTAATGTATTTATTTATTTTAAAGTAAAGATCATTTACAGATACTGTTCCTTGGAATTATACTGGATATGAATTATATTTTGGATAAAGGGGCTTAATCTGTATCGTAATATCCAATTTATCTACAAAGATACATTTAAAAAAGAATTTGGGTTTTCTTAATGGGATTCCATCTCCTTAATGAAGCAGTAAAATAAATTCTGCCCTCTGTAGGCTAATGTTGACTAGCAACAGGCAATGCAGTGCTAAGAGGTTCTCTGGTATTTTTAAACAGGCAACACAGTCACCATATTGCAATTGACTATTAAACCACTGAATCAGTGCAAAAATACATTGTTTAAGATACATGGTCATAGAGGTAAATGGTTTTGAACTGCTGCCATAAAGGTATTAAAAGAGCACTCAATGTGGCTTCATTTTTTTGGGGGCATTCAGTAACATGTTGGGGTAGGGGAAATCATAATAAAATGCATTTCATGTGGTTATATAATATATAAGAAAAGGTGCAAAGTTTTCAATAAGTGTAATTACATATAGCTACCAATCACCAGTCAACAAGCAGGCAGCATTAAACCTCTTCTTGTGTCTATGGGTTATAATTGGTTAATGTACTTAGTGACTTTTAATTTATGTGAGCATTCAACTAAATTCAATTCCAATTGAAATGGGATTTACATTAAAATAAAAGTATATCCATACTTGCGGTTTTTAAGTCATTCATCTCATTCCAGCACAGAAAACACATTTCTAACCCAGAAACATTACTTACTATGATAAGATGATGAGAATATATCACATATGACACATTGCAAGCAGCACCATCATACCTGGTTGTTTTACAAATAAATCTACAGCACTTGTAGATGACTAAATAGACAAAGATGATGTAGTATATGCTCTTCTGTTTTCTTCTCCAGAATATAGTGCTGATCAATCAAACTAGTGTATAAATCTTACATTTGCCATTTTTCATCTGTTGTGTTCCGATGATAAATGTGCCTGTCGTATATTTTTACTTTTTCTTGAATGTATTTAAAAAAAATATTCATTTTTGTGACCTATATTAACCTATTAGATGTAGATTAAACATATCTATTTCTAGAGTTATAAATAGTAATTGCTATAAGAAAAATGGAACAAAAATATAAAAGTAATATTTGTCTTTTTTCTCATAAAAACAGGTCTCTAATGTGGAACTGATGTATATCAATTCAGAAGACTATTACAGAAAATGATGCCATGGATTTCCTCCGAAGAGTCCTTGATTACTTCCTTTGGGTAAATGAGGAGTAGCCATGTTATTATGCTGACATCTAAGCATGAATTTGGTAGACCTGTGGCTAACACGCTCCCTCTCCATGTGTCTGCTCTTACAAAGCTTTGTTCTAATGATACTGTGCTTTCATTCTGCCAGTATGTGTCCCAAAGGCTGTATTTGCTCTCATACAGGAGGCTTAAATGTCAGTTGTAGTAACGCGAATCTCAAGGAAATACCTAGAGACCTTCCCCCTGAAACAGTTTTACTCTACCTTGACTCCAATCAAATAACCTCAATCCCTAATGAAGTTTTTAAGGATCTCCATCAACTTAAAGTTCTCAATTTATCAAAGAATGGAATTGAATTTATAGATGAGCACTCTTTAAAAGGTGTCGCGGAAACCCTGCAAACTTTGGACCTGTCAGACAATCAGATTCAGAGTGTTCATAAGAACGCCTTCAGTAACTTGAAAGGAAGGGCCAGGATTGCAAACAACCCGTGGCATTGCGACTGTACTCTACAGCAAGTTCTGAGGAGCATGTCTTTAAACCATGACACAGCTAGTAATGTAATCTGCAAAACTTCTGTACTGGCTGAACATGCCGGACGGGCTTTCTTTACACATGCTAATCATGCAGACCTTTGCAAACTTCCAAAAAAGACTACTGATTATGCCATGTTGGTCACTATGTTTGGCTGGTTCACCATGGTGATATCCTATGTGGTATACTATGTAAGGCAAAATCAGGAGGATGCACGCAGGCATCTTGAATACTTGAAATCCCTGCCAAGCAGGCAAAAAAAACCTGACGAAGCTGATGACATTAGCACTGTGGTATAGTATCAAGTTATAAATAAAAAGACTGGGGTGGAAATGGGTAACGGTTTGAATATCATTAGAACGAAGTTTAGTTCTAATTTATTGCCGGAAAACCTCAATGCCTTTCTAAAATATACAGTAGGTGAATTTTACTGTCCAAGAACAATACAAGTCATCTTTCTTTAAATCGTACCTAATACGTCTTTGAAGGTATTCCAGTCAAGTACATTATTTTGTAAGTAATTAAGATGCATTTCACCATTGAATAATGAAATATTTATTTTTTTAATTTTTAAGTAAATAAAGGATGAACCTTGAACTGTGTAAGACTTAGCAATCTATCATTCTTTAAGATGTGATTATAGACAGGGTTAAGCGATTTATTTTTATAGGCTAGTAATCATTATGAAAACAGAAATTATATATATTGATGTGTGTGTGTATATATATATATATATATATATATATATACTGTATTTATATATAGCCAGGTTTTGGAAAGGCTGCCCAGGTCAAAACTTCCTGCCTGGCTTTCCAAATATGGAAATCCAGACAGGACTCACAGATTGACATGGCGATCAGCCAATAGCCCAGACTTCACTGGTTTGAAAGGTGGCCACCCTAAATTATATATATATACGCACACTCGCGTATATCTTGGACTGTTCAAAGTAAAACTATAGTTTGTCCTGTGATATTATTTTTATTTTTTGGAACTATTAAAGTGCTTCTAGAACACCAGTGTCTTAAGTGACAATGTTAATGCTCAAAATGCTAAAGTAAGATGGCCAATCACTCTGTCTTTTCCAGCAGGAATCATATCAATCTCAGATGTTTTCAAATGATACCACCACGTTTCATGTAATAACAGCAAATACAGAATGAGTTTCATGCATTTTAGTAATAAAAAATCTGAACAAACGTGACATGGGGTTTATTCTTTTTTGGAATGTTGTTGTGCTTTTTGTAATGACTAGATAAACTGATATATAGGTTGTTTTTACTTAGAATAAAAGAAACTACAGATTTATCAAGGATCGAATAGTAAATTTGAATTGGAATTTTCGAGGGTCAAAATTCACACATTCGAATTTTAATCCCCCTATTCGAATGTAAATTCAAATGTGAGATTTATGACACCTCGATTTATGTCCTCATTCGAATATTCGCCACCTAAAACCTGCCGAGTCAATGGCAGAGGTCTGTTGAACCATTTGGTGATGTTAACAGCCTTCCTGACTCCCATTTTTTTTTTGGAAGAAAAATTTGATTTGTACGAAATTGAATATGATTTGAATTTTCGGGTTGGAACCATACAATCGAATATTAGACATTCAAATATTTCCTTAAATAACCTCCCAGTCGAACTGTGAGTATATTTATATTGAAAAAAATTCATATGAATTTGAAATTCGACCTTTGGTAAATGCGCCTCCCCATGTAAGAAAACCTCCATGTCAGGAAGCACCTTCATTCATGTTTTTTCTGAGTACCATTATATGCTTAAGGTTTGCAGCAAACAGAATGCTTTTTATATTTTCCATATTTAATTTGCCATCTATGGTTTAGCCCAATACTAGAGAGAAATAATAAAATATTGTAATTTGTTGGCTTGAATTTCCATTCTTTATTATTTACCCCTCATACTAACTGCAACTCTGTGTTGCTGTATTTCCTTTTAGCTATCTTCTTAATTCTCATCCTGTTCTTCAGCTACTCTACAGCACTATGCAGACCTATGTTGAATCCCTAAACTGATACAATATAATCATCTTTTCTTCCCCAAGTTGGAATGTTCTGTATTCTAAATTTTATTGTATGGATTATTAGCATAGAAAAAAATATGATTGACCTTTTGGGTTGCTTAATTTCACTCTCCATTAGTCGGAGCCAGTTCACAGGGAATTACTACAAATGTGCTGATTTCAATTGCCTTAGCATAATAAGTGAAATGAGGAATACTCTGACGTCTGCTCTCATACACAGTCCATAAAGTGAGAGGAGCAGCAGTGTTTAAAAGCACTAAACAAATATTCTAGGATGGTAAAATACTTAAGAATTGAAGTACGGTTTGGGTTGATGTGTTTACAGTTGGAAAAACAATGCGCAGAAGGCCATGAATGCTAAAGATAAATTTGTTCAAGTAAGAGGTTTAATGCTGGGAGCACTTGGAAGGCAGAGGTACATCAATACATCAATTGCATGTGTGCCTGTTTATATATGCAACATTTCACATCAGCTGCGTAAACTACAACATATTTTCCCTGGATTATAAAACCTCTAAAATTTTTACTGCAGATTTATGAGTCGGCACATTAGTTTCAGGGTGAATCATTTGGCTGTAAAAACCTGCAATCAAAAGACTCACTTCCAACTATGTTATATGGTGGCCAGTCTTAGAATAAATGAAACATTGGTCCCTGTTATTGCTCAGATCCAAGCAATAAAAACAGAATATCCTTGTCAGGATTTTAATTTCACTTTATTTGTATTAGATGAGTCTTTTATCTAAAAGGTTAGGAAATGTTTGGTCAACTTCATTCATATGTTCCCTAATATTTATCAGAAGATTCATTAATCTTGCTGACAAAGTTTTATTAGTATTATTTTTACTGTTACACACATATAGAAGGATATACCATACACCAATAAATGAATTGCAAATAGTGTTAAAAGCACAAGTAATACATGTTAATAAACAGAATGGGGATTAAACTGCAAATCCTTTTATTTGGGAAATATCACAATTATATCGTGATGTTTCCAAGTATTTTATTTAATTTGTTTTTTAAAAAAAGAAAAACGAAAACATCTTTCATCCACTTACAGCTAGTACAGGTATGGGACCGGTTATCCAGAATTCTCGGGACCTAGGGTTTTCCAGATGAGGGATCTTTATGTAATTTACCTTAAGTCTGCTAAAAATCATTTAAAGGACAAGGAAAGTCTAAAATAGAATAAAGCTAGAAATGCTGTATTTTCTATACTAAACATAAGCATGAACTTACTGCACCACAATCCTAATCAAACAAATGATTTATGCTTTCAAAGTTGGCCACAGGGGACTGTCATCTTGTAACTTTGTTATACATCTTTGCCTGACCCTGACCCTGCACATGCTCAGTGTGGTCTGGGCTGCTTAGGGATCATCATAAACAAAGCTGCTTGAATTCTGCATGGCTGGTAAGTAAGGCGGGGGCTCCCCCTGCTGTTCATAAGTATGATTGTTTCCCTGCTCAGCAGTTAGGGACCGTCTGACAATTCCTGTCCACAGCAGTAAATGAAGGGAGAATTTCACTGCATACAGTCAGGTTTCTTATAAAAACGGTACACATTTATAAATTAAAGTACATTAGAGATAGGTTTCTTTTTCATTAAAGAAAGTAAAAATGGGATTTAATTTTTTGCCTTTCCTTGTCCTTTAAAAAGTAAACCCAAAGGGATTGTTTTGCCTTCAGTAAGGATTAATTATAGGTTAGTTGGGATCAAGTACAAGATACTGTTTTGTTAAAGTAAAAGGAAATAATTTTTTAAAATATTTGATTACAATTGAGTGTATGGGATAAAGAGCTTTCTGAAAACAGGTTTCCAGATAATGCATCCTATAACTGTAGAAGGACAACACAGACCCTATTACAGAATGATATCTTTCCATAACACTTTTACAACATGCCCTTTAAAGTGCAAGGGATGGTCAAATCTGCATTGTTAAAACGTGTACTATAAAGGTGATACCTTTTTTGGCTGGATCACCTTTATTCCCCCTTTTTGTTATTTTTATGCCCTGTGACTGGCTAACACAGTACAACAACTTTACCTGGAATTACAAACGTATTATAGTACTTTATTTATCTGTATTGCATCAGAGAACAGCAGAACAGTTAAAACTGAGCTCAGTTTTCACACTGCTTCCAACGAATGCTTCCAAGAAATGACCCCCCACATAATAAAAGATGCAAAGTCTGCACCAGTATATAGCATTTAGTGGGCAACTATCACATTTGATTCCAGTCAACTTCCAATCACTGGACGTTGTATGAACGTAACTTTATTATATTATCCCGCCAGCAATATGCTAGTTTATTTGACCTTGGTATTATTTGACCTTGTTGGGCCTTGAAAGCTCAGCAGTTTAAGAAGATGTAATAGGGTCATCCCTTATTTGTAATATTTAGCTACGTTTCAGGACAGCTCTTTTATGTAACACACTACTCTTTTAGAGCACTAGAATTAAAAAAAAAAAATAGGGGAAAGAGGGAAGGGAATTAATAGATGTTTGTATAAAAAAGCTGCTAGGGGACCAGGTTCAGTGAGTTGGTCTATATTAGCACACATAAGGGATAATGTAATAAAAGGCACTAAGTTTGCCCGGGAACAGTAAACCATAGCAACCAATCAGCAGGTAGCATTTACTGGTCACCTGTTTAAATGCAATCATTTTATTGGTTGTTATGGGTTACTGCTCCTGGGCAAACTTAGTGACTAGTGATAGGTGAATTTATTCGGCAGGTGCGAATTTGCGATGAATTTCTGCGAATTCGCTGTGAAAATATTCCGACGGCGGCGACAATTAAACAGACGCCCATTGACTTAAATGTGTGTCAGATGACGCTGGCATCTATATTGTCGCCGGCGACATGTTTTGTAGATTTTTCCACCCATTTCACGAATTTCGCAGGAAATTTGAGAATTTTGTGATGATACCGGACAAATTAGCCCATTACTATTAGTGACTGTTATTACATATGGGAGATGTTGTTGTTTTTTCTTAAATGAATTACATTGTTAGCAATTCTTTGTATAAATTCCAGAAATATTTGACATCTGTCTATAGCAGGTCCCAGAGCCCAGATGTGCACATAAGATTTGTCTAAATCTGCTGTTTTTGCTGCATCTTTTGCAACATTTTCTACTAGATACATGAGAAAGATACTTCTGCTCTCCTGGAGATACAGAATTTGTTTTATAATTAACATTCACATCCATAAACATCACATAATGTTAAAGGGATAAGACTGTAATGTGGTTGAAGGCTAGACTATCAACGCACATACAGCACATTTTTACTTATGAAAGAAACAGACAAGGCCACTGACAATAATTCCAGAAGTAAGAGCACTAAACTCGAGTGGCTGAAGAGGAGCATTTAGTAGCATTATGCCAGTAATACCGTATATCATTTGCCATTTTTCTACAAATGTTAGTATGCACTGGGGGGTTATTAACATTTCATGATAACATAACATTCAATATGGGTCATTGTCTGAAGACTTGCATTCGACATTAAATTATTTCTTGATAAGGTCACGCTACCCAGCTTTCGTAGAGATCAATATCAAAATAGATTTATTTTCCATCCAATGAAATGCTAATTTTTATGTACAATGGTATAGGAGTTCTGTATTAATGCACAACTCCAGGGTGAATCCAATAATTGTGTCATTCTTAAACCATATAGAACACTGATTTATATAAGGGCCATCACAGTATATTACATGAAAAAGTATACATACTGTATATTGCCCTTTTCATTAAAACCAACAGTTGAAGCCTCTTCTGTATCCAAGGGGCCTATCCAGGACATTCCCATGTGAAAACCATCCAATATCTAGCATTACACAATGTAAATAAACCCTTAGTAGTTAATGTAAAAAGTATAAGCACCTTGCTGGCCAGTGTGAAGATAAATTTATCTGTTGCATGTATGTTATATGAATAAATAAGTGATGGAGAATGCTGAATACATGTATAGATGAATTTATAGTATCACTGTGTATCTGCTGTCCAGAATTAGCATTTAGCCAACACCTGCATCCAAACCAAAGTCACTACATTATTCTCTGCATATGCCCATATTTAAGGGATACTGTCATGGGATTTTTTTTTTTTCAAAACCATCAGTTAATAGTACTGCTCCAGCAGAATTCAGCACTAAAATCCATTTCTCAAAAGAGCAAATAGATTGCTTTTTATATTTAATTTTGAAATCTGACATGGGGCTAGACATATTGTCAGTTTCCCAGCTGCCCCAGTCATGTGACATGTGCTCTGATAAACTTCAGTCACTCTTTACTGCTGTACTGCAAGTTGAAGTGACATCACCTCCTCCCCCCAGCAGCCTAACAATAGAACAATGGGAAGGTAACCAGATAGCAGCTCCTTAACACAAGATAACAGCTGCCTGGTAGATTAAAGAACAGCACTCAATAGTAAAATCCAGGTCCCATTGCAACACATTCAGTAACATTGAGTAGGAGAAACAACAGCCTGCCAGAAAACAGTTCCATCCTAAAGTGTTGGCTCTTTCTGAAATCACATGACCAGGCAAAATGACCTACGTACACACCAATATTACAACTAAAAAAAATACACTTGCTGGTTCAGGAATTAAATTTTATATTGAAGGGTGAATTATTTGCATTGTAACCAGTGAAATTTAGAAATAAAAACTACATCATAAAAATCATGACAGAATCCCTTTAAGCTTATAAATTTGTTAGGAACACTGTCACAGACACTGGCCAGGAAAATTACTGGCATTAGCATTGTAAGTATTATCTCTGTTTTCGCTTTTAAATCTTAAATGTTTAAAACAATAAACTTGATGCAGGGTTTTTCCACCTTGCAGAGTGATTTGAATAAAATGAGGATAGAGAAGCATTATGACAACTTAGATTCAACATTGGTAAATGCAAGGTTGTACACTTGGCCAAAAATAGCCTATAGTTATAGTTATATAATAGTCTAAGTTATAAATTAGAAGTAAACTGCTTTGGGGCCTTTATCACTGAGACACTTTGGGGGTTATTCTGAATAAAATACTTTGCAAATCTCGGCAGTGTATATAAATATCTGGTTAAGCTAATAAAGTATTGCCTTATTAACAAAAAAGCATTGACTCAAGGGATGAAAACATTTTGTGAACATTTTTGTCTTTTATAGATCCCTGTAAGACTTGACCTTGAGTATGCAGTGCAGTGTTGGGCTCCAGTCCATATTAGTGAAGTGGAGAGAGTGCAAAGACATGCGAGTAAACTGGTTAAAAAGGATGGAAGAATTAAAGGCTATTAAAGTAGAAGTTGTTTTCTCTGGAGGAAAGTTGCTTGCAAGGGGACATGATTACTCTTTACAAATACATTAGACAACATTATAGATAAATAACGGGGTATTTTTTCCTACAGAAAAAAAACAATGGACATGTGCAAATGGTTCTTCACCATGAGTAAGAAGAATTTCACTGGCACACAGGAGATGCAGTAGCAGGGCAAGCCCTTGCAATTTATGCAAAAGGGGCGTGACCCCGAAACGCACTACTGCATAATAAATTGCAAGGGCTTGCCCTGCTACTGCATCTCCTGTGTGCCAGTGAAATTCTTCTTACCCTTGTTGTGAGGTGGCCGATTCCTCTATCACTGGGCACCAGGATAAGAACCTTTGGGAGTGTGTGGTGTGCGGCTTCTCCAAAGTTCACTTGTTCTTCACCATGAGGGCAGTGAGGTTGTGGAGATGTTGTCATTGCAGTTTTCCTTAATGCCAATGCTACAGTTGTATTGTAGTATCCAAATGAATGTACATGTTGTGTACAGTATGTGTGAGTCTCCGTGTGTGTTTGGGGCCTATATATGATGCTATATAAGAACCAAATACACTACACATCACCATCTGATCAGTAGACATCACTGTGTAAAACAACTGCATAGTCATCAATCTGTGCATACAAGTTTCCCATATTTGCTTTAATACTAGGATCTGCTTGCCTGATCTGAGCTTCTCATTTGCTACAGCATTGAGCATGGAAATTTAAAATAAAAATAATCATTATGGTAATGTACAACCTTAGCGAGAAGTAGAGAATGAGAAGTAGGCTGTGTGAGTATTATAAAGCAAATAAGACATTATACAGTTCAGAGGCTATATCTGACCTCATAATCTTTAGCAATCGGAATTTGACTGCTGCGTCTAAGAGAATAATATCCAAAGCAGCACTATCATAATTTACAGCTTCTAAACAGAGAAATCCCTTTATCAAACACAAAATCTCATAACATACTTTGGTGACAGAAAATCAGTAAATACAAATATATATATATATATAATACTCATGGTAGAGATTTCTCAAGAGTAACAGTATCATATGGCATTCATCGATATGTTTAAGTAGCACAAAGAGCATGAAATATGATAGCATAATAGCATTGGATAGCAAGCTTACTTGATATAAATCACTGAATTGATGAGTCTATATTCCACATGCCACATGTAATAAAAGTCCAGCCAATACATTTATGTTAAGATGAGATCAATGCATGGTCATAAACGCTAGTCAATGGAATCATTATAAAAAAAGCGACAGAAGAGTTCCGAGAATAGATGCACGTATATAGCCATACTTATATTAGCCTCATTAAAGTTGGCTGCACTTATTATACATACTTTATTTTAATACCACCCTTTGGCTGAATCTAAGAGTCTGATATATTTATTTTCTTAAAGAGGAAGGAAAGTTATAATCCTGAGGGAGGGCCAACATGTTAGTCTCCCCCGATTGATAATAATCACTTACCTTAGACCCCGGGGTGTTGCTCCTTTTCTTTAAAAACTGCACTGGCTCTGGATACTTCTGTAGGAGCTCATTTGTCTTCTTTTGCTTCTCTTCAGTCCTGGTGTATGCACAGTAGCCTGAAAAGCCAAATTTAGAAGCAAAAAGCTGGCTTTTTACTCTACTGCATTTGTACATTGTCACGGAGCCGAAAAGATTGTTACGTGGTAGTCTTAACATAGTACCAAAACCATTTTAAGCATAAAACAACATTCGTGTAGAATCACTCACCAGAATAGAGACTTGGCCCAGGTGCTCCAGCTCCAGGCCCTCAGCTCAAGGGAGCTAGCAATCCGTAAGCAAGAAATAAACGTAGGTGCAGGGCACACTGGTAACTCATGTATAGATCAGACTGAAGTTTGTAGATAAAAAATGGATATTTTATTTATACAATCATCTTATTGCCTGACACGTTTCATGTCGCTAGGACACTTAATCATAGGCTTAAACATTTACAAACATGAAACACTATTTAAAGGCTAAGCCATCTATCAGAAAAGGAGAGGGAAAAGGAAAAGAGACCACACAGGGCAAATGTAGTCCAAATTCAAAGGCATCACGTGCTCAATTACAAAAAATGACAATAACAAAGACAAAAGGTTTAAAACCAAAGGAAATCATTACTATTGTATATACAATTGTAGAGAAAATTTGTATCAAATAGAATATATGTTATTATAAAAAAGAGTAAAGTCAAGTGGAATAATCATATATGACAAAAGTTAAATAGACAGTCTAAAACATTATTTTAATATTTATCTATAATGTAAATATGTAAGAGTCCAAAGAATATAATATATTAGATGAAAATTAGATCTATGAATATCTTCGTAAAAATATTTGATAAATAGAATAAAATAGATATGAGAATATAAATAGAGTATCAACCTCTTTTCTTTTCTCTTAAAAAAGTACCCCATGCTGGTGCCGTTTTCAGCAAACAAGAGCACTGGCTTAGCAATTATAATCAACGGGGGGGGGTCTAACATTTGCCCCTCCCTCCACTGATTTTACTTTGCCTTCTCCTTTAAGGCTGCTGCTGCTTGTCTCTGCAGTTTCTTGTTATCTTCTGTGTTTGGTGGTTTATACAATTGTATTCTTCATAAGATGGACTTGATAGGACCTGAACTGAACTTCCTTTGGTATTATGTTCTACATATACCTTTCATTTGTATTGCATGTACTATAAAACTCAATTTATATGGCAGGTTATCACAATGGAAATGATGTGCTTGTCCAATATACTGAACCTAATTAATATATTGATTTCTGCCTATAGTGTTTTTCACTATAAATCTGCTTCTTTGTTCTGCTGAAGGCTAGAGGACATCGCTGTTGTTTCTGAAGTGTTGGTTGGACACTTGGTACTACTGCCTCGGAACAAGAAGTAACTGCAGATGTAGGTTCTCAAATCTTTGCTAAGGCCTCACCAACAGTACATGCTTTGTGGGGCCCACATATCAGCTCAGATAAACTAATAAAGGGGATATTCACCCTTCTTAAAACTGTCACACTGTACCCCTAGTTATCTTAAGAAGATGGCAAAAATATAATAGGAGCTAAATGTACTGACATCAAGGAGTACGTACAATTATTTGTACTGCCAATAGTACTTCTTAGGGGAAGTGCCTTGGAAGATAAAAACTCCCTGTTATCCTTTTGTCAAGCTGCTGATGTTCCATTTGAGCTTTTATATGGAATGGCATCCATTCTGTAATATTAGCATTATTGAGTCAAGCTTACAGCTAATGTATAATAGAATAGGGCAGGCTTTAATATAATTGCCACTTTTGCATAAATGATCGAAATTCAAATGTATAGCTGCATATATCAGATAGATAAATCATGATCCTACTAATTCGATTTCTTATCCAATTTCTTTCTCTGGGCTTGTCAGAAAATATTCTGGACTGCGCAGTGTCATTTACTCATAAAAATACATTCAAGTTAGAACGACTGCTGTGGCATACAGCAATTCACTGTGACAAAATAAAAGCATTCGTTTTATTAGGTTAAAACTGTGCTTGTATTCGATGCTGGAAATAAATAAATAAAGCTACCCTTACAGTTTATAAAATATTTTACAGAAAGCCCTCTGGGGTTTATTTAAGTACATATAGGGGCAAATTCCCTAAGATTCGTAGTTGCGCCAGCGTCCACTTCGCCGCACTTCGCCAGGCGTATTTTCACCAGTGCTACGCAAATTCACTAAAATCGGAAGTTGCGCTCAGGGGAAGCATAAGGTTGCGAAGTTGCACTAGCGTTAATTCAACAAGCAAAGCAAAGTTACGCTAGCGATGCTTAATTTGCATACGGCGCCAAATTGAAGTTATAATGGAGGAATATGTAGCAGCACTACACAAGCCTGGGAAACCTTCAAAACAGCAAATAAAATTTTTATTTTGCCCTACACATGTGCCCACTGTATAGTTAAGGTGCCATGAGTTAGGAAATGTAGGGGGGAAGGAGGGGAGCCCCCAAAATTTTTTCGATCTTCTTCAGCCTACCACCCATAAAAAAAGAAAAAACGCCAGCGTTTTTTGGGACTTAGAAAAATGTTTAACTTTTTTGGAAGCAATCCCTATCTACTCTATTGCACTTCGCCTGGTCTGAGGTTGCGAAGGAAGTCTGGCGTAAAAGGTAGCGTTCAGAAAAATGTGCGCGTCAGTGAATTTGCGTAGTTACGTCCGTTGCGCAAATTCGTAAAGGTGTAAGGGTGCAAAGTAACACAGGCGCAAATTTGTGACGAACTTCCGCGATTCGCTGCCGGCGATTAAATTTGCGAAACTGCTGCGAAAATTCACCGGCATCAAAAAAATGGACGCCCATTTTTTTTGGACACCGATGCATTTTCACTGGTGAATGTGCGCCGGCGTCCAAAAACGGACACTAGACGGAATACTAGACGCCGGCGCCATTTTGTGAATTTTCCGCCGTTTTGTGAATTTCGCGGGAAATTTACTACGAAGCAAAACACCCCAAATTCGCCCATCACTAATCGTTTTGTATTCCATTAGATATACAGAAGCAGCTTGAGATACACCTGGCGCATGCACTGAAACTCACGAAAGGTGGCGAAGCGCCGATCTCATGCCGAAGATTACCGAATTGGCTGAAGATGGAGCCCATGAACTCCGATGCCTGAATCTGCACCGAGGGGTAAGTAAAATGTTAGGGACATTTCCCGGGGTAACACTTAGGCTGGGGGGAGGAGGGACAGGGGTCTATGTAGGGTAGGGGGGGTGGGGGCTTCTTTAACTCTAGGGTTTAGTTCTCCTTTAAGTCTACTAGAAAATATTATAAACATTAAATGAACCCAATAGGCTAGTTTTGCTTTCAATAAGGATTAAGTATATCTTAGTTGGGATCAAGTACATAGTACTGTTTTATTATTACAGAGAAAAAGGAAATCATTTTTAAAAATTTGGATTATTTGGATAAAATGGAACCTATGGGAGGTGGCCATACCGTAATATGGAGCTTTCTGGATAACGGATTTCCACATAATGTATCCCATACCTGTACTAATTTACTGTATTTAAGTGGTACACAATGAAATATTTTAATATGTATTTAATATCAAACAGTTCATATAATTGCACAAGCTCACTAAAAACACTCCTGATGGAAGTGATTATTCACCAATGCTCACACAATTACACCATCTGCAAATCTGTGATGACCAATCAGCAGGGCAATTAAATTCAGATGTATTGTATGGAGAAAAAGTACTGACATCCCCTTATCCCAAGGTATTAAAGGGGCTGTTCACCATAAAATTTACTTTTAGTATAATGTAGAGAGGGATATTCTGAGACAGTTTCCAATTGTTTATCATTTTTTTTTATCATTCGTGGTTTTTAAATTATTTGCCTTATTATTTAACAGCTCTCCAGTTTTCAATTTCAGCGATGTGGTTGCTAGGGTCCAAATTATCCCAGCAACCATTCATTGATTTGAATAAAAGACTGGAATTTGAATAGGAGAGTAGCGATGGGCGAATTTATTTGCCAGGCGCGAATTCGCAACGAATTTCTGCATTTTGCTTCCTGTAATAAATTCGCAAAATTGTGACATTTTCACCAGCGTCAAAATTCGCATTTCGCTGATATATCACCGTTTCACAGATTTTACTGGAAATTTACAGATTTTTCGGTGAAGCAAAACAGGAGAAATTCGCCCATCAATATAGGAGAGGCCTGAATAGAAAGATGAGTAATAAAAAATAGCAATAACAATACAGTTTTAGCCTCACAGAGCATTTTTAGTCGGGGCCAGTGACTCCCATTTGAAGACTGAAAACATTCAGAAAAAAAGGCAAATAACTAAAAAATATTAATAGTGAGGACCAACTGCAAAGTTGTGAGGAATTTGATACTCTATAACCTACTAAAAGTTATCTCAAAGGTAAACCACCTCTTTAAAAGTTGCCTACGCTTTGTCATTGGTCGCATTTGACTTCATCAAGTTTTAAAGCTATTAACCCTGATTTAAATCATGAAAAAGGTTGGTAACAGTGTTAATACCCACAGAAGAGGTGTTGTTAGTACTGTTTATCTTATTTGCAGACTTTTCGATAAGCCCTTTGTGACTCCTACTTGTAATTCAGTGCATTTAAAAACGTTACACATAGAGTATCAGCCATTGTGGAAAGCAAAGCTGTCCAATATGATTTCAGACCAAGGGACTCTATACAGAGCAAGGACTCATGCAGTGATCTGAACACTATTGATGAAATGGGGTGAAACAAATGCACTCATTCTTTTCTATAAAGGGGCAGATTTATCAAGGGGTGAATTACGAGTTCAAAGGAGTTTCTAAAAACTCCCATAAATTCCCATGAACTCAAAATTCGAAGAAAAAAAATTACCAATAAAAAACGTATTTTAAAAATTAGAATTTTTTCAATTTGGGTGAATAGGATCGATCCTGCAAACTCACATCGAATTCTACTCAAGTTTTTTTCTCCGAAAAAAAAATTGATTTTCAGGAGTCCACCAAACTTCTCCAAATTGATTGCAGTACGTCCCCCATAGGCTAAAACGAAAAATTTGGCAGCTTTTAGATGGTGACTAGTCGAATTCGAATTCTTAAAGAGACAGTACATGAAACATTTTCAAATTCGAATTTAGATTTTTTTAAAAAATAAAAAATTCTAATTTTTGAATTCAAAATTTGAATTAGAAATTCAAATTTTCACTTCGACCCTTGATAAATCTGCCCCTTAATGTGTGTTTACATGGCTTACCAACTGAGCGATATCAAATAGGGAAAGGAGGCAAGACTTTTTTATCCAAATGAAATGGTTGCCCCCAAAGACCTTATTCTTTCTGCTTGTTCTAAGATAGCGCAACAAGAAGCCTGATGCCGAAGGCAAGGACTGTCTAAGACATAAACTGCTATGGGCAAAGTTGTCAGAAATAAAATCTGATGTTTGCAGAGTTTGACCTTTTTTGTATTCAGTGGTGCAATGAAAATAGAGAAAACCCTGTAAAAATCAGCACATAGATCTTATAAATCAGTCATCAATGGGGAACATCAGTTTATTTATGTAGTGAAAAAAAATTATGAGTTTACAATGTGATTCCTCATAGCATAAATACACTTAAATAGCTTGAAAACAGTTTAAGAAATACCATGGGGTAGATTCACTAAAAAGCAAAGTGGCTAACGCTAGCGACAATTCAACAGCGTTACCATCCACAGCGACTTCGCCAATTCACTAAAAGGCGCAGATGCCAATTTGCTATCGTTCGTTTGCACTCTATCGCCAGGCGGCTTTTCACTCTAATTCAGTAAAGTGCCGATTTTACTGAACTTTACCTCTTTCGCCAGAGTTGAATTTGCCACTTCAGGCCAGGCGCTATAAAGAAGCTACATCTTCCTCAATCTTCTGTCACTTACATTTCATCCTGTGTGCCCGAAAATGCATTAAACTTCAAAAAACGCTGGTGACTTTTCCTTTTTTGAAGTGGAATTGCCTGCAAAAGTCCTGACTTGAAATTTTTTGGATAACTGGTTTTCTCCAGATATTTCATAACATATGGAACATTTATTTTACAGTGGGCTCATGTGTAGGGCATTATGACTATGAAGATTTTCATTCATCCAGGTCATGGTATATCTAGTATAGGTAAATCTTAAAACAACTGGACTTGCTACGTAATCAATGAAGACGTTTCACTACGCATATTATTGAATACATCTGCTGGAACACAAACTGGGTGTCATTAGAACTCTGCACCACAGGGCAGAAGTTGTGGCAACTGATACAGAGTCCAAAGACAAAGAGCAAAAACATCTTAGAGGAGCTTTGAAAGCGTGTGGCTACCCAGAATGGGCCTTTGTCAAAACAGCAGCAACCAAGCCCAACAGGAACACCAATAGAAACAACCGCCCGGAGACACATAGTAGGTGAAACATAGTCATCCCATATGTAGCTGGAGTGTCTGAGAAACTCAGGAGGATTTTTAACAAACACCACGTCCCTGTGTTTTTCAAAGCTAGCAACACACTGAGACAAAAACTGGTACACCCAAAGGATCCAACCCCTAAAGAAAAACAAAGCAATGTGGTATACGGAGTCCAGTGTAGCGAGGATTGCACAGATCTATACATCGGTGAGACAAAACAACTGCTCTCCAAGCGAATGGCTCAGCATAGAAGGGAGAACTCTACAGGGCAAAACTCAGCTGTCTTTCTACACTTAAAAGACAAGGGACACTCCTTTGAAGACAGCAAGGTCCAAATCTTGGATAAAGAAGACCGCTGGTTTGAACGAGGTGTGAAAGAGGCGATTCATGTCAAGGTGGAGAAACCATCCCTAAACAGAGGCGGGGGCCTTCGACACCACCTGTCTGCTACATACAATGCTGTTCTAACATCTGTACCCCGACAGTTTCAGAAAACTTCACACATCCATTCATGCAACTCTCACAAGTAACACCTGTTTATAGGAGTTGCATGACATATTGGATAATCCTATCACAATAACTACACAGAATCTACACCTCTGTGAATTTCTTCAGATGTCACCTCTTTGAAGAGTTACAATGTGCCATTGTAAATGGATTAGTGGAAGAGTTTATATGCCGAGAACTTCCCACACCAGTTAGTTGAACTGAAGAAGCTGCTCGGATGAGTAGTGAAACGTCTTCATTGATTACTCAGCAAGTCCAGTTGTTTTTAGATTTACCTATACTAGATGTAGGGCATTATATTAACTTTCTTGTTTTTATTAAGGTTCCCTGGATATTTGATAGAAAAAGTGGTAACTTCAAGCATTTGCACCAACATTTATAATAAAGACCTTCATACAACTTTAAATTACCCGCCATATGCAAATTGACTGAAAGATCACTAGCAAATTTTTGCTAGGCACAAAAAAACAGTCGCAATCGTTTGGCGCCCAGGGCGCAACTTCATATATTAGTGAATTAGCGTAGTGGTAGCGAATTTGCGCCTGGCGAAGTGGTGCGATGTATGCGAAGCAGTCGCTGGTGACAATTCTCCCATTAGTGAATCTACCCCCATGTCTCACATACAGTACTACTGTATATTATAGTTCTCTTATGAATTTCATTTGTTACTTATGTAAAATTCTGATTTTCATTTCACTTGAAATGCAGTGACAGCATGGAATTCACTCTATAATGCAGACCTTTCATTTAATATGGTTGCAGCATGTTATTGAATACATGAGACAAATGTCATTTTGCATGAGTAATGGTTAAATGGAATTCTCACAACTTAACTTAGCATAAACACACATTAAAACGTATGAGAACCAAAGCAGCTACTATAAATCTTTTTTTTTTTTTTCTTCAGTAATGTGTGCACACTTTTTACTTACTGCAAACAACTTACTCATACTGAGTCACAGGCTAATTTAACCAGGTCTAACAAACTGCTTCCAGCATGGCACAGAGCTATAGAATGCCCAAAGGCCAAACAAAAGCTTTCCTCAAAATGTTAAGTTGAGGGATAACACTAATAAAACATTAATATATCAGTAACTATAACAAGAAACTGTGTTCACAAATAAAATATAAGATATGTGCACATTGTTTGTACAAGCGGACAAATGCATCTTTTCCTGGCCACTTATCATGTCAGCAATACTATGGGTATTCGCCCCGCCCCCATATCCCAGTTAGCATTGTCCCTCCCCCAAAGAAAATGATAAAGGACCCAGCCCCTCCTCACTTACTTGTCTTTTTTGCTTAGTCTTCATTCTAGTTAGCATGGGACATCTTGGCGGCAGTTTTTGATCAAATCCAACTCTTCAGAAAGGTTGGCGATTTCTGAGGGCTATTCATTCAGTGAAACTGTCGCATGAAGCCCCCTCAGCAGGAATCCAATTCCTTATTACAGGCTGCTCCAGGTTAGTGATTTGAAAAGTCGCTACTGGTGTGTGGGATCCCAGGTGGTTTTTTACCAAACATACTTCCTAGGGTGCATGTTTTTCGAGTGCACGTTTTTTCGCGCGCGTGCGTATTGTCGCGCGCGCGTTTTGTCGCGCGCACGTTTTTCTGGCGCATGTTTTTCAGCTTTTTAAAAAGAGGTCGCCATTTTGGTATGCTGGAAAGTGCATACATTTGGAAGTGGATACTTCAGTTTTTCTGTTCCAGTCAGGTAATTAGATGCCTGTCTTACAGAAAGGTCGGGTTTGTAAAAACTCAATTCTCATTGTTTTTCTCCTGTATTGCTTGTAGCACACCAGGAGGTACTGAAGTGTACTGGTGATCTCACAGCCTCAGTTACAGCTGCCCTTGTTGCTTGGTATGTCCCTCTTAGTTTTCTCTTAGCAGTGTTTTTTTTTTTAACACTTTCATTTTCAATTGGTTTTTTTTTTTTTTTTTGTATTGTCTCTTCAGCTTGCCTTATGGAGTCCTTGCAGAGGAAAAGAAGGAAGCTTGGCTCTTCTTCTCAAGTTTGTGCAGGCTGCTTTGACGCTCCTTTACCGGGGAAGAAATTTTGTAAATCATGCTTTGGCCTTCTACTACAGGATACGCCTGTTAGTGAAATCCCTTCAGGCCAAGGGGCTTCAGTGTCCAGGGAGGAGTCCGACTCCTCTGATTTCTCAGGAGAGGAAAGTCTAGAACCGATGTCGGAGTTGTTTTCTGAGGAGGAAGAAGAGGAGACGGAATCTTCATCCTTTGATTTGACCTTAATACCTCCGTTAATTAAAGCAATAAAATTAATCTTGGGAGTAGAAGAGGAAGCGGACACCCAGAAGTCTAAGGTGCTCCCATCTTCTTCAAAGCCAAAACAATTCTTTCCTCTTTTTCCGGAAGTGGCAGAATTAATCTCGGCAGAATGGGGAAAAGCAGCTAAAAAGGTCTCTTTTGCATCTATGACTACGAGATTTGCAAAATTATATCCATTTAAAGAACAGGATACCAAGAACTGGGATACAGCCCCAGCAGTGGATTCACCTGTGATTCATTTGGCAAAGAAGACAATTTTGCCAATTGATGATTCGTCAGTACTAAGAGATCCCATGGATAAAATAGTGGAGACGGAGCTTCGTAAGGCATATCAAGTGGCAGGAGCCTCATGTAAGCCGGCAGTAGCTCTGGTTTCAGTGGCAAAGGCAGTCTCCTTGTGGATCGACAGTTTGGATAAAGCGATTGCTGAAGGTACGGATACAGCTGACATTAGTGCTGGATTGTCAGAATTAAAGATGGCAGTGGCATTTATGTCGGAAGCAGCAGTGGATTTGACGCGGTTGGCTTCCAGGTCGATGGCAGTGTCAGTGTCGGCAAGAAGAGCATTGTGGCTCAGATCTTGGGGTGCAGATGCGGCTTCTAAGCTAAGTCTCTGTAACCTACCTTATGTTGGGGAAAATCTTTTTGGTCCTAAATTACAAGAGGTCATAGAAAAAGCGACAGGTGGGAAGAGTACTTTCCTGCCGCAAGAAAGGAAAAAATCGAAGGCTAAACCCTTTAAAGGTTTTTTTTTTCGAGGCTCAGGAAGAGCTAGAGGTTATGCCAGTAACTATAGATACTTTGGCAGAGGCAGTTCAAGACAGTCGTCTTGGAGAGGGGGTCACTCCGCAGTTATCAGGGGGAACAGAATCAAACTGTCCCCAACTTCTAAAAAATCCTCCTGACGATCATGGAGTAATGGATGCTCGAGTGGGGGCAAGACTTTCAAGGTTTTACGAGGTCTGGAAGCAGTCAATTTCAGACCAGTGGGTACTGGACTTATTGAAAAAAGGTTACCACATAGAATTTTTGTCGGTTCCAACTCTGAATTTTTTTTTGGTTTCCCCTATGCCTCGAGGTCAAGAAAAGAAAAAAGCCCTCGAAGAGTATGTCCAAATCATGTTGGACAGGAGGTAGTGGTTAGGGATGTAGCGAACGTCGGAAAAAAAGTTCGCGAACATATTCGCGAACTTGCGTCAAAAATGCGAACGGTTCGCGAACGTCGCAAACCCCATAGACTTCAATGGGAAGGCGAATTTTAAAAGCTAAAAAAGACATTTCTGGCCAGAAAAATGATTTTAAAGTTGTTTAAAGGGTGCAACGACCTGGACAGTGGCATGCCAGAGGGGGATCAAGGGCAAAAATGTATCTGAAAAATACATTGTTGACACAGCGCTGCGTTTTGTGCTGTAAAGGGCAGAAATCACACTAAATTTCTAAACTTGTGTAATAAAATGCTTTAAAACGTCCGGCGTCTACATGCCAATCAAGTCGTGTAAAGGTTACAGCCTGTTCACACGCAAAGACGAAACGCGGCGCTTACTGCAACGCAAAAGAACGCAAAGAGCTTTAATGAATGATACCGTCAAGTGAGCAAATAATAGTTGTTAATTACTAGTTGAGCTTGTCACCTCCAGGATGTTCGTCCTGTTGGTGGCAATATTTCTGTAGTGGTGTGTTTAGCAGTCACCGTGCTTGTGCGCACGTGCACGGTCAGGCAGAGGTAATTCAATGTACAGTGAAGCGAACCAAAAAACACTGATTCTGCAGTGTGGGCCCAGTTTTGGTGTACTTTATTGATCACCTGCGGTGACCATAAAAGATGCGATTTTGCCACTGTTGCAGAACCCTGAAAAATTAGGCATGTGTACTTTCCTGAAAAATTATGTTTTTTTTGTCGCAGTCACTGAAGCACAGAGGCCAGAAACAATATGCCATATAAATGCTGAAAATATTCATTTTTTTTTTGTCGCAGCCACTGCAGCACAGAGGCCAGAAAAAATATGCCATATAAATGCTAACAATATAAATTTTTTTTGTCGCAGCCACTGAAGCACAGAGGCCAGAAAAAATATGCCATATAAATGCTAACAATATAACATTTTTTTGTAGCAGCCACTGAAGCACAGAGGCCAGAAAAAATATGCCATATAAATGCTAACAATATAAATTTTTTTTTGTCGCAGCCACTGAAGCACAGAGGCCAGAAAAAATATGCCATATAAATGCTGAAAATATTCATTTTTTTTGTCGCAGCCACTGCAGCACAGAGGCCAGAAAAAATATGCCATATAAATGCTAACAATATTCCTTTTTTTTGTCGCAGCCACTGAAGCACAGAGGCCAGAAACAATATGCCATATAAATGCTGAAAATATTCATTTTTTTTTGTCGCAGCCACTGCAGCACAGAGGCCAGAAACAATATGCCATATAAATGCTGAAAATATTCATTTTTTTTTGTCACAGCCACTGAAGCACAGAGGCCAGAAAAAATATGCCATATAAATGCTGAAAATATTCCTTTTTTTTGTCACAGCCACTGAAGCACAGAGGCCAGAAAAAATATGCCATATAAATGCTGAAAATATTCCTTTTTTTTGTCACAGCCACTGAAGCACAGAGGCCAGAAACAATATGCCATATAAATGCTGAAAATATTCCTTTTTTTTGTCACAGCCACTGAAGCACAGAGGCCAGAAAAAATATGCCATATAAATGCTGAAAATATTCCTTTTTTTTGTCACAGCCACTGAAGCACAGAGGCCAGAAAAAATATGCCATATAAATGCTGAAAATATTCATTTTTTTTGTCACAGCCACTGAAGCTCAGAGGCCAGAAAAAATATGCCATATAAATGCTGAAAAAATTTATTTTTTTTTGTCACAGCCACTGAAGCACAGAGGCCAGAAACAATATGCCATATAAATGCTGAAAATATTCATTTTTTTTGTCACAGCCACTGAAGCACAGAGGCCAGAAAAACTCAGGATTTACCTGGATTCAAATTAAACCAGTAGGGTTTGCACCCTAGTTTATAACGGTGGTGGAGGGAGGAGGACGCTAAAGGACAGCTGTGTGTGGAGTCATGAGGCGTGCAGAGAAGGACAGCTGCATGGGGAGTCAGAATCAGAAACTCAGAACAAGTCTTCCGGCGTGCAGTAACCCTCCGAGATCCACCCCTCATTCATTTTAATAAAGGTCAGGTAATCCACACTTTTGTGACCTAGGCGAGTTCTCTTCTCAGTTACAATCCCTCCTGCTGCACTGAAGGTCCTTTCTGAGAGGACACTTGAGGCGGGGCAAGACAAGAGGTTCATGGCAAATTGTGACAGCTCTGGCCACAGATCAAGCCTGCGCACCCAGTAGTCCAGGGGTTCATCGCTCCTAAGAGTGTCGATATCTGCAGTTAATCCCAGGTAGTCCGCTACCTGCCGGTCGAGGCGTTCTTTGAGGGTGGATCCAGAAGGGTTCTGGCGCTGCCTTGGACTGAAAAACATTTGCATGTCTGACGTTACAGAGTGGCCAAAGTGCTTTGTCCTTGCAGGTGCGCTCGTGGCAGGATTACTGGCACCTCTGCCCCTGGAATGTTGATGAGTTCCTGAAGTGACATCACCCTTAAAAGCATTGTACAACATGTTTTGCAGGCTGGTTTGTAAATGCAGCATCCTTTCGGACTTGTGGTACGTTGGTAACATTTCTGCCACTTTATGCTTGTACCGAGGGTCTAGTAGCGTTGCCACCCAGTACAGGTCCTTCTCCTTAAGCCTCTTGATACGGGGGTCCTTCAACAGGCATGACAGCATGAAAGACCCCATTCTCACAAGGTTGGATGCAGAGCTATCCATCTCCGCTTCCTCGTTATCAAGGACTGCATCATCCACGGTCTCCTCCCCCCAGCCACGTACAAGACCAGGGGTCCCCAAAAGGTCACCACTAGCCCCCTGGGAAGCCTGCTCCTGTTGGTCCTCCTCCTCCACAAAGCCACCTTCCTCCTCTGACTCCACTTCTGACACCTCTCCCTGTGTTGCAGCAGGTGCCTGGGTTCGTTCTGGTGATTCTGACCAGAAATCGTGCGCTTCCTGCTCCTCGTCACGCTGGTCTACAGCCTCATCTGTCACTCGTCGCACGGCACGATCCAGGAAGAAAGCAAAGGGTATTAGGTCGCTGATGGTGCCTTCGGTGCGACTGACCATATTTGTAACCTCTTCAAAAGGGCGCATGAGCCTGCAGGCATCGCGCATAAGCACCCAGTAACGGGGTAAAAAAATCCCCAGCTCTGCAGATCCAGTCCTACCACCCAGTTCAAACAGGTATTCGTTGACGGCTCTTTGTTGTTGCAGCAGACGTTCCAACATGAGGAGCGTTGAATTCCACCGAGTCTGGCTGTCGCAAATCAAACGCCTGACTGGCATGTTGTACCGCTGCTGAATGTCAGCAAGGCGTGCCATGGCTGTGTAGGACCGTCTGAAATGGGCCGACACCTTCCTGGACTGCCTGAGAACGTCCTGGAATCCTGGGTACTTCGAGACAAAACGTTGGACTATTAAATTCAGAACATGTGCCATGCAGGGCACATGTGTTAAATTGCCCAGTCTCAGTGCTGCCAACAGATTGCTTCCGTTGCCACACACCACTTTTCCGATCTTCAGTTGGTGTGGGGTCAGCCACCGATCGGCCTGTGACTGCAGAGATGACAGGAGTACAGATCCGGTATGGTTTCTGCTTTCCAGGCACGTCATCCCCAAGACAGCATGACAACGGTGTACCTGGCACGTCGAATAACCTAGGGGGAGCTGGGGGTGCACAGGTGTGGAGGAGGAGGACCCAGCAGCAGAGGACGAAGAAGAGGAAGAAGACGAGGTAGAGAGCGAAGGAGAAGTAGAGGTGGTGGCAGAACCGCGTGCAATCCGTGGCGGTGACACCAACTCCACTGTTGTTGTTGAGCCACACATTCCCTGCTTCCCAGCCATTACCAAGTTCACCCAGTGGGCAGTGTAGGTGACATACCTGCCCTGACCATGCTTGGAGGACCATGCGTCAGTAGTCATATGGACCTTTGGCCCAACACTAAGTGACAGAGATGCGGTGACTTGGCTCTGCACATGGTGGTACAGGTGTGATATTCCCTTTTTTGAAAAAAAATTGCGGCTGGGTACCTTCCACTGCGGTGTCCCAATTGCTACAAATTTGCGGAAGGCCTCAGAGTCCACCAGCTGGTATGGTAAAAGCTGGCGGGCTAAGAGTGCGGACAAGCCAGCTGTCAGACGCCGGGCAAGGGGGTGACTCGCAGACATTGGCTTCTTACGCTCAAACATGGCCCTCACAGAAACTTGGCTGGGGGCAGATGACTGGGAATGGGAACTGGTGGTCAAGGTGGAAGGCGGAGTGGAGGGTGGTTCAGACGGGTCAAGGACAGCAGAGGTAGAGCAGTAAGATGCTGGACCAGAAGGAGGGTGGCTTTTAGTTTGCCTGTTGCCTTTGAGGTGTTGCTCCCAAAGTGCTTTGTGCTTGCCGTTCATGTGCCTTCGCATAGAAGTTGTACCTATGTGGCTGTTGGGCTTCCCAAGACTCAGTTTCTGACTGCACTCATTGCAAATTACAACGCTTTTGTCAGAGGCACACACATTAAAAAAATCCCACACTGCTGACCTTTTTGAAGCTGGCAATCTGGCGGTAACAGTAGAAGTTGGCGGCAATGGCGGGTGCGTTGGCCGGCTGACCACAGGTGCCAATACATGTTGTTGCCCTACTGTTCCCTGCGAGCTGTCCTCCCTGCTTCTTCTAAGTCTTATTCTCCTCCTGCCTCTCTGACTCTCCGTCTCTCCATCTGAACTATCCTCCTCTTGCTCTCTTCTACTGGGCACCCACAAAACATCAATCTCCTCATCCTCATTCTCCTCAGATGCATCAATTTCTTCTGACAGCTCACAGAAGGAAGCAGCAGCGGGGACCTCCTCATCACTCATTATGTCCATCTCTGTTGTGTTCTCTGCCAGAATTAAATCTGGTGTAACGTCCTCATCTCCTTCATCTTCTTCTGCCAATAATGGTTGCGCATCACTCAGTTCAAGAAACTCATGTGAAAATAACTCCTCTGACTCAGTGAAGAAGGGGCGCCGGTGGTGGAGGAAGTGTTACGTGGGGTGCCCATAGCAGTGGAGGATGAGGATGTTGTGGTAAAGTTAGAAACGGTAGAGGATGGGGTGTGCTGTGTAAGCCAGTCAACTACCTCTTCAGCATTTTGGGAGTTCAGGGTCATTGCCTTTTTAAAACTGGGCAATTTCCTAGGGCCACAGGATAGCATAGCAGCACGGCCCCTAGTGCCTCTGCGTGGCGGCCTGCCTTTGCCTGGCATTATTTTTAAAACAACAACAACTCAGGTGGTGTTTCTGGAGACGGTATTATTATTGATATTTAGACAGAATGTGAACAAGCTCACACAGCTATATGGCAGTTGTTTGAAAATGAAGAACACACTGGGCAAACAATGCCTACAAGGTCAACGTATACACTACTACAGCAGTGGATACGGAATATATTATTGCTGCCTGAAAAACGTCACTCGGGTGGTGTTTCTAGAGACAGTATTATTATTGATATTTAGACAGAATGTGAACAAGCTCACACAGCTAGATGGGAGTTGTTTGAAAATGAAGAACACACTGGGCAAATAATGCCTACAAGGTTAACGTATACACTACTACAGCAGTGGATACGGAATATATTATTGCTGCCTGAAAAACGTCACTCGGGTGGTGTTTCTAGAGACGGTATTATTATTGATATTTAGACAGAATGTGAACAAGCTCACACAGCTAGATGGGAGTTGTTTGAAAATGAAGAACACACTGGGCAAACAAGGCCTACAAGGTCAACGTATACACTACTACAGCAGTGGATACGGAATATATTATTGCTGCTTGAAAAACGTCACTCGGGTGGTGTTTCTGGAGACGGTATTATTATTGATATTTAGACAGAATGTGAACAAGCTCACACAGCAAGATGGGAGTTGTTTGAAAATGAAGAACACACTGGGCAAATAATGCCTACAAGGTTAACGTATACACTACTACAGCAGTGGATACGGAATATATTATTGCTGCCTGAAAAACGTCACTCGGGTGGTGTTTCTGGAGACCGTATTATTATTGATATTTAGACAGAATGTGAACAAGCTCACACAGCAAGATGGGAGTTGTTTGAAAATGAAGAACACACTGGGCAAATAATGCCTACAAGGTTAACGTATACACTACTACAGCAGTGGATACGGAATATATTATTGCTGCCTGAAAAACGTCACTCGGGTGGTGTTTCTAGAGATGGTATTATTATTGATATTTAGACAGAATGTGAACAAGCTCACACAGCTAGATGGGAGTTGTTTGAAAATGAAGAACACACTGAGCAAATAATGCCTACAAGGTTAACGTATACACTACTACAGCAGTGGATACGGAATATATTATTGCTGCCTGAAAAACGTCACTCGGGTGGTGTTTCTAGAGACGGTATTATTATTGATATTTAGACAGAATGTGAACAAGCTCACACAGCTAGATGGTTGTTGTTTGAAGAACACACTGGGCAAATAATGCCTGCAAGTGCACTACTATTGGTGCACTACTATGAAGAACAGCAACAGCACTGTACACGTTAAAGAACAGTAAGATAAGTAAAAGAAAAAAAAAATATATGTATATTAAAAAAAAAAAAAAATTTCTCGGGTTGCTGCTGCTGAACTACTAGGAGCAGCACAGCAGCACACCAGTCCCACTCCCCAACACAGCTAGACTAATAGCACTGGGCTGTTATAGTAGCAAAGTAAAACAACAAAAAAGAAAATAAAAGCAGTCCTTACAAGGACTATTGGGTTATTACAGCAGTCAGCAGATGAGATCAGAAGAGATCAGTGCCCACAGCAGGCAGCTACATACAGAGCACTGCAGTAGAAGGTAGATTACTAGCCAGCAAAGCTACCTAACCTAAAATGTCCCTCAAATCCCTGCAGACTTCTGTCCCTCCAATACAGAGCAGTATCAAGTAGATTACTAGCCAGCAAACTTACTATCAACTGTCCCTCAAAGAAATCAGTGAAATCAGTAACAGCTCTCTCCCTACACTAGCTCTTGCAAGCACACACAGGCAGAATGAAAAAACGCTGCAGGGCTTCAGTTTATATATGGAAGGGGAGTGGTCCAGGGGGTGTGGGGGTGGTCCAGGAGGGAGAGCTTCCTGATTGGCTGCCATGTATCTGCTGGTCTGGGGTGAGAGGTCAAAAAAAAGCGCCAGGTAAGGCGAAGCCAAAATGGCGAACGTCGCGCGACGTTCGCCATTTTGGCTTCGCCTTACCTGGCGCAAGATATTTCAGCCCTCTAGCTCAGGGGACAGATGCACTCCTTCAGCCCTGGTCGTTCCGTCTAGCCTATGTGTTCCCACCAATCCCTCTTCTCCTTCAAGTCCTACTGAAGGTGATTCAGGAGGAAGCGGAGCTCATCCTCGTGGCTCCTTATTGGCCTCGTCGCCCATGGTTTCCTCTGCTCAGAAGACTGGCAGTAGCAGACCCGTGGCCGATTCCTGTGAGGGAGAATCTACTGACCCAGGGACCATTGGCACATCCAGACCCACACTCGCTCTCATTGATGGCATGGAGATTGAGAGCAAAAGGCTTGTAGCCTTGGGGCTCTCTGAAGCAGTGGTGGCTACATTGCTTAGGGCAAGAAAAAGTAATACGTCTACCACATATTATAAGATTTGGGAAAGATTTCTCCTATGGCAATTGGAGAAGGCTAATTCCTGTTTTCCACCACCTTTACCTCAGGTTTTAGAATTCCTGCAGGAAGGATTGAGCAAAGGTTTGCAATACAGAACTCTAAAAGTTCATGTAGCAGCACTTTCAGCTATGACTGGGATAAGATGGGCAGAAGATCCGTTAGTAAAGCTTTTCTTCTCTGCCACGTTAAAGATTTGTCCTCCAAAAAGGACTTTATCTCCTGCTTGGGATCTACCAATGGTGCTAAAAGCCCTTTGTGAACCTCCATTCGAGCCTTTGCAAGAGGCGTCCTTATGGTTGGTGGCCCTAAAGACTTTATTCTTGGTGGCAATAGTTTCAGCAGCGAGAGTCAGTCTCCTACATGCTCTGTCTGTAGAAGAGCAAAACATTTCCTTTTGGCCGGATAAAGTAATTTTAAAGCCTCCAGACTCATTTCTACCCAAGGTGGTTTCCACATTTCACCTTGCACAGGACATAATAATCCCTATCATACCGAAGGAGCCCAACCTTTCCTCGAAGCTCCAGAAGCTAGATCCGGTGAGGATGCTGAAACATTATTTGGCTATGACTTAGTCTTTGAGAAAGTCTGGAAGTCTGTTTGTGATACCGGCAGGTCCTCGAAAATGGGAACAACCAGCGAAGTCTACAATTGCTAGATGGATTGTAATCTTGATACAAAAATCTTACAATCTTCAAGGCAAGCAGGCACCAGCAGGGCTAAAAGCTCATTCAACTAGGGCTGTGGCTACCTCCTGGGCAGCAGAAGCGGAGGTTTCAGAAGCGGCAATTTGTGAGACAGCAGTTTGGTCATCTGCTCAAACCTTCTTTAAGTTTTATCGTTTGAATGTTAAGAAACCTTCTCAACATAATTTTGCTTCCGCAGTCTTTTTCGGTTAATTAAAAGCTGTTTATGCCCTCCCTCTTGTTTGGTTGTCATTGCTTGGGTAGTATAGTATTGCTGACATGAAGTGGCCAGGAAAAATGAAATTTCCTATCATACTTACCGTAAATTTCTTTTCCTGGCCACTTATCATGTCAGCAAACCCACCCTCTGTTGACTAAATTATGAGACAAGTAAGTGAGGAGGGGCTGGGTCCTTTATCGTTTTCTTTGGGGGAGGGACTATGCTAACTGGGATATGGGGGCGGGGCGAATACCCATAGTATTGCTGACATGATAAGTGGCCAGGAAAAGAAATTTACGGTAAGTATGATAGGAAATTTCATTTTTATGTGCCAGGCTGTAGTTCTTTATGTACAGAAAATGTGCAACTTTACCACCACTTATCCAGGAATATCAATACATTTTAAGGCATTCAACTGAAAAATTCTATTATGAAATATAGTCATCAGGGTCAAAAATTCCCTGTTTGGTAACCAGAAATTTGGCTCTTAAAGATAAAAACAAGGACGTCTTAGATGTTTTTTCCTTCCCACCCCTAATTTGCGTATGCAAATTAGGATTCGGTTCGGTATTCGGCCGAATCTTTCACGAAGGATTCGGGGGTTTGGCCGAATCCAAAATAGTGGATTCGGTGTATTCCTACAATTCAATGACACAATGGAACTATAACTCCCATATTCATATTTGCTGTAATAGGTATAAATAGGGGCCTAACCATTGCTTACTGAAAATTGAATATTGAAACAAAATCACCAGTGTGAATGCCACCAAGTAAAAACAGTGCCTTAATGCTCAGTGACATTATGGGGGTTATTTACTAAAACTTGAATTAATCAAATTTTTTTATTAAAACAAAGTCTACCTAACTTACATCCCTGAATTGAACTAATTTATCTATAATTCTTGAATAAAACATTGCAACAAATTTGTGCGGAAATTCGAATCGTACTATTGACACAAAAACTCAACTTTATCAAATTGTCACAGCGAAAACTCGGATTATCAGACGAAACCCAGACTTTATCGGATTATCCAGCTCAGATCACAATGTCAAGAAACAATTTCAGGGACATCTGCCATTGACTTCTACATGGCCTCGACAGGTTTGAGATGGTTTTTTCAGATTCTGATTTTTAGCAGCTTTGGGGTATGATAAATCTCAAAAAATTCTAGATTTTTTCCTCTGAAAATTTTCTCAATTAAAAATCGACCAGAAAAATTTGAGCTTTAATAGATGGACCCCTAAGTCCCATGCAAGCGGTATGTCCTCCCTCCTGAGATCTCATTATAGTTTAAAAGCCAAACATAGTGCTGACAAGCAGAATTGTTATTATTTAATTCATTTAATCTACTTTAAAAAACGAGGGACACATTTACATAAAGTTTAGATCTACTTTAATTGGGTCTTCTCTCTCTCTTTTAAGATTCAAATGCTTTTAAGAGAGGCTTGGATGATTTCTTGGATACTTGTGATACAATAATCTACAATTAGTATAGATATTGATATATAGTTAATGTGAGTGAATGGAGGGGTCGGTGTGAGTGTGTATATGTATGGACGCTGGGTTTCATTTGGAGGGGCTGAACTTGATGGTCTTTTTTCAACCCAACGTAACTATGTAACTATTTTAATATACAGGTATGGGATCTGTTATCCAGAAAGCTGTCTCCCATAGACTCAATTTTAATCAAATAATTGAGATTTTTTTTCTCTGTGATAAAACAGAACCATTTTATTTGATCTCAAAAAATAGATGATTAATCGCCAGCACTTAAGTTATTTTAATATATGTGCAGGAATGTCTAAAGCACTACATTCATATATTACAAGACAAGAGATTAACTCATAGCTAGTAATATTATTGGTAATATAGACCAATACAAAAATTATGTTTTCTTTAAAGCACTACTCACTCCTCTGCATGCAAATTTGAACTGTAACAGAAGTGCCATGCCTAGGAACTAAGTGCCATGCCTAGGAACTAATGTTCTGGGCATGGTGTATAGTTTCACCAAAAAAGTAAATAACAGCCCAAACATTTTTATTTACAAACATAGCTCAATTTCCCAAAAGAACACTGTTAGAATTTGTTTGAATGACTCATCCTTCATGCACTAGATATGGTAGGTAGCTATAGTGCAGGGAAATGTCCATGTCACTTTGTCACTGTTTAAAGAACCGCACCCTTCCCTTTGCAGTATATTGGCAGGCCTCTTCTCTCTCCTATTGGGCTTTTCTTTTTAGAGTTTCTCTCTCCTCTGGTGGAAGTGGAATAGAAAACTCCAACTGATTAAGGAGTTCTTCCCACATGTCTTCACTCTGAGGAGGTGATTTCTGTATGAGTGTCTCAGATTGAGTATTCCAGTGCCGTAACTAGAGGGGGGCGGGCCCTGGTGCGTGATGTGCAGCCGGGCCCCACCCCCCCTCCGTACACAACGGCTTTCACTGGTGAGCAGGCTGCCGGGGGGCCCTGAGGGGGTGCGGGCCCTGGTCTGCTCACACCCCCTGCTCCCCTGGTAGTTCCGCCAATTGAGTATTCTGTGCTATTTTACTGAAGTTTGGAGTTGATCTTCACGTTTTACCTTTGGTAGGTTGCTGTGAGATTTAACTTGACCACGATTTGGTGAAGATGGCTTTGGATGCTGATGTGCTTGATCTTCAGGGTCTCTTATCTGTTGTCGTTGACTTGTCTCATTAGTTTTTTTACCAAGAGTATGAAATATATTAATAAATGCAAGCATTTTTTGCTGAACTTTGCTGCAATGTTTCTTGGAAACTGTTTGGTCAGCGGGGTCATCTTCATCAGCATCATCATCAATTTTTCTCTATCTCTTTTTTGTTTCATCAGAAACCCTGCTGACCAACTTAGGTTTTCTTTATGTGCCCTTTTTAGTTTTCTTCTCACTCACTGAACATCGTTCATCGTAATTTTCTGTTCCTACTCTATTAATAAATCTCACACCACCAGTTGTTTTAGAGGTTTTTGTCTTTTTTTTCGCTAGTAATTATCCAAAAAAAATAGAATTTTTAGAGGTTCTCGAGGTAGTTGTCATTTTTTAGTAGGGATGCACCGAATCCAGGATTCGGTTCGGGATTCGGCCAAGATTTGGCCTTTTCCAGCAGGATTTGGCCAAATCCTTCTGCCTGGCCGAACCAAGCCAATATGCAAATTAGTGGTGGAGAGGGAAATCGCGTGACTTTTTGTCACAAACCAAGAAAGTAAAAAATGTGTTCCCCTTCCCACCCCTAATTTGCATATGCAAATTAGGATTCAGATTCAGTTCGGTATTCAGCTAAATCTTTTGATAAGGATTCGGGGGTTCGGCCGAATCCAAAATAGTGGATTCGGTGCATCCCTATTTTTTTAGTGCATCATCGTAATTTTCCGTTTCTACTTTTTTAATAAATCTCACGACATCAGTTGTTTAAAAAAACCTCTAAGCCCACTAAAATCCAACCTTTTATAAATTGCCCCCATCGTATTAGCCAACATAGAGCTTAGAATCCTACAGACATTTGTATGCTATCTCTGAAACCCTTTTAAATCTCCTGCTGCCTTTTTACTCTTTAAATACTTATGAGCAGTGCTTTGAAGCCTACTTGACAGCAGAAAGGTAATTAGGCAAATGTAATAAGTACTGTATACTTGGGGAATTTTGCATTATTTTATTGGAAACGAGAATGAAATTATATTTTCATTGTGCATGCCACGATAAGCAGTCTGCAGATAACGGCATTTGAAAATAAGCAAGTAACAAGCCAGTGCAAAGATACTGCTAATTTTTACACTGAAAACGAGTTAATAAAGTTACACAGTAAAGCCAAACGCATAATACTCCAAAACAAGCTCTCAACATATTTTATATTAATAATCTAGGGATGCCCAGAAATGACTGCAAAATGATTGAGAGTGACCTTAAAAAGCAAGGCAACCCCTCCTTGTGCTTGGTCGGCAGGCATTATTTTCTTTGGAGCTTTTGGAATGTCACATTTACCCATAAAAATCAAAAAGACACTTCATCAGATAATTTCCTCTATCCTGGTCATTCACTATGTTATTGTCATTTTACTCCTGAAATTAGTTTTAAAACGAATGGGTAAAGAAGGTTAAATAGATAATGAAACCACACAGAAAGTGCTTCCTGAATCTAAAAAATGACAGCAGGCAAGGTGATTCTGACCTATCTATTGTTAAGTAGAGTAGAAAACCATTTCTTTTTATAGACACTAGCACCACAATCTATTTGTCTGACAGTATTGGCAGTGGCACTGCACATTTACAGGTGATGAAGTGTCAGAGGCTTCCCTAGCAACATTGCCAATTGCACATTCAAATGTCTATAGTGTTTGTTGACTCTGACAGAATAGCTATAAAATGTAGCCTTCGTCAAGAAGCCCCAAAGGATTACCTATAAGGTATGAAGAATGAGGATTCTATGAAAATGTATATACAACTGGGACTTAAAAAAAAAAAAAAAAACAGAATCATGGCTATATTAGTGCAGAGCCTTGATGTTCTAGACATAACCCATGGGAGGGTGAATTGTTGACACTGGTATATTCTATATTTGGATAAAAGAGTTATAAAGAACATAATGAACTTATTACAAAGGCTATCATCCCCTTTCTACATTAGACATGGAACAGACAATGGTTCGGAGTGGCAGATGCTGCAGTTCATCAGCACAGTTAATGCAGGGATGCTAAGAGTTGCAGATGAGGAGCATCTGTATTTGTGAAGGTTGTCTTTCCCTTGCATTTAATGTTGTATATACTGTGCATATCTCAAATACACTACAGGTATGGGAACCGTATCCAGAAAGCTCCAATGAAAGGAAGGCAGCCCCCATAGACTTCATTTTCATCAAATAATTAATTAAAGAAAAAAAAATCTTTTTCTCTCTAATAATAATTATACAGTGCCTTGAACTTGATCCCAACTAAGATATAATTAATACTTAGAGACAAAACAATCATATTGGGTTTATTAAGGGGACTATTTATTAAACCTCAAATTTTTCTGATCGAGTTTTTAAAGGGGAAAACTCGAATTTTTAGAGGAAATAAATACTCGAATTCTTTGAGATTTATCATACCCCAAAGCTGCTAAAAATCTGAATCCGAAAATACTCCATCGCAAACTTGTCGAGGTCATGTAGAAGATGTTTCTTGACATCATGATCTGGTGCCCTGGTTTTCGTCTGATAATCAGATAAATTCAAGTAAATCTGCCTCTTAATGTTTAAATAATTTTTTTAGCTGACAATGCATGGAGATCCAAATCACAGAAAGACCCCTTATCCAGAAAGCACCAGGCACTGAGCATTCTGGATAACATGTCCCATACCAGTAATATCTTTTTGCTTCAGTGTGAATAAACTGAATATAAAAGAACTGAGTAAAAACATTAATTACACCAAAGTTTGGGCAAATGTTGGTGGAAGGAGGACTTGGACTATGTTCCAACCAACGCAAAAACTTTGCTATTGCTTGGGACAGAAATGTGTTGTTTGAAATCACAAACATGAAGAAAGATGACTTCTATTGTATTTATTATACAATGTAAATGGGCATATCCAACATTGTATTATTCACAGACATTTTTGCAGAATAGGGGGTTTACCCCAGCTCTGTACAACTCACTGTAATTGTTTATTGTTAAAAGAGTATGCAAATGTTATATTTTTTAATTTTATTTTGATATTCAAATTTGGGTTCAGAATTTATTCGTTTGTTTGCCATTTGGCCACATTTTTTTTGTTTGTGAGGATAGCGTGTTTGGCCAAACCGAAAAATGATGGATTCTGTGCATCCCTGTTCAGTACAAGTATCAACCTTATCAGTCTGAATGCATTTATTTTATGTTTGCTATATTAACATGATGTGGGGTAAAAAAAACATTTGTAGTCATTATACAATAGCGTAGCCACTTTAAAAAAAAAGAAGAATTTTGAACTGCTATATTTACAGGTCTGCCCATAAACTGTTAAAGGGAAAAATAAATAATAATTTTAAATTCATAAACTCACCTCAACTTCAATTTTTTTTTAATGAAAGGGTTCCATGGCATCCGTGTTAAAGTAAACCACAAAGGCAGTGGAATGTTGCTCAATGTTATATAGCAAAAAATCAAATGTTATTAATTATTCATTATTATGTACCTCCAATTCTTTCAGAATTAGGGTCTCTAACCTGTTTAAGCAAACTATTAGCACCGATTAAATATCATACTAGGGCTTATAAGAAGAATGGTTTGCATGGTAATAACAGCCAAGATGTGATTCTAATCTACTTATCTATAGTAGAATAATATGAGAAAAATATGATGCTTATGCAACTTAATAGGAAGGAACATTTCTGCAGATGCTGGAACTTTGGAAAAAACACCGGTCTAGTGGATATAAACTAATGGTTTGTTTTATGGGTAACTGGACTGAGCTAATAATTAGAATTTTACCACCCTGCTAAATCATGATACTATTATCTCCAGACATCTTTGTATACCTCCCAACTGTCCTGTTTTCAGAGGGACAGTCCCGCATTTGACAGCTCAATCCACAGTCCTGACTTTCTCTGCACCAAACAGCCAGAAAAAGAAATAAAGCTTCTAACTTAATTGGCTTTTGGCAGAGAGCCCAGAACAGCCACCAGGTGCAACTAAGATACTTTGTAAATTTTGAGATAAGCAAATAAGTAATTGTAACAATTTGGATAAGGAGCTGCTTAAAGGGCAATTCACCTTCATTAATAAAACTGTAATAACGGAAAAAAAACACAGAAATATGTTCAAACTGTCATAACCTGCCAAATTTGTAAAATAAACATGATAATTAGTTAGAATGTATTGTGGCGTGTTTAATGCATGATAACTATAAATTAGAACATAATTAACATATTATGTGTCTGTAGAAAGGGAAACACTGGTTACTAGATGCCCCTGGGGGGAATAGCGTGCCATTAATATTCTTTGTAAAAAGTTGATCCTTTCCCCAGGGAGGCATCATAATGATGCACAAATTGGTGGATATAAAATGCCTATATACCTCCCACCCTTTATAAATACAATTCTGCCAACCGCAAGACTTATGGCTTTGTAAAATCAGTCAGCGTTTCAGTTTGCATGATAATTTGGCCATTGGCGACAAAAGAATCTGAGAATCTTATATGATGCTTTTACTATTCATACACTAGCTCCAACGTGTATTATTAAATAATATCTGTAAGGTTCTTTAAAACGCTTAAATTGTGCCCTAATAATACAATATAAGAATATAAAATTATAAAATAATAAGTCGTAACATTACCTTACATTTTCTTTGTGAAATATAAAACAGTAACACATAATTCGAATTTAGGATCCAAAACAGTCAGAATCAGAATGGAGGAAAAGTAGGTCTAAAAAAAAAGTATGTCCTTATTGCACATGCAATTTACATTTCTAGATGAACATTTTTCTATTCACCATGTTTGTTTGACTTTCAGCCCCAAGCTTTATGACCTCAATGGTTTCCTCTTGCTGATTAGAAAATATAATAGCCATTATTTTATGAAATGTTTCTCTTATATAGTTAACCAGTCCCATCCAAATAGGATCCAGTGGTGTGGATCAGCCCTTCAGTTTGTGTTTCAGACTGGCTGGGCTCCCCTGCACCTCCATAGACACTATTTTAACAATACACAGTCTATGGTACCTGGTTATAAAACATAAATAACATAAAAGCAGCAACATGCTGAACTATAATATGCAGAATAGCCAGGCACTCAGTGACGAATTCCCAGACCAGATACAGTCAAAAAACATATAACTACATATATGTGCTGTCTCTGTAGCTTGACCTGTTTCATGCTACAAATATCACTTATAGACAATATACTCATAGGCTTAGTGAGTGACTGTATGTTTTGGTTCAGAATTCTGTTCTCACTGTGACCAAATCTTCATTAGACCTAATCTTCTTTGCTTATCTCTTTCACTCAGCAGAGCAATAACAATAAAATAAAATATGCTTACGACAGGTTCATAGAGTTAAGATTTATCTGGAATTCAGAAGACTGAGCAAAAATTTAGCTGAAACTCCGAATATAATATTTGGCAACTGAGATAAAGACAGAATGTCAACGTAATACTGAAAGTCAGATAAAAATACGTGAAAACTGCACGAAAGGAGTCACTTTTAAAATACTATTTTATAGATAATTTTCAATGACTGTAGAGCTTATTTACTTACGCAAGTGCAAGTGCAGTCATGCTAAATTGAAGAATCACACACTAATTGTGATGGGCGAATTTGCGGCATTTCGATGAAAAATTCTCAAAACGATGCACCTCGTTTTTGACGCCAGCATCCATTTTTGATGCTGGCGTCCATTTTTTCGCGCCGGCGTCTGTTTTTTTGGATGCCGACGACAAATTTTTTTTGACGCCGGCGAATTTTGGCCAGCCAATTTTCGCGGCCGTCTCACAAATTTACTCGCCGGCGGCGAATCGCGCAATCACACTAATGACATTTTAATGCTGGAAATGATGCCATTCTTACAAATCAGTGAATGCATTGTGGGTAAAAAAAAGACACATTTGCATCCAAAATTTGCACTTTTATAGTCAAAGCGCACGTAAAGGAACCCTTGTAGTTACTGTGGATGTAAAACTAGAGCTTCATATTCAAGAAACCAATTTGTAACTAATTAATTTATTAATTTATTTTTATGGCACCACAGCAGATGAGGTTGACTGCAGCTGTTAGATACATCATTTACATGACAATATGTCTGGGAGATACAATGTTGTAACGTTCAAAGGAACACAATTTTGACTTCCTTTCAACTCTTCTGCTGCTGCTTTGAAATGCTAACTTAAGCTACATCACTCAGACCAATGCTCACTGCCAGAAAGATAAAGGGTAACAAAATAATTAAATATTGTCTTATTCTGTTAGCTCCAGCCCCTGAACCATCTATCACATCTGGCTTTTTACCTTCATAAAAGAAACAGTAACATCAACAAATGAAAGAGTTTTAAAGTAATGAAAATATAATGTAGTGTTGCCCTGCACTGGTAAAACTGATGTGTTTGCTTCAGAAACACTACTGTTGTTTATATAAACAAGCTGCTGTGTAGCAATGGTGGAAATTGAAAAAAGGCTATATGGCACAGGTTATATTTTGATGTAACTGTTCCTTTAAATAGTCGTTCTAGGTCTTTGTGAGGTCTTTCTAAAGAGGCATTTTCAGACTGATGAACCAATGTAAATAAGTCTGATTTATGTGGTTTGAATGATATTACATATAAGAATTGCTTGTTAAACTACCCTATGATGCTCAACATTTAGCTAGATCCAACCATCTGTATTTTACATTTCCCCTCCCATGGAAATGTCCTGTTCTCATTTCTGCTCCAGAATGACAATTCACTCATCCAAGGGGTCAGAGAATGGTTTGATGAGTATAATGACATACACCACAGGGCACATTTACTAAGGGTCGAATTTCGAACTGCTAAAACTTCGAAATTCGACCATCGAATTGAAAAATAGTCAAAGTTTTTTTTTTGTTTGAATTTAGCTGTTTTCGATCGAATTAAAATCGTTCAATTCGAACAATTTAATCGATCAATCAAACGATTTTTTTTAAAAAAAATTTGACTTCTAAAAACTTAGCCAAATATTGGCTATAAGTTCTAGGAGGTCCCCTTAGGCTAATATAGCAATTTGCCAGGTTTAAGGTGGCGAAGTGTCGAATTCAAAGTTTTTTAAAGAGACGGTACTTCGATTTTCAATCCAAATCGAATTTTGGCCTATTCAATGGTCGAAGTGCCCAAAAATTACTTTGAAATTTGAAGTTTTTGAATTCGAAAAATTCACTTCGAATTCAATTAGACCCTTAGTAAATGTGCCCCCACATATCATCCCAGTTCCCAGATTTCAGCACTTGAGCTTCTACATGACACTGCTGGAAACATGATGGAAACATATTGCCTCAGGCAAGCAGAGTTCAAAATGTGAATATAATCAAAACCAAAAGGCATTTAAAGGAGAACTAAACACTAAAAAATGAATCTGGCTAAAATGTCATATTTTATATACTGAACTTATAGCACCAGCCTAACGTTTCAGCTTCTCAACAGCAGCAATGATCCAGGACTTCAAATTTGTCACAGGGGGTCAACCATCTTGGAAAGTGTCTACGACATTCACATGCTTGGTGTGATTTGAGCAGCTGTTGGAAAGCTAAGCTTAGGGGTCGTCGCAGTGACATAACTAGATATTGCTGGGCCCCACAGCAGATTATTTTTCAGACCCCAAGGTTATCCAGTTTTACCAATATTTATTTAAATTGTATATGAATCGGGACCTCATGGGGCCCCTATATGTAGCTCCTGGGCAGGGTCTGCTTCCTCTATAGTTGCGCCCCTGGGTAGTCGCAAATCATCAAGCAGAAAATGAGGTTGGCCTGTATTATAAGCTGATTGCTACAGGGCTGATTATTAAATTCTCATGCTAGTTGCACTGGTTTCTGTGCTGCCATGTAGTAATTATCTGTATTTATTACTAATGCTGTGACATTTATCTTTTATGTGTACTGTATATTTTGAGTCGGTCCCTAAGCTCAGAAAGTGACAGCAGCACAGAGCATGTGCAGTGAATCAGCAGAGAAGAAGATGGGGAGCTACTGGGGCATCTTTGGAGACACAGATCTTTACTGCTAAAGGGTTGTGGCTGCCTTGGCTGGTACAGAAACCTGAAACATAATGTACAACATTTCTAGCTACTGCTGTAGTTAAGCTTTAGTTCTCCTTTATATTGATGTTTTCTGAAGGCTTATTTCCTTTACAAACAGTAAAAATCATTATTTGCAACACAGGGGCACCTTCCTAATACAAGTTTGGTCAAATGTTTCTTCAAACAGACCCAAGATTTTAGGATTTCATGCTTTCGCCTTCTAGTACTTACTTACCTATTTTATAACATTTGAATTTGTTAAAGAAATGCAATAGAAAAGGTGATATTGACTTACCCTATATACTGTACTGTTAGATTTAAGATGACAATAGGCAGCATGCTCTCCACTATGTATTTCTATACTGGCCTGTCTGTCAAGATTTTTATAGTCTGTATCAAGAGCAAAAAGAGCTCCATTTCACTTGACAGTGTAATTACTAAAAGTAAGTCATTTCAACCCCCAAGAGTTACAAACCCCTCTGACAGAATGTAACAATTTTTTGGAGCCAAAATGACCTAAATCATTTATTCCTGTTTTATTTCAGAATATGTAATTTTGACATAATTTAGACATTTCGGCTATGCCATCCATAGGAACTACTTTTCTGTCCACCCAGACTGCATAGTAGCACAGCTAATTTGATATAGAAAATTATACTGCTTAAGCATTGAAAATATGATGATTTTATATACATAACATATATAGTTACAACAAAGAGAGAGACATTTTTTTGGAAAGCAATAAATGCTGTTATAGAAGGGGTTTTGAGATGGTTGGATTATACCAGATTACAAAAACAATGATCAAAATATAAGGAAAGTCTTGATGTGGTTAGCATCTAAAAAATACCTTGAAAGGAATTGGTTCTGTCTAGTACAGGTATGGGAACAGTTATCTGGAAACTCATTATCCAGAAAGCTCAGAATTACAGAAAGGACATCTCCCATAGACTCCATGGACTTCATTTTATCTACATAACCAAAATTTCTTTTCAACATGATTTCCTTTTACTCTGTTATAATAAAACAGCCCCTTCTACTTGACCCAGTTTAGATATAATTAATCCTTATTGGAGGCCAAATATTCCTGTTGACTGAAATGATTTTTTAGCAGTCTGAAGGTATGGAGATCAAAATTAGGGAAAGATCACCCCAGGTCGTAAACATTCTGGATAACTGGTCCCATACCAATAGAGTGTTCCAATTTTGCAATCCAGGTCAACAGGTCCATACTCTGGAATATTAAACCTTACTAAGCATAAGTTTAATGACTGAAAAGGTAAGGAAAACATGAAGAACAAGGGTCCATCTTACTGTACATCAAAATCTCTAGTTACTTCTGATTAAAAGTCATCTTCATGTGCTCCAAAGTCACTTACTATTATATGCTGCAGTGTTATAGAATAGCATGGTCTTATAACAAAGAGGTTATGATAGTGGAGAAGAAGCTGGAGCTGGGTTTTGGTGAGTCAGCAACCCAAAAAGTCCCCTCAGCAACTATCTTCTCATTGCAAACAAGTGGATAAAAGCCAGAATGTATGATCTAGCCCTTAATGGACCAAGATACCTAATATGTAAATAATTAATTTAAAATTAAAAATGTTGTTTTCTTTGACCATCTTGCAACCATTTTGATCCTCTTTTAAATATCAGTTATAAATGGTACTAGGTAATTGGAGGTGGCAGGTAATAGTTCTGGGGGAATTCCAGATCCTGGATAAGAGGTAAATAAATCTATTTTATCTCACTTCAGTGGTCCTGGGAAATATAACCTGTGGGTGAACAGGTAGTGTATTTTATACTCTATTAAAGATTGACCAATCCAACATTCTGCTGAGAATCTCTGCATCGTTGCAGTTGAAGGTCTCATCCCCACCCAGTCTTTTTGGATTTGGACTATGCAGCCTGTCCTGTGTTAGTTTAAGCCTCTCTAAACCCAATCTGGTGATGGAACAGGGTAAAAAAGGTTTGGCATATTCACAAAGAATAATTATTCATGAAGTAGCAAAACACTACCAGTAACCCTTAACATTGTGTATCTGTTTCATGTAATAATTCTGTTATCTTAACTCGTATGTCTTACAGAGTAATTGTTGATCATAGATCACTAATATGGATCTAGTCAAACATGTAAAGGAACAAACCTCAGCCTAACCATTATGCCTCAGTTCCCTTTCATAAATCATTTCTGTCTTTCAACCACAGCTCACCACTGCCAAATTACAATGGAGAATTATAGACCTTTTATTGCATTTATAGGGTTGTTTTGTAGTGTCTACTATACAACAAGCTATACAAATCTGGAAACCATTATCCTTAAAAAATTTCAATAGTGTCTAATGTCCTCCATGCTGGTGATGTGCACACTCCTGTATGTTTGTAGGGCACTTGATGATTAGAATCTGTGGACTTTACTTTCCTGACACACTTTGATCTAGGATGTCACCTGGTTATAATAGACTGGTCGTACTTTTAATCATCCATATAGGTGTAGGCCCACATTTCCAAGTAACAGTTTTTCTCCTGAACGTTTCTAGTTGGCTACAACCCAAATTCTGTGAGTAAAAGTGGCATTTAACTATGTACAGTACAATACATCAGGTATGTGCCATAGGGTTTAGGAATTGTTTGAGTCTGATTTCTGTTTTAATGCTACAGAATTAAACAGGTGCTAGTAACAAAGCCTGGCTTTGAAGTATTAAACATGTAATGGGTAGATGGGGGTCTGGATCAAATGATTTCGCTTTGTAGCCCCTATTCATAGATAATCTAAGCAGCCATGTCATTTGTATGGTCCATGCTGCACAATAAAATTCTGACCACTTTTGCTTGTTAAACATAATATGCCAAAAGCAATGTAAACTTTGATTTCACAGTTACAGCTGCTTGGGAAACCCTTGAGATAATAAAAAACACATTAGACTTTGTGTTCTGGTTTTTGCCTGGCTTTTATTACACGGAACAGTTATTACAGTTATGGGACTTTCTGACAGCACCTTGATTTCATTTAAATCACAATAACACGTTCTGCAGGGACAGTATACATAAAAAACACGCTGATAACGTGCAAAATAAGGCAGCTTTAATGTATAATGCAAAACCAGATGACATAGACATAACAATACTATCCCTGCAAGCATTAAGGCCCAATTTTAAACCCTCTGTGTTTAGACCTAAATGTAAACAAGTTCAACTGCATACAATTATTTCTCTTTTACACAAGAAACCCTATCAGAACTCAGGGATCCTAAAAACATGTCTACCATCTATGTTTTGTTCTAATACTTGAGTTCAACTTGGACTTCAACCTTATTTTTAACTTATGTTTCATATTAAAAAAAAAAAATCAACATTGTTTTGAAAATATCACCAGGAGGATAAATTCCTTTTAGGCAACATAAGTGAAGAAATTGAGCTTAAGTGATGTGATAAACGAGTGATGCTCAAGACACATTTAACTCACAACAAGGATTCTACATTGTAGACATTGGAGTGCACGTTTTGAATGATGGGATTGTTGGCATCAAGTCATTAGAATTTATTTGGATGTCTTGAAATTTTTTCCGTGAGATCTTGTAAAGATATGTAAAATAACATTTAACTGAAAGCAGAAAGGGAGTAATGATCACTAACCGTGGTCCTATTAAGGCAAAAATTATCTATAGATTTGATCTGCACATTTAGGCGCAAATTCACTAAGCCGCGAAGCGTCGAACGCTAGCGTTTGGCATTTTCGCTACTGCGCAAATTCACTAACGAACGCTGGCGTAGTTTCGCTAGTGTTACTTCGCACCCTTACGCCAGGCGAATTTTCGATAGCGCCGAAACTACGCAAATTCACTAACTTGTGCAGTGTACTGAACGCTACCTTTTACGCTAGACTTCCTTCGCCACCTCAGACCTGGCGAAGCGCAATAGAGTAGATAGAGATTGTTTCCAAAAAAGTCAAAATTTTTTCTAAGTCCCAAAAAACGCTGGCGTGTTTTCTACATGATGGGTGATAGGCTGAAAAAGATAGAAAATTTTTTTGGGGCTCCCCTCCTTCGCCCCCTACATTTCCTGACTCATGGCAACTTACCTAGACAGTGGGCACATGTGTAGGGCAAAATAAAAATTTTATTTGCAGATTTGAAGGTTTTCTTGGCATTTGTAGTGCTGATACGTATTCCTCCATTGAAATTTGAATTTCGCGCCATATGCAAATTAGCCTTCGCTAGCGTAACTTCGCTTTACATAGCGAATCAACGCTAGCGCAACTTCGCAACTTCACAACCTTACGCTACCCCTGAGCGCAACGTCGGATTTTAGTGAATTTGCGGAGCGCTGGCGAAACTACGCCTGGCGAAGTGCGGCGAAGCTTGGTGAAGTTGCGCCTGGCGCAACTTCGCATCTTAGTGAATTTGCCCCATAGAATTTGGTGGACTCAATGAATTAATGATGGAAGAGCTGCAGTAACCACTTCCCTAGAAACGACACTGCCAACTCTGGATCTTCTCCCTAAACTTCTTGAACCCTCCCCCCCTATGGATCAGCTTTGATGTTCTTTCCAGAGACCCAGACCACCATCTTTTTACTACAGAAAAGTCACAATAAATTGCTGAATGGATAAGGGTAGAATAACTCCTTTGTCACAATTCGCTTTAATGCATTCTTTATTTAACTAAAAATCAGCAGTTCTTACATTTGGAAAGTAAATTAGACACTGTCATGTTGTCTATAAGGAAGAAGTTGGTGCCTTTCTTTGGTATAAAACATGTCCAGTAAATTTGGAAGTTGTCTTTGTTCCTTTACACTTATCCAATATATACATGGGCAATCGTGACCTGAGTATTTGGTAGTACAGAAACTGGTGGTTTAAATTAGAGAAGTTCCTCCTTGACTTCATATTTACTTGGGTGATAGAACAGAAACCTACAGTCAGCTTTTCTATACTTTTATATTGGTGTGGTATGTGGTATAGGTATCAAAGTATATATTTTGTGGTGCTTTGTGAGAATATGTGTGTGTGTATCACTAAACAGTATTACTCTTTATGATTGGGAAATGTGTGCATGCTTCAATTTCTATACAGGTATGGGAGCTGTTATCCAGAATGCTCGGGAGCTGGGGTTTTCCGGATAATGGATCTTTCTGTAATTTGGATCTTCCTACCTTCTTACGTCTATTAGGAAATCTTGTAAACATTAAATAAACCAAATAGTCTGGTTTTGCCTTCAATAAGGATTAATTATATCTTAGTTTGGATTAGTTTGAGTACAAAGTCCTGTTTTATTATTACAGAGAAAAGGGAAATCATTTTAAAAAATTTGAATTATTTGGATAAAATGGAGTCTATGGGAGATGGCCTTTCCATAATTAGGAGCTTTCTGGATAAAGGGTTTCCGGATAATGGATCCCATACCTGTATTACTATTACTATATGCTTTTATATACATTCCACTGTTTGTTATATATTAGGAATAGGAAGCTAATGCTTCTTTCCTATAATTATGGTTCATAATTATAGGAAAGCATTGTTGTACTATGATTACATTTACTTATAGAAATAAAGCTTCTCAGTCCCCTCCAGAACGATCAGAGAAGTTTTCTAGATCACCAGTAGGAAAGAGCCCTTTGTTACTTAATCCCACCGTAAGTGATATTGCCAGAAAAGCAGTACAATTTGGACTTCTTTAAATAACTTGAGCAACCAGGTAAAAATGACAAATTATATTATTTAATGGATAAATAATACTATGAATGTTACAAATACAACCTTAAAATTTTGTGCGTTTGTCTACTTTAGAAAATAATGAACAAGAAATATTGAACGTGGATTTGCAGACTTCCATAAAAAATGATATACCCCATTGATTTTCTTTATAAGAGAATGTTTAGAATTGTAAATAGAGTCATTAATAAACATCAAAATACCAATTAGATATGCTATGTCCCAGAAATGTTTAATTAACTTGATTGTACAGCATAGCAATCTGACTTAAAATGCCAAAAAATCTGTTCTAATGAACATTGAAATTGCTCAACACAACTGAAATCAACCCATTCTCTGATTACATTTATGTTAATCAGAACAGTAGAATGGTATAGAGGAAGGGGTGAAGAAGGTGAATTCTTCCTTTTGCAGGGTTCTGTGCAATGTATTCCAATTCCATCAAGGCCTTCACATTTCAGAAAAAATTGAAGAACCCATGCATTGTGTAACAGATATTAGCGTGACTATTTCCTCTAAAAATGCATACATAAACTTATATTTCCCAGTATTTCTGAGTGGTCTTAATATAATAGCACGCAGTACCCCAATACAATGTCACAAGTAAGCCATGCCCAGCCATGACACCAGCACACAGAAAATGTTGTTTACATACATAATTCAACATATTCAACAAATGAAAAGAAAGTTTTTATTAAATGTTTAGCTTCTGTAGCTTCTGAGTTAATGGAGTAATGGAGTTAGTTTAAGTTCACATGCAAAAACATTGAGCGGTTTATTTCGTAAAGTCCGAATGCTGAAAACTCGAAACATTTGAGTTCTTTTACTATGAAATCCAAATTTTTAGTGGAAAAAAAACTTAAACTTTTCGAGATTTATTATACCCCGAGGCTGCAGAAAGACTGAATCGTCAACCTATCGAGGTCCTCTAGAAATCAATGGCAGATGTCCTATTTGTAATTTGAAGATATTTTGTTTCGTACATAACGCGTCAAATCTGAAAAATTCTGATTTTTTTTTGTGTAACAATCTGGAAAGATCTCGGTTTTCATGTCACAATCCAAAAAAGTCACGGTTTTTGTTTATCTGATTTTATCGTGTTGTTTTATTGATAAATAAGGGTATTCTATTTTGGTCAGACTTTTTTTATTTCAGAAAAATTCAGATTTTGATAAATAACCCCCTGACAGTTAATTTAGGATGGATCAGCGGCCAGTTGTTTGGGGTGGTTTGGTCAGATCACCAGTGCCTCACTATGGGTAAATATGGTAAGCAAATAAGATACTTCACTATTCTACCTTATGCCAATATATAATATAATTATAACATAATAATAATATAATATAATTCTACATGCCTATTAAACCGAACTGATTCAATGGATGCAATGGCAGAGTGAGTATTCACAAGAACACTATAGTTGTTTTGGGCTCTTGTACTTGACTTCGCATCCACATCAACAGTAATTGTAGCATCCCTGTATATTGTTTATATTGATCAAAAAGCCATAGGATAATTACCAGATTAGGATAGAAACCACATTTGAATAATTATTGCGAATCAGCACAATTAGCACAGTCAAATGACAAATTGATACAGCTGTCTTCCAAAAAAGAAAATAACATTTATTATGGCCTCTAACAGGAAACAATTACTCAGCAACTTTATGGACCACAAACTGCAGATATATTAGGGAACGTCCATCCTAATTAAATATTTCATTAAAAAAATCAAACAAATCCGGAACCAAACTGACACAACTGCGCACATATAATATGTAATAGCCACATACAGCAAAATAGGGAATGCCTTACCTTTTGGATGGGTTGTTAAATACTATTGTGGGTCCACAAAACCTATATAAAAAGGAAACATTGTTCATACAATGGAAAATTGCTCACATTGCATCCATTATTCTTGTTAGTACATTTTATTGTATTAGACTAATAAACAGATAAAAATTGCAAAAATATGTGCAATGCAAATCCACAAATGTACTGCAAGCAATCAAATAGTGGAATATTTTAATTATATATTCTTTTGGAAAGGTGAATCCAAAAGACTTTATTACTGTAACAACTCACCTCCCTGGTGGCCTAGTGGTGTGGCGGGGCCGATTCCTTGGGCGCGCGCGACACGTCTCTGATTTAAAGGCGCAGGCGCAGTGGCGTAATGACGCCAGCCCGCATTGGTGCAAAATTCAAACACTATTTAAGGGCATTTCTGTGTGTGAGTCCTTGCCCGTTATAGGATCTTGTTCCTGAGTTTCCTGGTGCTTCTGTGCTATTGAGCTTTTGCTATTCTGTGATTTTGATTACCTGGTTTGACCCCTGCCTTCTTCTGACAATTCTGACTTCCGAAATCCTTACCTGGTAATTGACTCTTCTATTCCGTAACCCTTCTGATTGATCTCCTGGTTTGACCCTTGCCTGTTTGACTCCGCTTGTGCTTTGCCTGTCCCGACCTGGCCTGATCTGACTTTGCTTTCTGTCTACGCCTTGTACCACGACCTTCTGCTCAAAAGACTTTGCATTACCGTTGTGCCCCATTGCTTGTTCAGAACCCCTCGCTTTGCACCTTTCTGGCGGCATCCGACTAGCCGAGGGCTCCTCCCGAGGTGAAAGGCAGCTGTTAAAGGCAGAAGCAAGAGCCGAGAACAGGGTGTTTAGCATCGGTTCTGAATTAAGTGTGCCAACCATGACTATTACAGGAGAATCCGAAGGGGTTTGAGGGTTCTGCTAACCTCCCAAAATAGTATGCTCATAGCTTCAAACTGTTTAATACTGTATTATGTATGTGTGTTATTTATTTTTTAGTGAAAACAAATATATAAGTTAGAACATCAAAATAAATTTGATATTGGCCTTGGGTTTCAAATTTACTATATAAAAGAGTTCCAGTTCAAATGAATGTATGAACCACACAGTTTACTCTGCAAGGTTATATTTTCCATCACTGGTAAAATTGGATTAACAGAAGATCATAGTCTTGCCCACGTTTTCTTGCTTAAATTCTTTTCCATTGGTTTCCACAATCTTTTTTTTTTTCAAGTTTTATCAAAAGATAAACAGTTTGCCACCTAAAACCTCATGAGCATTCTATCTTTTGATATCCTTTTTTAGAAATTTTGTGTGCCAAAAAAACAGTAAATACGTGTTAGTCATGCCAAATTTTATAAATCTTGAAAGATTTACCCTTAGCGATCTTTTTTTAATATCTTATGTTAATGATTGTTGAATGAAAAAACACATGTATCCATAAATAGCTTTACTTTACACTGGTTGGCTCGACATTTACCAATTTCTAAATGATTTTGAGCACACTCGTTTCTGCAATGCTTTGTGTACCAATTTGCATGAAATATTTTTGCATCAATGAGTTTGGGAATACGCTCATATCAGGACTCAATTGCTGACACCTGGAGAACCTGAAGTATAACATTCTCTGTGATTGTTTGCATGTTGGAGCGCTCCTCTAATTGGGTGATTTGAATTCTGCATCATAAGTCATTTTACTACTACTTATTTAGTGTGCAGTGGTATTATCTATCTCTTGGATTGATGAAAATCTGTAGAACATTAGTTTCTTTGTGTCATACTTTTAGCACAAATGGACACATTTTTCAGATGGTTAATTAATACACCACTTTTTTCTAATGTATCAAGTGTAAAAAAAATCTATGGATACAAGTATGGCAAGTAAAAGCCGTTGAGGTCATGTAGAAGTCAATGGAAATTCCCTTTCTTTTCTTGCAAAGATCAGCCTTTCTTTTGTGGTTTTAGAGGATTTTGGAGATCATTGTTGTTCAAATTATTTGTTTGTTCACGAAAAATTCAGGGTTTACGAATTATGAATCGATTTTTGTCTGTGCTTTTTATATACGGATCGTTTAGTGACTATGATGGTTTCTTGATAGAGTTTAATTGTGGTTTCAAAAACCTATAACCTTATAGGTCCCTGGTAAGGCCTCACCTTCAGTATTGGGCTCCAGTCCTTAAAGGAGAATCAAACCCTTGCTAATAAAAACCCCTACCCCCTACCCTACATAGACCCCCCTCCGTGCTCCCCCCCAGCTTAGGTGGTACCTTTGGTAAATGCCCCTAACTCTTTACTTACCTCTCGGTGCATCGCAGTTCACGGACGCCATCTTCTTCTGTTTGGTAATCTTTGGGTCTTCTTCCGGCACTTTTTCAATTTTCGTGACTTTAGGCACATACACAGTTGTCGCTAAACAGAAGATTGCTCCAACTGCTTATGCGCCGTTACGCCACTCTCTTCCTGATGATTACCAAAGAGAAAAAGATGGCACCCGTGAACTCCGATGCCCTGAATCTGCATCGAGAGGTAAGTAAAGAGTTAGGGGCAGTTACCAAAGGTATTACCTAGGCTGGGGGGGGAGCAGGGAGGGGGTCTATGTAGGTTAGGGGGTAGGGTTTTTTATTAGCAAGGGTTTGATTATCCTTTAAGAAAGATATTAATAAGCTGGAGAGAGCTCAGAGACGTGCAACTAGACTGGTAAAAGGGATGGAGGATTTAAACTATGACAAAAGACTTGGTTGGGTTGGGGTTGCTTTCGCTGCAGAAAATACACTTGAGAGGCAATATGATTAGGCTTTACAAGTGCATTAGAGGGCATTATAGACAGATAGCAGGGGATGCTTTTTCCCTGTCTTGAATGTTTTTTTCTTGTTTCTTTAAATAATTTAGTAGTTACAATTGGTATTTTAGTCTTTTTTTAACTGCATTTTCTTGTATGAGTTAATGAAAGATCAGCGACTAAGCGCGAAAAAGAATGATAACACCAATCACTGCAAAAGAAAATGCTTGACATAAGATTGAAATTGAAACAATACTTGACACCAGTTGCTATGCTGTTCTGTGTGACAGGGTATGATTATTTGTTGTTTGCTTCTGATAGCAACAGATGTTAACCTGCATGCTCATCAGCTGTACATGCTGCTGGATTTAAAAAGATAACAACAACAAAAGGCTACAGCACTCACACAATAAGATGAAACATTATAATAAAGTATACATGTATTTTTTATTGAATATTTTGACTTAGTTTGAGGTCTCTTGGTATGATACCATGCAGTACAAATATAGGGGTTAAGTATTGGCCAACTGGCCACTGATTCATCAAATCTTTTGTAATACCTGATTTATTTGCAATTGAACATGTATATTGTATTATTCAGGCTACTCGTTAACATATTCAATTTAAAAATGTATGGTGAAATGTATGGTACAATGGATACAATTGTTTTAACTGCAGTTGGTCACATGCACCAAGATATTTTATTTTTATTATCCAAAAACTGGAAATGGAATTGGCCTGCACTGCTGATGCATGTGGTTTTTCCATCTGAAAATGTACACTTGAGAATTGGCATCTTCAACCATTTCTCCATTTGCAGAAATATAATAAATATAATATTCCATGTACTTGTCAAATTATATCCTTTTTCTTTTTGCACACAACCTGTAGCTGTTTGCTGAACATGCCAGGATTCTTTTCTGCATTGAATCATCTCCATTCATGTGAAAGTTGCAGAAAATGATGATTTGGTAATAAAGTAATGCGCAATAGTTCTTGTGACCTTCTTCAGCTGTCAAGACCCATTAACATGCAGCAATGCTCAGGCAAGGGTATGAAGAACAGTTCTTTTAAAAGGGATGTAAAGGCAAAAAAATAAAATCCCATTTTAGCTTTCTTTAATGAAAAAAAAATCTCCATTATACTTTAATTAAAAAATGTGTACCATTTTAATAATAAACTTGACTGTATGCAGTGAAATTCCCTGTTCGCTTTACTTGCTCTGACAGCTGCAGATAAGAAACTTCAGACGGTCCCTAGCTGCTCTGCAGGGAAACTGATCATACTTTAAAACAGCATGGGGAGCCCCCAACCTTACTTCCCTGACCTCAAGCAGCTTTGTTTGTTTCCCTGTACAGTAGCCGGCAACTGTGTATAGATTCATATCTAGAGACCCAGTGCAGTCTGCATATTCTGATTATTAATCAGTCTTGCTGTATCGGCTTCTATGGCAGAAATTATTTGACTTGTGCTGTTTTGATTTCATGAATTTATGATGATCCCTAAGCTTAACCTCCCAACTGAAGCCCAGACCACACTGAGCATGTGCCTAGTCTTTGGTCTAAGATGTTTAACAAAGTTACAAGATAACAGCCCTCTGCGGCCAACTTTAAATACATAAATCATTTGTTTTATTAGGCTTCTGGTGCAGAAAGTTCATGTTTATGTTTAGTATACAAAATACAGCATTTCTAGCATTATTCTATTTTAGACTTTAGTTTCCCTTTAAGAATAAAATATTTAATTTTAAATGTAAACTTAAAATTAAAAGTTTATAATTGTAAAGTTGTATACTGCCAAGTCAAGCAGTTGGTGCAGAAAGAATAACATATGTGGATTACAGGATAAAGGAAATTTTACAGGCTAATGGCAATAGTTAGTTGTTCAGAAACTTAGACCAATCCCAATTCCCCCCATGAAGTCTATATTTTGTCTGACGTTTATCTACATCCCTTGGAATTAGCTCAATAGCTTTATGTACCATTTGTTTTCATGTAGTTATTGGGAGGGGGCGGCCATGTTTTTCCTGGTGAAGAATAGAAGGGACTGAAATATGTTTCTTACATAATTGGTCATAATTAGTTTATCAAGGTCTCCGTGAAGGCAGATTGAGAGTGAGCAAGTCTGGGGCCAGTTTATGTGCAAGCATTCTGGTCTGGTATCTTGCTATAATGGGACAGGGCCAAATGAAGTGGTAAACATTAGCTGAAGGAGTGCTACAATGGGGACAGGAATTAACCAGCCACTTATAACATGAAGCTTAGTTAAAATTATATACAATTGGTGCAGAATGTTGTATTGCATGAGTCTGTCTCTGGCTGAGATAAGGAAATGATAGCAATTATAAGTAGCTTCCACCCAGTCCTCTTGAGACATCGTCATCAGTATTAAAAGGCTTGGGACCAGCTGGGAGAAGATTCCTGAGAGACGGGTTTGGTGGGGTCTGAAGTATGGAGAATTTGTTCAAAACCACATTAGTAAAATTTGGTGTAAGGAATGAGGACTTAACATGAACTGCATGTGTAAAATGATATTATCTGAAAAACTGTGGTTTGTCAGATTTGCATTGCAGGGAAATGTGTTGGCATGACACAAAGGAGGAATCTACAATAATGTCTCCCAGGTATTTAAGTCCTTGGTGAGGCCAGAATGGGAAATCCTGGAGCTGACGTAAGTAAGGAAGGTGAAAAGGCAATTAATTTTTAGTTTAGTTTAATCTAAAGTACTGCACAAAATTGATGAGCTCTCAGAATGACTATAGCACCATTCATTTATTTATTTTGAGGTCACATGTACAATTCCATAGAGGGGAGTTTAATTTTTGTTTTTTTCCTTCACAGCATCAAATTGAATTTACATTTGCTCATTTTAAAAATGATCACAAGCAGTTTGGATTATATTCTATTCAGATTACCATACACAACAAATTGTATGACAAAGATAACCAGAAGATTATTTTATTATCTTAAGCTGGCCATAGACGCAAAGATCCGATCGTACGAATCGTGGATTCGTACGATTTTCGGACCATGTGTGGAGAGTCCCAACATTTTTAGTCCGTCGGAGATCGGTCGTTTGGTCGATCGGACAGGTTAGAAAATTTCTGTCGCATGCCGATAATATCTCTGCGTGTATTGCCGATCGTATGATTTTCAGAGGGAGACTGTCACTAGTGTTGTCAGACATAAGTATCGTACGATTGCTGTCAGGGGCAGAACATTGGCTGATCTGTTCTAATTTGATCGGAATGGTAAAGACTTTGATCTGAATGGTTAGTGGAGGGTCGGGAGATGGGAAAGTCCGATCGTACGTTGATTCGTACGATCGGATCTTTGCGTCTATGGCCAGCTTAAGAAGCCTTTGCATTGTAAAACAACACACTGAGCTCATGAACAGGAGGGGCGTGAGTTGAATTAAGCAAATATGTATCTGATACATATATGGAAAAAAAATACATACTGTATATAACTATGGTATTAAAGGCTGACTTTATTGCATTGAAAAGGTCTTTTACATGTTTAAAAGTGCAGCACAGTGAGGCAAAATAAAATAGACTTGCTAACTAAATATAAGCCTCTGCTTGCAGCGCAGAAAAGATACTTGCACCCAAACGTACTCATTGCACTTGCAACGTACTCAATGCACCCACCCAGCCTGCTCAAATGAATAATGCACAAGTGCACATATTGGAACCCTGAAATTACTGCTACCCTAAATATGAGATAAATTCAGGGCTCCCTTAGCAGGTTGACTTAATATCCACAACTGACTGGCAACAAGTGATAATGCCTTCAATAACTTTGGACACAAGTCACAGGAGGACACGCTATTAGCATGGCGCATGAACAAGAACAAAACGAAAATTGTAAAAGTTCTACAATTAGTAACATTGCATTTAAAAGGTGGTTGCTAATTTCCATTTTGCTAAGGATCAATGTTGATTAAAAAAGAAATGATACATTTTAAGCTAAACCTGAAAGAAGAGAAAAGCAAAGCAAGTTACTTGCACTTGTAGCTCCTGGCTGAAACAGAATGAGATGACTGATTATACGAGAGAGCTATACTGTAGGGCACTTATATTGAAAACGTTTAAAATATCATGGAGTGGCTTTTTAAGCCATTGTAAAGGTTGTTTTATTGATTCTAATGAATTATTAAACTCTATTACTTCTTATCTTGGCTTCGGGACACTATATTCAGATAAGCTCAGATGAATTGGAATTAAACTAAGTAACAACGGACTAGTGGGATGAGATGAAGCTGGTGTACAACGTAAGCTTATGGAAGGAATGTCATTGTAAGGTCGGGCAAGAAATATTATAACTGAATCCATCGGAATAACTGTAACCTTGAACGCATATTATATAAAAGAAGCAACCTTACTAGCAGATGAAAATATAATCTGGATGAGGCAGTTTGGTTATTTTGTAATTTAAATGGCTTTAAGCCTCTAAATCCTGATCCAGCATTTGGCATTCCTTGAAGTTTCCTATCTTTGCAGATCAGTTTCCCAATGCTAAATAATAGTCTGATTGTGAGCACTAGGTTGTTCAATATACAGAAAAACCTAAATTTTATGTCCCCTGATATTAAGTTTCCCCTCATTTTATACATTATGCATAATACATGTCCCTGTTTTTACATTTCACAACATTTTTATGGTAAAATGGGGATTCTACTGTAATTCAAAGCTGGTGACAACCATAGTGTGGGGCGCAGGGAATTATTTAACCTTTTCAAACATTCTATGGTGGTATACCAAGAGGTTAGCAGATAATAATATATTTGTTTATTAAAGGGGTGGTTCACCGTTGAAAGTTAACTTTTAGTATATTATAGAATGGCCCATTCTAAGAAACTTTTCTATTGGTCTTCATTATTTTTTTTTATTGTTTTTGAATGATTTGCCTTCTTCTGACTCTTTCCAGCTTTCAAATCTGACCCCATCTTAACAAATGCTCTGTTAGTATCAGATTGGCCCACTGGGATACCAGGAAAACTCTTACTTCTAACCATGGGGCCTATTTCATGGTCATTCCCTATTTCTTAATGGGAAAAAATAGGATGATATTGGAAGAGTAAGTAGATATAAAAGACTAGGAGAAAAAAGAGTGAGGAGAGAAGAAATAATAGATTGGAAAGTGGAGCCATGGTCTGAAGTTTTCTGGTGGGCCACTGTCATCCCAGTCCGACACTGTTCCTAACAGTTGTGCTCACTGACATTGGATCTTCATATCAGATCATGATCTGATCGATGAAGGACCATCTCTGATCTTTTCATACCCATTTGTTTGTTTCTAATTTAAACATTGAAAATCATACAAAATTAGGTGGGTGGTGGTCACAGGTGTGTAGGCTTTTAACTGTATTTATCAGTCTTAAAATGGACTTCAAGGGGCATATTTATCAAAGGTTGAATTTAGAATTTTATAAACTCCCACAAACTCTAAATTCGACCCTTGATAAATAGGTTTGTCTAATCTGTGGTTAGAAATGTCAGCAATATGTGTTATTACTCCTTGAAACAAGAACAGTGAAAGAGGAAGAGAGAAGTGGATTTTCAGACTACTACCAAGGGGTTTTTTCAAGCAAACATCTAATCCATGTAAGAGCTTCTTTCGTTTTTTTTAAAGTCCTTCAAAAGGGGCTCCTGACCCTTATAGAAATATGAATCCTGAAATGCTTTAGCACCAGATCCCTGTTTCCTTAGAAAGAAAGATCACTTTCCAACACTGCCTGCCAAAAACAGCAGCATGCAATTCTAACAAACTGCTCTTTGAGGAAAAATGACCAATAAAGTGCTCTAATGTGCCTGTACCATATTTAAATGAATTGCCATTAAAGGGGGATGCAAAGCAATTTACGTCATGTTTTCTAGGTAAATGCTCATTAGTAGTAAACATTATGCTCTCATGTATGGGAGATGATTGAATATTATATCTGCCTTTTCATAATAGGACATTATGCGTAGGTGTATTGACCTTCAATACGGCAACTTCCAGGTGAGTAGGATAATCAAGGTAATTGATTGGCAAGCTATTGAATGCTGTCATAATTACACCCAATTAACCAGCAATCAGTGCCTCGGAAAGCTTCATTACATCAAACGCTATTCTTTTCAACTCGCACAAATATTTGCTGGCTGCTTCTTATTTTGATTACATTTCATATATCTGTATATTGATATCTTATCCTTTAATGCTTTATGCATTGTTTTACTTTCATCTACATCATCAAAAACCTTGTGTAGAATTTTAAAATGAATGTGCAGACGCACACAATGTATTTATTATGCTGTGTGAAATGAGGTTCGCAGATAAAACAGTGGCAAATTTATCAAGGTGTGCGTAATTTTACACCATGCGAACAGCAGATTTGCCGCTGTTATTTTACGTTGCTTCCGGAGGAAGTCACTCGAAGAAAACCGAATCTGAATCCTAATTTGCATATGCAAATTAGGGATGGGAAGGGGGAAAAATGTTTTACTTCCTTGTTTTGTGAAAAAAAGTCATGTGATTTCCCTCCCCCCTAATTTGCTTATGCAAATTAGGATTTGGTTCGGCCAGGCAGAAGGATTTAGCAAAATCCGAATCCTGCTGAAAAAGGCTGAATCCTGGCCGAATCCCGAACCGAATCCTGGATTTGGTGCATCCCTAGTTTGGACCTAGGTCTACCAACCGTTGTTTTTCTATACACATCTCTGGGCCGCCTGTGCAACCTGTGCTACAGCCAAGTTTTTGCAACAGCAATGTTTACATTTGCCTGAAATAAACTTCATTTGAAAAAGGGTTTCCACTTTAAACATGTTGGGACCTCCCGAATATTACTTTTTAAATGCTGTTTGGATCCTCCTCTATTCATTTTATTAACTGGTTTATATTTTGCTTCATTACATGCTGTAGCTAGTATATAATCATGAACTTTATAACTCTATAAATATGGTCTTCAACACACAATACATGGCTCTCTTGATGTCCCTTTTATTCCACATTGTGCTGACATATTTTAATTCAGCTAAATAATGGTGCAAATGTTATTAGATCAATTGATGAGATATTCTGCACGAGTCTCTTGATATTTTGTTTTTAATTCATTTCTACTTCTGCCTTGGGATAAATAGCTTTATAGTGTTTATTAGTGTTAATTCACTGATAACTCGTGAGATAATGAGCCATCCTTCTTCAGTGTATTTCTAACTATAACACATTAAAACATGAAATAACTGTGGACCAGCATGTGTGATTATCCTTTAAACAACCTTTATGACTGGTACTTTATTTAGCTGTGTTGCTCTATACTCACTCAGCACAAATACCTATTTTAAACACAAACCTTTCTGCTAATAAAACAAAGAAATTAATTTAATCTTCTAAATTATTAATGGCCCATTTATGAAACCTCTATTTTTTTAGGTCAAGGTTTTTAGTAGGGATGCACAGAATTCACTATTTTGGATTCGGCCGAACCCCCCAATCCTTCGCAAAAGATTCGGCCGAATACTGAACTGAATCCAAATCCTAATTTGCATATGCAAATTAAGGGTAGGAAGGGGTAAACATTATTTACTTCCTTGTTTTGTGACAAAAAGTCTAGAAATTTCCCTCCCCTAATTTGCATATGCAAATTAGGGTTCGGTTCGGTCGGGCAGAAGGATTTGGCCGAATCCGAAACCTGCTGAAAAAGGCCGAATCCTGAAGTTGTTTCTTGACATTGTGATCTGCGCTGGATAATCTGAAATGTTGTGGTTTTCGTCGTCTAATCCAATAAAACAGAGCTTTCAGAGTGGCAATCATATGATACGAATTGATGCTTGATTTTATCTTGACGTTTTGTCACTTTTGACTATTTTTCAAGAAAAATTATTGAGTTCAGTTGGTGGAAGGAAATTTGGTTACATTTTTTTAATAGAAAAATGTGATTAATTTGAGTTTTAGTAAATCAGCCCCTAAATGTAAAATATGTAAAATATAAATATTAAAATAATGAAAGGTACTGTAACTTAATTTTCTTATGCTTAATGTTTTAGAGTTATTGGAACCTTTTTTTAATTCTCTTATAAACCAATGTTATTTGTGGAGTCTCTTTCAAGTCCATTCAACTATATTGCTAATTATTCACACAGCTGTCTCTCTTGGATCTTAATAAATTTGTGTTTTTTCTTGGATCATCATTAATGATGGGCGAATTTATACACCAGGCGTGAATTCACTGCAAATTTCCCCGATTCGCCGCCGGCATAAAAAAAAGTGTCTGTTGCCATTTTTTTAGACACCGGTGAATTTTCACTGGCGAAAGTGCGTTGGCGTCCATTATACAGATTTCACAGATGGGGACAAGGACATATGTAGGTATATACCCTTAGGATAATCTCTCCAGTTAGATATTTTTAAGGTAGCTTCATGACATACTGTATAGCCTTGGGAACAATTCATTCCAGTACACTGTGGGGTTAAAGTTACTGTAGGTATAGAATCCCCATGGAGATGATAACGTACGGGAGCACAGTATCACAAAGACATAGCGAATAAACGCAGGTCTTTAGCAGTAATCTGTCATGTGATATGAATATCATGATGCCTATAAAGAGGAAAGAGATACAATTAACAACCAAAATATCATAGTGAGCAAAATGTCCCCACTAGGATAACTGTTGGATCAACTGTATATGAAATGTCAAAATACCCTTAGATGTGTATTGGGAGTAATACCAGAGTCTTTAATATGAGTATTGCTCAGTTGTTGTGTTACAAGACAAGGCAAGTCACAAATGTTTGCTGGGGGCCCTCTTTTATAACCTGTCTCATGTCACTGTCCCTGCATAAAATGCAGCCAGCTGGTGTGCCAAGGCTAACTATCCATTCTGCTTGTAACTCACAATCAGCCAATGGCAAATGACCCACCAGAATATATATATATATATATATATATATATATATATATATATATATATCAAAATTAAAGCAATCACAGCAGAGGTCAAATTAAAGCAAATATAATGCTTTACTGCATCACAGCAAATGTGGACATCGACGCGTTTCGATCCTCTAGGGCAGGAGTGTCCATAATTTACTAATGTGAGGTCTACTTTTAGTGATGTTGTCCCAGTAGGATCTACATCCATAAAAGCAGTTTGTATTCAGTTCCATGGAAAATATTACTTAAACATTATATTGATGTATGAAAGAATTTATATTGCTATGTTTAACAAACAACTATTTCTTCTTATATAACCTTAATATGATAAATATCTGAATGAAAAGCATGAAATAGGAGGGTGATTTAGACAAGCTGTTTGTTGACATTATCTTGAAACATTCATATATATTTCGCCTATATATGATCTTTTTGCTATATATGTTTTATAGTAATAGTAATATGTAACACTATACAAGATTTATTCAGTTCCAGTATGTTCCTTCCCATATAGTTTACAATGTAATTATGGTGCCTAAAATACAGGTAGATGCTAAATTAACTGGCACAGAGGTCAGCAACTTACATGAACCATTGAATCCTGCTGATTCCAGCTATTAAGATCAGTAGTGCACAGGTTAGCAAACAAACAGCATGCAGTCTTCTGCATATTCCCAGCAGCAAATGTGTTTAAAATGATGAATCCACTTGCAAAACTGGCTGGTATAAGATGCCTTGTCTGGAAACCTGTTATTATGGGAATTACAGGAAGGCTATCTCCCATAGAGTCCATTTAAATCGGATCGGATGTGTTTTTTCTTTTTCTCTGTAATAATAAAGCAGTACCTTGTACCTTATACTAACTAATGTATAATTAATCCTTATTGAGATCAAAACAACCCTATTGGGTTTATTATTAATTATGTTTAAATATTTTTTTTTTAGCAGACTTGAGGTATGAAGATCCAAATTACAGAAAAAGACCTTATAAAGAAAACCCCAGGTACCAAGCATTCTGGATAACAGTTGCCATACTTGTATTCTGCTCAATATTAGAATTTTACCTCTATTAAGTTCCTGGTAATTGACTTTGAAATACCTATTAATTGGGGTGCAAAGCTGTGGATTGTGAGAATTATAACACATGGGCAAGGTACTGAACCCTTTATAGCAAAAACGTTGTGTGTCTGCTTATCAATAGGGATGTAGCGAACTGTTCGCCGGCGAACTAGTTCGCGCGAACTTCGACTGTTCGCGTCCGCCGAATGTTCGCGAACGTCGCGCGACGTTCGCCAATTGGTGTTCGCGTTCGATTCGAAGTAAAATTTCGTTCGACCATTCGACCATTCGACCGTTCGATCGCTAAAATCGAACGATTTCCATTCGTTCGAACGATTATAAGCATTCGATTGAATTAAAATCATTCGATCGAATAGCTTCGATCGTTCGATTCGAACGAAAATCGTTCGATCGTACGAATAAAATCCTTCGATCGTTCGATCGAACGATTTTATCGAGCGTTCGAAGTTCGCGAACTGTTCGCGAACTGTTCGCTTTTTTGCCGGTGTTCGCGAACGGCGTTCGCGAACATCAAATCGGCAGTTCGCTACATCACTACTTATCAACAGTTAAAAAAACATCTCTCTGTCTGATCAGCAGGCAAAATTATGTATTTATCATGCTGTGTATAAACATTCAGGTTTACATTTTTCTGCATAAAATCCATCATAAGAAAAAGCAGCTACAAAATCCATTGTAACAATAGTTATCATCCATCACTAAATAAAATGTTCACCTTCAAACACTTAGTTGGTTTCAGATAGTTCACCAGAAATAAAGACTTTTTCCAATTACTTTCTATTTTCTATTTGTGACTGTTTTTCTAATATTGAACTGTAAAGTTGCATTTTTCACCTTCTTTTTGTGTTTTGCTTAATGCAGCTCTGGAATGGGGGTCGCCAAGTCTGTAAAAGTTCTAAATTGATGCATTTAGTTGATACATTTCTTATCTTTGTCCCTGCTGAGCAGAATCCCTGAGTTTCATTAAAGGCAACTGTTAGAATTGATACAATAGTTGCTGATGTTCCAAAGATACTGCTGAGAAATGTTTCAACGGATGTAGCAAATTGTAACAGTTCAGATTCTGAACCTGAATCACTGAGCTGAAACACCAGAGACAGGAACATAAAACTTTAGACTTTTGGAATTTTTGGAAAACAGTAAAAAAATGTAAAGTAATCAAAGTAATTGAAAAACCAACTCAGCTGATAAGTGTTTGGAAGGTGAACAATGCATTTAATTATATTGCATTGGAGGGAATACAACCAATTTTGGATTAAATACATTTTTTCAAACCTGTTTGACTCATTTTCCAAACCTGGAACTTGCACTTTTTTTTTTACAGCATACAACTCCAGTCTAAAATTGTTAGCATCAGATAAAGATTTATCCACATTGCACCCTACATGCAATTACTAAATATATCACACCTCCCTTTCACATTCTTTAATGGTGTGTAGTACTAGGGTATGCCTACATAACTTGATATTTTACACCACCATTCTAATCATTAATTACCAACTATAAAATAAAAAGTAGTGCAAATGTTCATTAACAGTCCACTTTTGGCTCCTCAATGTGACATTGTGATAATTAATCAGAGTAAAAATAAAAAAGTTCATTAGTAGTTCATTTATCAGTTTAAAGGAGAGGTTTTGCCTACAAAGGCTGTACTCTATATGCTGCCTTACAGTGCCAGCTAAGAGTTCCAGCAGCCCTATAACCTTAATTATACAGGCTTTCAGAATTCTCCATAGGAGCTTGTCATCTTGGATTTTGTTAGTTTTGTGAGGGTCAGTGACACTGCACATGCTCAGTGTGCTCTGGGCAGCTGTTGAAAATTAAGCTTAGAGGTCATTGGAAATCATCAAGCAGAATATAAGGTTCCTCTGTCATAGAAACTGATGCTACAGGGCTGATGCTCTGGTTTTTAAGATGCCATTTAGTTTGAATCTAAAGAAAATTCATATATTTGAATTGTGACCTTTATATTCTATAAATATACAATATATTGCAACTCTAAGCTCATGCAACTGGCAGCAGCTCTGAAAGTGTGCTGCAAATCATTTGAAATAAAGATGCGAGCATGCAGGATTAACACATTGTCCATGTTTAGATTAGCGTAGCCTTTTCATCATTAATACCTACATCCAGCAGGGAATCCTCTTTTTCTAGTTACTGTATGTATGCATTTATTGCCCAGTTATCTTGCAATATTTAGGTATTTCAATGTTCAGATTGCTGTTCCACTACTTCTATCCATTTACCATCTGCTCCCCCATCTACTCCACTTCTGCATTGGGCTTGTCCCCCTCCACCACCACTTACTGAGAACTTACTACTATTTATCAGAGCTGACGTTGAGTGGATAATGGAGCAGATGGTAAAACAAATGGAAGCCATGAACCAGTATAATTTGAACATGGAAATATCTTAATATATAAGTAGTGTGAGTTATACAGGCAATTAATGTCATCATATCTGAGTGATGGCAATTTTTATGGATGGAAAAAAAAAATGACCAAGCCGTTTTAATTTAGAAATCACTTTACACATCAGTATAAATTTGTAGTAATGCGCAAAATGATTTGTTGAGATTAGTGCACTATAGATAATGAAATAAAATTCATGCAATGCTTGTTTGTTATCAAGAGTTTACTGGAAAGTGTTAATAACTGTGTTACAATATGAATTGCTGGAAAGTTTGGATTTTAATAAATTTGCCCCAAATTTATAAAATCAGAGCTGCCTAATTATATAGGGAAACAAGGTAATATACAGTAGTAAGTGAGGAACACATGGCAGCCCTTCCTGCTTTTTTAATCTTGGGGTTATGTAGTTACATAGTTACATAGTTACATAGTTAAATTGGGTTGAAAAAAGACAAAGTCCATCAAGTTCAACCCCTCCAAATGAAAACCCATCATCCATACACACACCCCTCCCTACTTTTAATTAAAATTCTTTATACCCATACCTATACTAACTATAGAGTTTAGTATCACAATAGCCTTGGATATTATGTCTGTCCAAAAAATCATCCAAGCCATTCTTAAAGGCATTAACAGAATCAGCCATCACAACATCACCCGGCAGTGCATTCCACAACCTCACTGTCCTCACTGTGAAGAACCCCCTACGTTGCTTCAAATGAAAGTTCTTTTCTTCTAGTCTAAAGGGGTGGCCTCTGGTACGGTGATCCACTTTATGGGTAAAAAGGTCCCCTGCCATTTGTCTATAATGTCCTCTAATGTACTTGTAAAGTGTAATCATGTCCCCTCGCAAGCGCCTTTTTTCCAGAGAAAACAACCCCAACCTTGACAGTCTACCCTCATAATGTCTTCCGTCCCTCTAACCAATTTAGTTGATGTAATTAAAGGCACTACGTTTGCCCAGGAGCAATAAACCATAGCAACCAATCAGCAGAAAGAATTTAATGGCTACCTGATTAAAAGCAGACATCTCATTGGTTGCTATGGGTTACTGCTACTGGGCAAACTTAGTGCCTTTTATTAGATATGGGGGATAGTCCGATGTATTTATTGTTTTCTGTTACTGACTGTGCCAGAGGAACTGTGTATGACCTTTTTTAAAACATTGATCCCTACCATCGTAATCTATATATAGTAAATGTATTTATACTAATTTCTCAAGGTATTTTATCACATCACTTACTTAGTGTGATGTCTGGTTTCGATGTAGTGGGAACTAGCAGATTTACAGCACAACCATTCACTGGGAAGTAACCCCCCCCCCATATGTGAAGTTCTCACTAAAGACATAAAGAGAACTTTGCACTATAGCTTCAACAGGTAATATAGTCTGTGAACCCTTCTGGTTCGCTTGCCCTTCTGTATCAGGAATATCCTACGGGGAAGGGATAGAGGGTGATAGCATCACTGGTATTCTCTAGCAATTGAAAAATACAGGAAATGGTTTTATTTTCTGGGGGATACTAGGGCTAATATTATTGAGATAATCGTGTTTAAAGGACCAGTAACACCAAAAAATTTAATTGTTTTTAAATCATTAAAATGTATTGCACTGTTTTCCTGCACTGGTAAAACTGGTATGTTTGCTTAAGTTACACTGATAGAGTTATAAAGTAGTATATACTGTATAAATGATCTGCTGTGTAGCCATGGGGCAGACATTCAAAGGAGAAAAGGCATTGAGTTACATAGCAGATAAGCTCTGTAGAATAAAATGCTGTTCTACAGAGCTTATCTATTATCTGCTATTTAACTTGTGCCATTTAGCCCTATTTCAGTTGCCACCATGCTACACAGTAGTTTGTTTGTATACACAACAGTGTTTCTGATGCAAACTGATCAGTTTTACCAGTGCAAGACAATTCTATATTATATATTAATTACTTTAAAACCATTCATTTTTCGTGTTGCTGATACTTTAAGGCTGATAATTATCAGGATATGTGTGCCAAGGTAATTCTTTGTAAGCAAAGGGGCTCTTGCCAGGCATTATCATAGTAAAACAAGAAGATATATAGAGAGAGAGAGAGAGAGAGAGAGAGACAGACAGACAGACAGACAGATAGATAGATAGATAATATATATATTTAGATATTTAGATACAGATATAATCTCATAGACACATGCAATCCCACTTTGGAAATCATTTTAACAGTAAATTTCAAAATGCGTTTGTGAATTAAAAATTACAATTATGCATGACTTTTTGCATAATTTTACATTTTTACATCATTTTTGTGAATTTTACCCTTATAACTAAAAACAAAAAGGTAGCATAAGCTGTCAGAAATGCCTGACACAGCCTAAGATGTCATTATTGGAAGTTATGCACTAGTTCACACACGCAGGGTTTTCACCAGATTCCAAATGTTAACAGCCTGTGACACAGCAGTCGGCTTCCAGTATTTGCTGTTTAGAAAGGTCAATGTTTGACTGTCAATGATAAAGGTCATTCCCTGGTTGTCTGTGGCATACACTGCATTAAAAGAGACCAGCTTAAACAAACAAACAAATATTTTCTCTTTATAACCACAAAGGGATAGAGCTGTTAAATCTGCTAAATTTGATCTCAACAGATGGGAGCATTTTTAGTAAAAGGCTTTTAAGCTTCAGTGTGACAAATCCAAACACATTTCACATGAAATACCTTTTTCTAAAAATAGTGATGGAAAAATAGAAATAATAACTAAGCTGCAACACATTATATTTATAACTGATGACATTTCTATTAAAATATTTTTTATCATATAATTTTTCCACTATCGAGCCACGGGATAATTGCAGGATCTGAGGGCAAAGTTATCAACCTGAATTTTGTGATTTGGCATAAACATGGAGTCGTTGGGTGCAGTCCTTAAGTACCATATGGTAATGATTCACTTTAAACCAAATGTAATATTAATATCCGTTCTCATGTGCTGTGCACCAATGTCTTTTGGCACACAGCACTACATATCGTTTTCTTTCAAATAAAATAGGAAATAAAATATTGATGTATTAGTACCTGTAATAAAATTTGTCAATGTCTACTTTAAAAAAAGAAGAAAATCAGTGTTTTAATTATTACTAGATGTTTTTAAAGGGGAGCTTTCACCCAGAGATAAAAAGATGTATAATAAAAGTCCTTTTCAAATTAAACATGAAATCCAAATTCTTTTTTTATTACAGCATTCATAGTTGTTGTAAACACAATTAAAACTCTTAACTGTCAATCAATTATTGCCTGCCCCTCCTCTATGCCTTAGGCATAGAGGCGGGACAGGCAATTACTTTCACTTTCCATTCAGCACTTCCTAGATGTCACTGCTCTCCCCACATTCCCCCGTTCTCTTTACCATTTAATTGTGTAGCCAGGGCATGGGAATGGACATCGGGTCCCCATTCTGGTGCACAAACAAGATTCTGAGATAATGCAAGGCTTTCCTTAAAAACAGTGTCCACAAAATGGCTCCTGCCTGCTTGCTATAATTATGAGTTCCTAGACCGAAGGAAACAAGATTCAAATAATGTATATAGTGTAATTCAAGTTCATTTTGATTGACTAACATGATAAAATAGGATTTGGAATCATTTTTTCAGGTGACGTTCCCCTTTAATAATGCACTCCAACTTGCAATGCAGCAGTAAAGAGTAACTGAAGTTTGTCACGTGACTGGGACACGTGGGGAACTGACAATATGTCTAGCCCATGTCATATTTCAAAGTTAAATATAAAAAAATCTGTTTGCTCTTTTGAAAAATGGATTTCAATACAGGATTGTGCTGAAGGAGCGATTGACTGATGATTTTTTGTAAGAAAAGCATTGTTTCCCATGACAGAATCCCTTATGAGCTCCAACAACTTAGCCTCGGCTTCCAACTCTGAGACCCTATTTCATTCTGATTTCAACATTGCTCTGGGTATAGTTTCAATGCTCAGGAGTATGGTCAGAAAAATATCCCATCTGCTTCTGCTCCAGGTTCTTGAATTGTTCTCCCAGTGCTCATTCCTACGGTGCAGTCCCTAAACTCCCCAATTTACCAAGCAACAAGTCGTTCTTCCATATTATGCAAATCTGCTCAGGTCAATGTTTAAAGGTTGCACAGAACCAAATAAATGTTGGCCCTTAGTCTTACCCCAGCAATCATGGTGGTTCAAATGGGCCTAAAGATATAATATTCGCATGCCTTAAAGGACATAAATATATTGTATGGCGCTATTGTATCTAAATTTTTTAAGCATATTTACTGTATGTGTTAAGGCATTCTTATTTACACAAGGGCGTGTGCTAATATAATGAACAGCTGCTATGGCAACAGGGTCCCTAAGGGAACTGTAACAAGGCAATTCTCTTTGGCCTAAAAATAAACTAATGAAACCCCTTCTGTTTATCAACACTTCATATACAGAGTTTGCATATAGGATATAACTTGTATACAGGTTTAACATTGGCTAAATAGGGCCAAGGGTCAGTTTCAGCGGGTGTTTCTTTCTGCATAACTCGCCAAGGGACCCCATATACTGACTAATAATTGCCCCATTAAGTCACAAATATCAGAATTGGCCAGTAATAGAATTCCCTGTGTGCTGAGCTCAACCCATACTTCTTTATTGTGACTTGGTTCAGGCTTAACGACTATATAATTGGGTATATCTTTATGTCAGTCACAGTTCTTCAATCAGTACTTAGTGCTAAAATAGGTTTAATTAATTTTTCAAATTGGTTTTGAGATATAAATGGTATATTATTGTGCTTACTGAGCACACAGTGTATTTGTTATTAACAGCTCAGCCATGCTATTTGTTAGCACATGTATGGGACTTGTTATCCAGATTCCTTGGGACCTGTTGTTTTCTGGATAAGGGATCTTTCTGTAATTTGGATTTACATCATTTAACTCGGATCCCATACCTATAGTGCTTTGCTGAAAACATCACATTAGACCAGGTCATATTGGCCATTGCTGCAAGATATAAGTATGTTGTCAGCAGCCAGAAAGTGGTTTCTATGTCCTTTGTGTCCTCAATTGAGATTCCTGGCTGGTATATCTCTGCTTTGTCCAGCTCGTTGGGCCTCAGCCCTTTTTGGCCTCCACTGGCCCAGACCTGCTCCCCCGTTAGGGCGCTGCCTTAAAAAAACTTGCGCCGCTGCACCGCAGCACAGGAACACGGCATGATGCCATTTGCACAGACGTGCCTCACAGGCTTTCGTGCAGATGTGCTGAGGTTAGCCAGGAGGGGGCCCCGGTGACTGACTGGAGGGCCCTTCATGTGGCAGTCACCATTGCTCCAGTCCAACCCTGGCTTTGTCTCTCCTTGATTTCCTTTGCTAAAGGCATTAAATACTCTGATTACAGTGTAATATTGGCACGCTAAACTTCCATCTTAATCTAAATATGTTGGATAACACCATGATGACTATCTGTTTTTGTTCATTCTGTCTTCATGCAGCAGTTGGGTGTCAGATGAATAATCCAATATAACTTATAGGGGGGTTTCCTTTCCTAGCAGATGTATTAGAGCTAACTCAAATAACTGATTCCAGTACAAACAAAATCTAACAAAATAACTGCCTTTTGCACAAATTCTGCATGTAGAGAGACAGGATTCCTGGTGATTTTAATAGAGTGAGCTCTAATATATCTTCTAGGCAAAAGGAGCTCCCCTATAGGATATATTGGATCATTCATCTGACACCCAACTCCTGCATGAAGACTGAATGAGGAGAAACAGATGCTGAGAGAGGAAAAGTGAAGATAAACTTGATTATTTCAGATCATAAGTTGTCAGAATTAGTGACCTTGCAACCAAAGTTTATTTTCATTGTTATTGTTAGTGTTTCAAGCCTAATTTTTCTTTTCATCCCTTCTGCTCTTTCTATTCCATTTTCATCTTAAACAAAATAACTTTTAAATTTAAAGACTGAGAGTTACAGAAGAAAACATGTAAATAATTCAAATAGCACATACAATGAAAGAAGACCCATTGCAATTTGTCTTGTTAATGTTGCCATCTACATTGTACTAAAAGTGAATTTTAATGTGAAGCCCTCCCCCTTTAAAGGCATCATTATGTAGGGAAGAGCATATCTATGCCTTGTCTGTATCACTTGTGGGTCTACAGAGTTGTATGTTTTACTTATATAAGGATTTATAAATATAACTTTTTGCCTTTAGTGCAGTATTTCCTTGCACCCATGTGAGCTTTGCCTTTTGCCCGAGGCAACAAACTAGGTGCAACCAGCTCCTCTAGGAGAGGGAGGTGCTAAATTCAACATTTTAAAGGGGTGGTTCACATTTAAGTTAAATTTTAGTATGTTATAGAATTACTAATTCTAAGCAACTTTTCAATTGGTCTTCATTTTTTTCTTCATAGTTTTTGAATTATTTGGCTGCTTCTTCTTCTGACTCTTTCCAGCTTTCAAATGGGGTTCACTGATCCCATTTAAAAACAAATGCTCTGGCAGACTACAAAAGTATTGTTTTTGCTACTTTTTGTTGAAATTGCAAACTGGAGAGCTGATGAATAGAAATCTAAATAACTCAGAAATCACAAATAATAAAAAATTAAACCCAGTTGCAAATTGTCTCAGAATATCACTCTCTACATCATACTAAAAGTTAATTTAAAGGGGAACAACCTCTTTAATGGCTGATATTTTTTGCCCATTGCCATACCCAGCACTGTATCTACCAAATAATAGATGTGTTTTTTTAAAATCATTTAAGACTTAAACAATGTGTTTTCTAAAAGACTTAAAGCGATACTGACATGTTCCTATAAAAATCTTAGGAAAGCGTCAGTATGTAGTAAATGCTGCACCCAGAATAGCTCCCCTCAAAGCCCCCCTGCAAAGCTGCCCCCAACCCCCCGCAAACTGGTAAATGATCTTCTGTACCATTTCAGTGATGCTGGGCTATAGGCGTTTTATAGGAACGTGTCAGTATTGCTTTAATAAATCTATTTACTAAACTCTGAATGCCAAAAACCCTAAAACATTGGCACAAATTCACTAAGCGCCGAAGCGCCGAACGCTAGCGTTAATTCGCTAGCGTTTGGCATTTTTGTTACTGCGCAAATTCACTAACGAATGCTGGCGTAGTTTCGCTAGTTTTACTTCGCACCCTTACGCCAGACGAATTTTCGCTAGCGACGTAACTATGCAAATTCACTAACTTGCGCAGTGTACTGAACGCTACCTTTTACACTAGACTTCCTTCGCCACCTCAGACCTGGCGAAGCGCAATAGAGTAGATAGGTATTGTTTCCAAAAAAGTCAAAAAAAAGTCAAAAAACGCTGGCGTGTTTTCTACATGATGGGTGATAGGCAGAAAAAGATCGAACATATTTCTGGGGCTCTCCTCCTTCCCCCCTACATTTCCTGACTCATGGCAACTTACCTAGACAGTGGGCACATGTGTAGGGCAAAATAAAATTTTTATTTGCTGATTTGAAGGTTTTCTAGGCATTTGTAGTGCTGATACTTGTTCCTCCATTGAAATTTGAATTTTGCGCCGTATGCAAATTAGCCTTCGCTAGCGTAACTTCGCTTTACATAGCGAATCAACGCTAGCGCAACTTCGCAACCTTACGCTACCCCTGTGCGCAACTTCGGATTTTAGTGAATTTGCGGAGCGCTTGCGAAACTACGCCTGGCGAAGTGCGGCGAAGTTGTGCCTGGCGCAACTTCGCATCTTACTGAATTTGCCCCACTGTGTTTTTTTAGTATAAAATCCGAATTCTTAGTGAAAAAAAATCACACATTTTTTATCCCCCAAGAATGGAAAATCCGGCATCTCAGACCTGCCGATGTTGCATATCGGAGAAGTCCCAAAGATTTTTTGATCTTCACTGGGTTTTGTGCAATGACCCTAAGATTTTGTCGTTTTTGAGCAAAGATAAGAAAAAATCGTGGTCTGAGTTTTTTTTTTTTTTAGAAAATATTGAGATAAATTCGGACTTTGAAACATAACCCCCTTAGACTTTCTCTGCACATCTTGTTTATTCTTTATTTGTATATTTTCCCATCGTATGTAAGGATTTCCAGCTTGGTTAGTCCTGGCACTTCACCATTATAAAAATGCAGTGTCTGTAGGAGAAAACATTGCACCACACTTGTTTAAACTGTTACATTTTTACTTGCTCTTTGAAAGTTCACAGATGGAGAAGAAGGAAAGCTTAAAATAAGTTTCATGCTATCCATAGCTGGAACTGTACAGTAGGTGTTGGATTTATTTTCCACAGCTTTCTTCCTGTGATTTGAACTGTATGCATTAAATGTGATATGCTGATAATGAAACACACTGTTACCCTGCTATAACACAATGCGATATCAAGCCAGATAGTTTGGGGATTTTAGAAAAAGGATTACAGCTCATACAATGACACAAGTTACAAGTCATTAGATATTTATTTGACAGATCTACATTTTTAGGACAGCTGCAGTTCATTCATATCTTAGTCGAAATTAAAGAAACAATAACTCTGCTAAAAATGTCCTTTCTAAGTAGGAGTTTATTAATGACATTGCAAGCCAAAATCACAGGGGTACCAATTTGTTAGCCCCCCCCAATAATTGTAACAGTTAAACTGAAACCCTGGCACTTTTGTTCTTTCATAAATGAGTCAGCCCATGGATCATTTTAAGGAGTGCAGAGTTAGGCCTCTCTCCTTTGGACAGCGGATAAAGCTGAGGCCCCTGGTGGCACCAGATGTTTTCCGTGGATGAGTGCATGTGCGGTATGGAAAATCTTTGTTCATTCCTTTGCTGAGTATGTGCAAACCTTCATTCTGCAAAGAAGCTACGTCTCATGCTGCAGAACAAACTGTAGGCCTGTGGATTAATGAAGATAATTGCTGGCTTTGGGACTACAGTCCCTAACTAATTGTCAGTTTCAGTGATTATGGCTGGAATTTGCTTGGTTTTTAGTTGTCCTTTAAGCCAAAATGAAGGTCAATTATTAATAATAATGATAATAATAATATGTTTAAATTAATCTTACGTTTACACAAATACACATTTCTTTGTTCATTCACAGTGTGAAGCCAGAGGCACATTGGCGTAAGATTGATACCACTGCCTTTGGCATCTCTTTTATCCACACCCTATGGGGTCTATGTATTAAGCTGTGCACAATGATTACCATCAGGAAAAAGGTGTAAAAAGTGGGGTAAGGGAAAGCTGTGTACTGTATCTCTCTTTACATGTGATTTGACACCATCCATAGAGATCCCTAATAATAATATGGGACGAATGTATTAGCCAGGCGTGAATTTGCGGCAAATCTGCACGATTCGCCGCCGTCAAATAAATTGTGAAATGGCGTCAAAAAAAGCGTCAAAAAAATAATTTTTTGCTGCCGTCCAACAAAAAAACAGACGCCAGTGTCCAAAAAAAAACCTGGATGCCGGTATCAAAAACGAGACGCCACCGCTGTTTCACAAATTCGCCCATCACTAATCCATAATATCATTCATACTACTGGTTGCAGTATTCATAAAGATATGTTTTCATTTTTATACACTGCTTTTTTAGAAGTAGCCGTTGCTTTTAACACAAAGCTCCTTAAATCAATACCCAAAATGAAAAGCAAGCTTGGTGTTATGCTCAGCGCCTGGTGTTCAAAAAGCGATGTATTTGATTGTTGTTTCTTACACAGCTTGATAAATAGACCCCTATGTGTGCTTGCTTTGGAGGTTAAGGTTATCTGCTGCCTGCCTTTCCAGAGTTACCAAAGGTGTCGCCATAGTTTAAGTTGGGTTATAGGGAAAATATAATCTGCTCATAGGTAGGGCTATTATTTAAAGAAGAAGGAAAGGTCTTCTAACTTGGGGTGCCAAAAGTTAGGCACCCCTAGTGATTATATATACTTACTTCACACCCTGGGCCGGTGCTCCTATCAGGAGAAAAGTGCACTAGTCCAGATTCTTCCAGTGCGCACCACGGATCGATCGTCTTCCTACTTTTTCTACCTTCAAATTTCCTGAGCCAGACGCATGCGCAATAGAACGAGATAGCCGACTTTTTCATTAAAGTTGGCTTCTTGCTCTCCTGCGCGTGTGCAGTCGCAAGAAAAAAGAGAAAAAACAGAAGCCGTGGTACTCACTGGAAGAATCCTGGGCTGATGCAGTTTTCTTCTGATAGGTGCACCTGCCTGGGGTTTCAGGTAAGTACTTGAGATAACTTTTGGCACTCCCAAGTTAGAAGACCTTTCCATCTCCTTTAAGTTATGCATGCTTGTGCAAATGTCCAGTAAAGTGTATTTATTATGTACGTCATTCTCTGCAGACAACCTTGCTGAGCTACATATTTTAATTTATAAATATGAATAGGAGTTGCTATATTGTTTCCTCTCTTGGGAAATAATGAAATATCATTCTGATCAAAATTGTCCCCTGTAGCCAGCTCACCACAAAAATACAATTTCTGTTTTTTGTAATGATCCCTAAAAACATCTTTAGATGCCAGAACCTTTAATAAACTACATTTTTTTGGTGCAACCACTGCAGTAATTTTGCATGTCTGCAACTGCACTTGTGGGTGGACTGGCCCCACAAATGATTTCATTGGGTCTAGTAACCCATAGCAACAACTCAGCAGGCAGCATTTACCAGTCATCTGTTTTAAAGCAAACACCCGGTTGGTTGCTATGTTACTAAACCTGATGCAAACGCAGCTACTCTTAAATTGCATGAAATTGTGTTCATGTATTTTAGGTAAATATTATGTTGCAATAGCCTTAGTGCCTGAGAATCATTACAAATTTAAATCAGAATTTGCAGTTATTCACAAGCTTTTTTTTTAAAAAAAAAGTTTACTATGATGAATTATTTTTACCAGCTGCATCATCAAAAAATCTTGATCTTTACCAATGAGTTTATGTCTGTACTCAACAAATAATAAATTGCTTTCAGATATGATTTGTGAATCTGTTTAGAGATCAGATAGTAGTGGCTGTTGCTGCTCTGCTACTTGCACCATTTTCCTACAAATTCATTTCTGAATTGTACTCTGTTTTAATTGTGGTTCTATGAGTCTCTCGGAAATAATTGAAACACAACAGCTACGTATAAGCAAAGGTTTATTACACACATAGAATAAAAAAGATATACATTACCGAATGAGCAAACCGAGCAAGTACCACCTCACTGCGATCTGGACTGCGTTCCTGTGGCTGCACACGTTAACACCACAAGTGAAATCTCAACTGACCAAATGATGATAACCAGTTTATATATGCGTAAAACAGTAAACTCATTTAGAGGCTTATAACTCATAATAAGATCATTCAGTGATTTAGTCAATAACTCATATATTAATGACTTGCTTCCCATGTATTCATCAGAGCTGGCCAGACTCCCAAGAAGCACATCCGAAGCAAAGATCTTTATCTGGCTAACTAGTAGTTTAGTATCATATTGTACCCCTAGCTAGAATAAAGAAGAGTCTGATAAGGGCTTCAGAAATCATAAACATATTAGAGAATGCATATGAGAATAGCCAGAAATTTAGTCATAGTAGCAAATTCACTATGCACCGAAAATGCGATAGCGACGGTTTCGTCCCACTTCACCACACTTCGCCAGGCGTAGTTTCGCCAGGGCTGCACAAATTCACGAAGATCCGAAGTTGCGCACAGGTTACTGAATGGTTGCGAAGTTGCGCTAGCGATAATACGATAAGCAGTGCGAAGTTACGCTACGCTAGTGATGTTAGCATACGGCGTGCAGTTAAAGTACAATGGACGTATATGTTGCAGCAACTACATTACACTACACAAGGCCAGGAAACTTGATAAAATTTAATAGAGGTCTTATATTGCCCTACACATGTGCCTGCTGTATAGCTTAGGTGACAAATGTAAGGGGGAAGAAGAGTACCCCCTTTTACGATCTATTTCAGCCTATCACCCAGTAAAAAGTAAAAAAAAACTGCCAGCGTTTTCAACTTTTTTTTGACAAACTCCTATCTACTCTATTGCACTTCACCTGGTCTGAGCTGGCGAATTAAAATCTGTCGCCGGAAGTTCGCGAACGTCGCGCGACGTTCGCCATTTTGGGTTCGCCATTGTTGGCGCTTTTTTTTGCCCTCTCACCCCAGACCAGCAGGTACATGGCAGCCAATCAGGAAGCTCTCCCCTGGACCACTCCCCTTCCCTATAAAAACCGAAGCCCTGCAGCGTTTTTTTCACTCTGCCTGTGTGTGCTGAAGAGATAGTGTAGGGAGAGAGCTGCTGCCTGTTAGTGATTTCAGGGACAGTTGAAAGTTTGCTGGCTAGTAATCGTTTTGATACTGCTCTGTTATTGGAGGGACAGAAGTCTGCAGGGGTTTGAGGGACATTTAAGCTTAGGTAGCTTTGCTGGCTAGTAATCTACCTTCTACTGCAGTGCTCTGTATGTAGCTGCAGTGGGCAGCTGTCCTGCTTCTGATCTCATCTGCTGACTGCTGCAATAACAGTAGTCCTTGTAAGGACTGCTTTTATTTATTTTTTTGTTCCAATACAGAGCAGTATCAAGCAGATTACTAGCCAGCAAACTTACTATCATCTGTCCCTGAAATCACTAACAGCTCTCCCCCTACACTATCTCTTCCAAGCACACACAGGCAGATTTTTCAGATACATTTTTGCCCTTGATCCCCCTCTGGCATGCCACTGTCCAGGTCGTTGCACCCTTTAAACAACTTTAAAATCATTTTTCTGGCCAGAAATGTCTTTTTTAGATGTTAAAGTTCGCCTTCCCATTGAAGTCTATGGGGTTCGCGAACCGTTCGCGAACCGCTCGCATTTTTGCGCAAGTTCGCGAATATGTTCGCGAACTTTTTTTCCGACGTTCGCTACATCCCTATTAGTGATTTGCCTTCTTTGACTGACTGAAAAATGATCTACAAGGATAGCAGTCCACATGCTACATATGTTCTAATTCTTATTCCTGTACAAATGTGCTAAAATATGTGTCTCTGCATCTTTCATGAAATGCTTGGCACATTCTCAAGACCGTGAAAATGAATTCCCTTTGGGATCCCTATTATATATTTGTGGCCAGTCTTGCAGAGCTCAAACGTTATTAGGACTCTGTTCTGTAGGTTCTACTTACATTGCTTTGTACCCTGCTAATTGCAAGAACCTAAGACCCTAGCTAGTAAGCAGCCTATCTGTGTCCCATGCCATGCTGAATCTTGCTGGAACTATCAACTTATTATAACACAATAGCAACTGACTTGCAGTCTTTATGAAACTAGAAGTAAAGAAAGAAGTTTTGAGCTCTCTGTCTATCCCACACTTTAGCTGCTACAGGTATAGGATTCGTTATTCAGAAACCTGATTTTATGGGAAGGTCATCTCCCATAGAAACTTAATCAAAATAATTCAAAATATTTCCTTTTTCTCTGTACTTATAAAACAATACCTTGCACTTAACTAAGATATAGTTAATCCATACTGATGGGAATACAATCCTATTGGTTTTATTTAATGTTTAAATGATTTTTAGCATATGGAGATTCAAATTATGGAAAGACCCTCCTTTTCCGGAAAACCTCAGGTCTCCAGCATTCTGGAAAACAGGTCCCATATCTGTATTTTTTATTTACGGCATTAAGACTAAACTGCACTCTTGTGGCTGCAAACAACATATAGCCTGTGTGAATCCCTTTAAATACTTGTTACATCATTTGAGGCGTTAGTACCACAAAATATGTATGTGCCATATTATAATACTATAAACTATAAAACCCCTAGCAGCAATGTGCATGGTTTAGGATTGGGCTGAAGGGGCACCGGTAACAAATACAGTGGGCCCCCAGGCCCCTGTCGACCCATGCCCAATCCCTCCAGCTGGAACTGAAAGTGCCGGCATCCCCCTCGCCCGCAATTGCAGCTGCAAGCGAGAAGAAAGGTAAGTGCTATGCAACCAGTGGAGGATTTGTAGCATTTGGGGGAGCTGCCTGGAATTGGAACAGGGTTTAGGGGTCCCCAGGTGGGCCCCAGACACGCCAGTATGACAGTGAGAGCAGAGACAGATGAGAAGAAGAGGCGATTTATCACCGGGTGACTAATCTCACTGAACTGCCTCTCACCAGCTAGATTCTAAATCACCGGCGGGATTGCAACTAGTGTGCTTCAATTTCCTGAAGTCGCCCGAAGTCGCCCGAAGTCGCCTCATGAGTGCGACTTCAGAAAACGAAGTGCCATCCCGTTGGCGCTTTAGATTCTATCCGGCGGCAGGCAGTTCAGGGAGATTGGGTGCCCCGAAGAAGAGCAGAGTTATCCCGGGGGGCTAAATCTCTCTGAATCTGAGCATGTCTCTGCCCTGAATGTGCATTATATGTGAGCAAGTAATAGTACTGTCTTCCCTTACCCTTTATACTCAGAAGCTATAGGAGCATTTTCATTACTTGAGCCCCAGCAACAATGTGCAATATCTGCAACTTAGTGGTGGAACGATGTTTAATTACCCGTTGATCAGAAACTCTAGTGAGACCAGTACATAAGCTTTTATGATACACCTGTGCCTGAATCCTTATGAAAACAGGGTTAAATCAAATTTACCAATATTTGCCCCAAAACAATGTAGTGATAGCATTATAGCCAAGCGGGCAAATATATAGTGCCTGGTTGTTGTTCAGATGCATTTGCTGCTCTAATTTATTTATGTATCTTCTGGTAGTTTATATAATTTACATTCACAAACTGTTGCTGAGAGAAGCAGCTTAATTAGTTACAAAATTGACAGATGGGGGAAGGATATTAACAAGGATGGACAGACTTTTGGTTAATGAACTTGATAATGTATGCTGGTTACTCTGCACATAATAGTAAATAACAGACCCCTGGGGCATCAGACTTCGGGTTTGTTATCCTTTAGTCTCATTATTACATATTACATGTATTCAGAGGTCTTCATTAAAAACCCTATGAAAATGAATTCATTTGTAGACCCAATGCAAAACTTTACTGACAAGCTCCTAGTTTACAGATGTTCCAAATCATATTACATGACAACGAAGGAGATAAACGGCTTTTTGAGGAACACATACCCAGCAGCCAATCTGTGATCTGTAATTGATGGCCACATACATCCGAAACCCATTTCATGATGGATGAACCCATTAGCATATTTGTAGATTTTGCATTTCTATATTGATTGAATCGGGGGACGAATCAATCTTGTGAGGTATTCAGTCTCATAGCTTTTCAAACAGTTAGAGGTTTCCCTATAATTTCATAGGATAACTTCACATGGGGAAAGTTAAATCCTCCTTCTTTCAGAGAATGAGACGTATTACATGTAACACAATGTAATGTGGTGTATTATTTTATGTGTTCATGGAATATTGTAGTTTTTTGTTTCAAAATAAGAACGGTCTTCAAAAATGGCTTTGCTGTCATTGAAAATGAGGTGTTGACAGTGGAGATAAATGAATATATAATATATATTATATATAATATATATATATATATATATATATATATATATATATATAACATGCAAGCAAGATCCGCACTCACAGGTCTTAAAAATGAATAAAAGTTTTTATTGTAAAGGACTAACGTTTCGGCCTCCTCCGAGGCCTTAAAAGGCCTCGGAGGAGGCCGAAATGTTAGTCCTTTATTTTATTCATTTTTAGACCTGTGAGTGCGGAACTTGCTTGCATGTTGGAAATTTCGTTTTTGATACTGCACCCAGGCAACTGTAACCTGCTGTCGAGAGTGCCGGCTTTGGGATTGACTATATATATATATATATATATATATATATATATATATATATATATATAGTATTATTCACTGATCTTTGCACTCCAATGTAGAAAAAAAATGACTGTGACCCAATATTTTTCCAGACTTTAGGCAATAACAGGGGAATTTAATAAAAGTCGGTAACGGGAAAACTATTTGCCATGTGAACCGTCTGACCGTCTGACAATTCCTATTCACAGCAGTAAATGAAGGGAGAATTTCACTGCATACAGTCAGGTGTCTTATAAAAACAATACACACTTTTTAATCAAAGTATATTGGAGATAGGTTTCTTTTTCATTAAAGAAAGTAAAAATCAGATTTTATTTTTTTGCCTTTACATGCCCTTTAAGTTTGCTCCAAAAGATTACGACACCTTAAAGTACGCAATTAAAATTCCCAATGGAATAACAGTTTAAGGAACAATATTACATTGTTTATTCTTATTAGTGCGAATTGTTTTGCTCTTTGCGCCTTTTATTACATTCCCTGTAAATATTTTAAAATAAGAGCAAACCAAAATTATTCAAAGCTGTTTCTTGAATGGTATCCCCTGCACAAATGAACACATATATTCCCCTCTTTGCCTAGAAAAAGGCAAGGCATTTATTTTCCACCATTTCCTATTTGCAGTTAAATCTCCTATCTCACACTCGCCAAAGTACTTTCGAATTAGAGTATAATAATATCAGTGGAACAGCTAGATTTTAATCTTGCATGGTGGACACACAACGCTGTTCTTTGAGTGGCCTGCAGACGTTTACCTTGTTGTGTCCTACTGTAGGTCCTGGTTTGCCCTGGAACTCTATTCAACATACCACTTGTGTGCATTTTTTTGTCTCCAGGTAATACCTAGCAACTGGTACAACTCTACATTTGGCTATTCAAGACAATGCCAATTTTTTGATCTGTTTGATTCTTTGATGTAAACTTTTTGGGTTTTTTTTGTTCCACAAAGCAGCTCCAAGTGGTGTAACTACTGTTAAGTGGGCCCAGGTCCCCTCCCCTCCCCCACTGGGCCACCTCCCCTCTGAAAGGGTGTCCAATGTCCTTTGCAGGTGCAAAAACTTCTTTGCAGTTTTGGCCACTTTTGGCATCTCCTGCAGGCCCGAGTGCAATTATACCTGCACCTCTCCAGCTGAGAGACGTATATACTATGCATGAGTTAAAATTCACTTCTAAAATCTGGTGCCTTCTCATACAAATTTAAAATCATGTTGCTGTACTTCATGTTCGAAATGGAAAATGTATTCAGAAATCAAGAAGAAGAAAAGCATGTGTTAGGGCAGATCTCTGCCACTTCATTATTTAATAATTCAGATGGTGACATCGAGTATTTCTGCAAAATTCCCAACACATCCAAACCTCTTAAAAACATTCAGAACATCTGTTTAGCACTACGTGAAGAGCAAAGATATGATCAGCATCACTGTTTAGACACTGTAGCAAATGCATTTTGAAAAATGTCAATTGAAATAACATTTTTAAGCTTCCTGAAGAAAAGAAATCGTTAAGTTGTATTTTGTGCTTTGCTTCAAGAATGCATAAAGTATTGTTTTCGGAATATTCTACATTTTACCTTCACAGCTGTATACTGTATACATTGTCTATAATTAATACCAGCCTACTGCCATCCTTTTACATTCATAGATTAAGGGGCCGACAAAGGGTTAATTAACCCTCGATATTCGACTGGGAGTTAAAATCCTTCGACTTCGAATATCGAAGTCGAAGTATTTTAGCGCAAATAGTGCGATCGAACAATCGAAGGATTATTCCTTCGATCGAACGATAAAATTCTTTGAATCGAACGAATTCGAACGATTCCTTCGATCGATTCTTTGAATCGATCGAAGGAATATCCTTCGATCAAAAAAACTTAGGAAAGCCTATGGGGACCTTCCCCATAGGCTAACATTGAGTTTGGTAGCTTTTAGATGGCGAACTAGGGGGTCGAAGTTTTTTCTTAAAGAGACAGTACTTTGACTATCGAATGGTTGAACGATTTTTAGTTCAAAAAGTTTGATTCAAAGTCATAGTCGTAGTCGAAGGTCGTAGTAGCCCATTCAATGGTCGAAGTAGCCCAAAAAACACTTCGAAATTCGAAGTTTTTTTACTTCGAATCCTTCACTCGAAGTTAGTGAATCGGCCCCTAAGTGTCTTTCTATGGCAACCAAACTAGTGCCATCCATGCAGAATGGTAGATCCGGGATTTCAATGCCCAATGTAAGGGATTTAGAAAATTTAGTAGCCTAGATTCAGAACCCTTCCAAACCATAAGTATATCATTGGTGTAGCGTAAGATACCCAGATCAGGTGAAAATTTGGTGACACTTTGGAAGAGTTGCAGCTGAGTTACCGTGGAATTATGTCTTTTTTTAACATGTCCCCACTGTAACACAGGTTGTTGTTCCCTTGGGGTGAGTTACACCTTATGTACCTCACTTGGGGGCAGTTTTACTAAAGGGTAAAGTGACTAACGTTAGCGAAAATTCTCCAGCGTGACGTCATTTTGTTACTTTGCCGATTTACTAATGGGCGCAGGCGAAAATTCGCTAGCGAAGGAGAGCTTCGATAATTTGATAATCACTCCCTTACGCCTGCTGAAGTATGCAAATTCACTAAGATGTGGATTTTACTGAACGTTACCTCTTGCGCTAAACTTGCTTTCGCCACCTCAGACCAGACAATAGAGTAGATAGGAGTTCCTCAAAAAAAACACTGGCGACTTTTCATTTTTCAGGGTGATAGGCTGCAAAAGATCGTACATTTTTACTGGGGAACCCGGCTTCCCCCCCTACATTTCCTAATATATGGCACATAAACTATACAGTCGGCACATGGGTAGGGCAATATAACAACTTTATTTTCTTTTATTAAGGTTCCCTGGGCTTGTGTAATGTAATGTATTTGCTGCAACATATACGTCCATTGTACTTTAACTTCCCGCCGTATGCAAATTAGGCAACGCTAGTGCAACTTTGCTTCGCTTGCTGCAGTAACACTAGCGCAACTTCGCCAGCGTTTAGCACCCTGGACACAACTTCAGATTTTAGCAAATTAGTGTTGTCCTGGCGAATCTACACCTTGCGAAGTGTTGCGATGTGAGCGAAGCCGTCGCTGGCGAATTTTTGGAGGTTAGTGAATTTGCCCCATAGAATAGTCAGTGTCACTTCAGTAACTATAAGGGTCATTTACAATGCAGGATGCAGTTTGCAAAGTACAAAACCATTTTTTGCACTTTGCCCATTGTCTCCTGGATTGTGTAAGTTGTCACAGGCCTTTCCCTGGCAGAGAGGTGAAACATCTTCAGAATAAAACACAGTCCAGTTGATTTGACTTAATTCTACAGATATAGCATGACCTGGGTGAATGAGAATATTCACATACATTTCTTAGTGACCAACGCCAGAGCTAAAATTGTAATGGTCATTTTCAGGCTCCGCTTGAGAAAAAGCTCAGGAGTGTACTGAAAAGTTGCAATTGTAAACTGCATTGATGACCTCAGTTCTTATGGACACTGCTGCCAAGTAAGCTGTGAAATGCAGAACAAGTAAGTTTAATTAATGGTGCAGTTTATGCTGGATTTATTGTTGTATATTTGGTGATCTGACCAGTCAGCCAGAAGGCGCACATTAGCAGTACAATCCCAGTTATCTGCGGCTACAATTATTGTTTCATATATCTGCAAGAAGGCTGAAAGTGAAAATTAGGAGGGTTTAATTTTCCTTACATTTAGTACCTTTCTACACACATGCGTGCCTACAATATAAAGGAGTGGCTAATGCATGGATGTTGTGTTGTCTCATGTTTGTAAGAGGGTTTATGTTAAAGCAGAACTTGCAAATGATAATCCATGTGCAGGGCTGGAACAGGGAGCCAATAATAGATGGGGCCTACGATTTATGAAGTGTGGGTATGATATGAATCTTAAAGGGCAAATCAACTCCAATATAAAAATGTGTCTATTAAAAGAAAACATAATTATAAGCAACTTTTCAATGTACCTATATAAAAAAAAATGTTGGTGCTTTTAAAGTTATTTGTAAAAACAATTGCTATTGAAAGCAGCATTTGCTTAACTCCTGTTGTTACTTGTTAAACAATGTTGCAAAAGTCTTAAGGTGGCCATAGACACACAGATCCAGGATCGAGGATTCGTACGATTTTCGGATCGTGTGTGGCATGTGCCGACATCTTTCGTCCGGCGGAGATCGGTCGTTTGATCGATCAGTCAGGTTTGATTTTGAACCGACTGATCCCGCCGGAGCTCATGGCGCATCGTAATCTTATTGTTCGGCCATATGGCCGAACAATCAGATTACCCCCAATATAGCCATGCCTGTTAATGGCATATCGGGGAAAGATCCGCTCGTTTGGCAACATCGCCACACGAGCGGATCTTTGCATCTATGGCCACCTTAAGTCCCCCAGCAGCAAAGACAGGTCTGTTAATCAGCTGCATTGTCTTACATTGTATCAACAGTCTGAGTCACCAGGACAGAGAATAGAAAGGAACAAACACTGCTTTCAATAGCAATACTTATACTAACACAGTAAATTGTTGTTGCTTAGAATTATGTTTTCTTTTATTTGGCAAAACATTATTTTTTGGGTTGACCTTCCCTTTAAACAGAAAAAGAACAGAAAGAGGTTATATAGTTTGTACTCAGATATCAAGTCAAGTTTAAAGTAAGTAAATTCATTATGACACACCCCTTGCTACATAAAAATGCCAGTGGTGGATTATTTGGGAGCCCAAAGCAGCTTTGATTTATGGGCCCATTTATTAATCCTTGACTTGAATTTTGTCACAATGTATATTCGCTCTGACTTTTTTGAGAAGAATTATTGATAAATGAGTTACATTTTTGGATGGGAGTCTGGTCGACTTTGTTTTAATAAAAAACTCAAGTTTTAGTAAATAACCTAAATGTCTGGTAGTAGTAGATAAATACATACCATGTAAATAGGGTTGGCACCTTTCTGATTCATTTTTACCAGTTGGTGGGGAGCGGCCATAAAACGGGAGAGCTGTGATATAAAGGGGCAGTGCCATAAAGGGGGTGGAGCAATGATGCTTGGGTGGCCCAAGGATAGATTATGGAGGGGATCTGGGAAGAAAAAAGGTAAGATTGGGGGCAAGCCAGGGGCTCAGTTTAAGGGTAATATAAGGGTGTTACAAAGCCAACTCTTAACAAAATCCGTGAAGAAGGAGGCAGTGTTATAGGTTATAGTAACAGTAAATAACTTTAGTATGTTTCATGACTGGGGCCACACCATCATTAAGCATTGTAAGTGTCATAAAGGCAATCAATAGGCAGCTTTTGTAATTGCAAAAGAAAATAGTGTCAGTTTATGAAATGTAAATAAAACTACTCATCCTCAAAGCCAGTGGGGGCAGCCCAAGGATGTAGTACATGGATATTTATTACATTATTTTATTTTTCTCAGATGTTTTGGTAAGGCTAAACGTTTTATATTTTTATGACTGAATGGGACCACTTATGTTTTCTATCAGTAAGAAAGTGTAAAAATATGTAGAAGTCCTTTTGCTAAGTTCAGTTGCAGATCCCTAAAGGAATGCCCGAAACAGACTCCATCAACACGCCCGGGAAAAGAAAGGCCAAACATTTAACACTATTATAAAAACTGCTGAGTATATTCCCCAAACCAGCAGTTTTTGAATTGTTTTTTTTTTACTGTATATTAATCAACATGCCACATCAACAGATATCAGCACTAAACAGGAATGCTTCATTTTGCTATACTTCTTACAGGGGATTAAATCTTCCGCCTAATTTACACGAATTTACAAGGGTCAAAGCATGGCTGAATCTGTAAATCTGCAACATATGGGATAACTTATTAAAGCAGTACTGTTGAGAACATTCTTTCCCCCTACTTTCTAAGGCTTGAAGTTTACATGATGCAATGGAATAGTCCAATGAGAAACCTGCCTTCCCTGTGCCCAACCTATCTTTTCTGTTCACATGATAATGCATTAAAAAACATTTTTTATCTGAAATAACTAATTAAACATCACTATGTCTGTTTTAAATATGCAAGTTAATAATAGTAATAAGATGCGGGCTGAGCATATGGCGGCATTAAGAAATGGAGATATTGTGGTTAAAAGGGTTTGTGGTTGTCAATGGAACATTCTCTACTTGGTGTAGCATTCTTAGCAGGGTATTCCAGTGTTCTGTATTTAATCTACTTCTATTTAATATGTTTATTAATGACTTTTAGGAGGGCATTATAAGCAATGTAACTGTGTTTGCAGATGACACAAAACTAAGACGCTCAATTAATTCCATCCAGGATGTGGCATCCTTGCAGCAGGATCTTGACAAACTGCAGTGGCGTAACTAGTTGTTACTGGGCCCCATAGCTAATTCAATTTAGGCCCCCAAAATATTTATAAGTTGGCCTATTTTACCAATATATATTAAAATTGCTAATTAATTAGGGTCTCACTGGGCCCCCTACACTCCTGGGCCCACCTGCAACCGCAGGGTCTGCTTCCTCTATAGTTACGCCCCTGACAAACTGGCAATTTGGGCGGCAAGCAATGACAGTCAGCAGTGGGAAGGACCAACAAGGTATTGTCCTGTTTTAAAAGTGATATAGATTCACAAGAGGAAGGGTCATTCTTTACAAAGCATTGATAAGGCCCCTAGAATATACCGTGCAGTTTTGGTCTCTCTCTCTTAAAAAGGATATTAAGTATACCAGCATCCTTAACAACGCTGATTTCCACTGCAGCAGAAGAGAGGTGAGTATTCACAAGTACCACCCAGGCCAGAGTCAAAACAGATAAAATGGTGAGTCATGTGAAGACTCCATTGGAGTCTATGGGAAATTTTGACTTTGAATTAAGAGATTCATTTTCCTTTATGGAATTAAATCTAGTTTTCTTGGAAAGATGCTTTATGTTATGCTTTATGTTATGCTAAATATGATTTTACCCTCATCGTCATTTGAAAAGCATATTTAGCTTGATGAAGTGGGACCTTTTAGAAAAGTGCTACCAAAAAGTTGAAAGAAGAATGACAATTTAGGCAACAAAGGAGCAAAGAAAAAACTTTTCTCAACAACTGGAAAATAAAATTCAGCTGTAAAAGAGCTCAGTTATATCCTATTATCCTTATAATTAACTGTACAAGTCCTGTAGAATTAACCTAATTTCAAAGGGAGAAGAAAAAAAGATGATAGCACATTTTTATTTCCACAACATTAAATTTGACATGGTTGTGACATAACAGTGACATTACTGGCAATGGTGCTAATTAATGACTCTCGTTTGTAATTCCTCCAAGCAATGCTCCTTACAAAAGAATATGGGCTGTATAAGTTCCAAGAATTGATCATGAGAAACTCTGCTCTTTTATGACACCAAGTACCATGGGAGAAAAAATTTGTTGAAAATGAATGTACATGAGAATCTACTGCTTAGAACCTAATGTGTTCCAGAAGCACCTTTCTTGCTTTGTTTTATAGCAATATATCCCAGATGTAAAGATTTGTTGCATGTTTAACTTGCCAGCACTGTGAAAACTATAAATATTTTAACTGTATTAATTTTGCAAAATACTGGTAGGCGCATAGTTGCTTTAAAATATTTTAATCTGTATGAACCACCACTAGGGCTATCATGAGCATATATAGTGCACCGAATAACATATTTAGTAGGAGCACCCTCCCCCAAGGGGACCTGGTTAATATCCCACTGCCTGCCATGGTCAGTTGGTCCTGTTATCTAAGTAAAAGGAAAGCCAATCTGACCAACCCAGGTGCACCAACTTACACCCAAACAGTCCCATAATCTGCCCAAACCCACCAAGTACCACACAAGCCCTACCAGAATCAAGAAGTTGTGTCTATCCAGGCCCCCACTGTCAATAGACCCTCAAGAGGAACCCCCTGCTATTGTTGCATAACTATTAAGATCAGGTGTATTTACCATATAGGCACTCAAGGGCAGCAGGCCCTTTTCCCATGTTTATTGATGCCTAGGACAGCAGCAAACCAAAATACAGCCCTCACTAAGTGTTATACTTGCACTCCTTAATTCCTTCCTTCCGTCCTTTCTTTTTCCATGTTTTGGGACAAGCACCAAGCTTGCCCTGTGTTTCTGGGATGACCTTCCTTCCTTCATGTTTCTTGATAAGTGCCAAGCCATGCCGTGTGTTTCTGGGACTTTCTTCCTTCTTACCTTTGTTCTTTTCTTTTTCCATGTTTATTGACAAGTACCAAGGTTTGTCCTGTGTTTCTGGGAGTGACAAGACCCATTGTGATCATAAGCTTGTATTTATATGTAGTTGCTAGCAGGGGAGCTCTACATTTCAGGACTTTCGTTCTGAGCCAGTACATTGTGTGATCGAGCTGTACAGTAATTGAACATCTTTACTATTGTTGGAGATCTGTAGATATAAAAATGATGCAGTACTGAGGTGAACTTCAGGGCAGGCGTTGAGAGACCAAACACAGTGTTCTTATAATGCTTTTTAGATATTTTTTGTTTAAATATATATAGCATTCAATTCACACATAGTTAAAAACACCCAAACTATAATGGATGCCTAGTGCTTGATCAGATAAATTTGTAGAAACAGAAGAGGTTAACAGTCATGTTAAATAATGGAGTAAATGTATTTTTCGCTGGTGTCCGTAGTCCCATTGGCCCCATGCTCTGGATTGGTTTGAATTACTTATCTCCATCTCTGGTGAGGGGAAAAACATAATGTTTATGTTAGAAGTCCTTTAAAATGAATCCTATGGGAAATGGCCTTGGCATACTTTTTAGTTTTCTAATGAGTTTCTGGATAATGGATCCTGTATAGAGATGTCGCGAACTGTTCGCCGGCGAACTTGTTCGCGCGAACATCGGGTGTTCGCGCTCGCCGGAAGTTCGCGAACGTCGCGCGACGTTCGCCATTTTGGGTTCGCCATTGTTGGCGCTTTTTTTTGCCCTCTCACCCCAGACCAGCAGGTACATGGCAGCCAATCAGGAAGCTCTCCCTTGGACCACTCCCCTTCCCTATAAAAACCGAAGCCCTGCAGCTTTTTTTCACTCTGCCTGTGTGTGCTGAAGAGATAGTGTAGGGAGAGAGCTGCTGCCTGTTAGTGATTTCAGGGACAGTTGAAAGTTTGCTGGCTAGTAATCGTTTTGATACTGCTCTGTTATTGGAGGGACAGAAGTCTGCAGGGGTTTGAGGGACATTTAAGCTTAGGTAGCTTTGCTGGCTAGTAATCTACCTTCTACTGCAGTGCTCTGTATGTAGCTGCAGTGGGCAGCTGTCCTGCTTCTGATCTCATCTGCTGACTGCTGCAATAGCAATAGTCCTTGTAAGGACTGCTTTTATTTATTTTTTTGTTGTTTTACTACTACTACTACTACTACTACTACTACTACTACTACTACTACTATAAGAGCCCAGTGCTATTAGTCTAGCAGTGTTGGGGAGTGGGACTGGTGTGCTAATCTGCTGCTCCTAGTAGTTCAGCAGCACCAACTTTAATTTTTTTTTTTTAATATTCATTCTTTTTTTATTTAACTTTTTTTTTATTTTACTACCGCTGTAGTAGTGTATAAGTTGACCTTTTAGGCATTATTTGCCCTGTAGGCATTTTTTGCCCAGTGTGTTATTCAACCAACTGCTATCTAGCTGTGTGCCCGTGTTCACATTCTGTCTAAATATCCATAATATTACCGTCTCCAGAAAAAACACCGGAGTGACTTTTTTCAAGCAGCCATAATAAATTTTACGTAATCCGTATCCATCGCTGTAGTAGTGTATAAGTTGACCTTTTAGGCATTATTTGCCCTGTAGGCATTTTTTGCCCAGTGTGTTATTCAACCAACTGCTATCTAGCTGTGTGCCCGTGTTCACATTCTGTCTAAATATCCATAATATTACCGTCTCCAGAAAAAACACCGGAGTGACTTTTTTCAAGCAGCCATAATAAATTTTACGTAATCCGTATCCCTCGCTGTAGTAGTGTATAAGTTGACCTTGTAGGCATTATTTGCCCTGTAGGCATTTTTTGCCCAGTGTGTTATTCAACCAACTGCTATCTAGCTGTGTGCCCGTGTTCACATTCTGTCTAAATATCCATAATATTACCGTCTCCAGAAAAAACACCGGAGTGACTTTTTTTCAAGCAGCATTCTTATATTTTACGTAATCCGTATCCACCGCTGTGTATACGTTGACCTTGTAGGCATTATTTGCCCTGTAGGCATTTTTTGCCCAGTGTGTTATTCAACCAACTGCTATCTAGCTGTGTGCCCGTGTTCACATTCTGTCTAAATATCCATAATATTACCGTCTCCAGAAAAAACACCGGAGTGACTTTTTTTCAAGCAGCATTCTTATATTTTACGTAATCCGTATCCACCGCTGTGTATACGTTGACCTTGTAGGCATTATTTGCCCTGTAGGCATTTTTTGCCCAGTGTGTTATTCAACCAACTGCTATCTAGCTGTGTGCCCGTGTTCACATTCTGTCTAAATATCCATAATATTACCGTCTCCAGAAAAAACACCGGAGTGACTTTTTTTCAAGCAGCATTCTTATATTTTACGTAATCCGTATCCACCGCTGTGTATACGTTGACCTTGTAGGCATTATTTGCCCTGTAGGCATTTTTTGCCCAGTGTGTTATTCAACCAACTGCTATCTAGCTGTGTGACCGTGTTCACATTCTGTCTAAATATCCATAATATTACCGTCTCCAGAAAAAACACCGGAGTGACTTTTTTTCAAGCAGCATTCTTATATTTTACGTAATCCGTATCCACCGCTGTGTATACGTTGACCTTGTAGGCATTATTTGCACAGTGTTTTCTTCAAACCGCCATCTAGCTGTGTGAGCTTGTTCACATTTTGTCTAAATATTGATAATATTATCGTCTCTAGAAAAACCACTTGAGTTACTTTTTTTCAAGCAGCATTCATATATTTTACGTAATCCGTATCCACCGCTGTAGTAGTGTATACGTTGATCTTGTAGGCATTATTTGCACACTGTTTTCTTCAAACTGCCATCTAGCTGTGTGTATTATCGTTTCCAGAAAAACCAACTGAGTTTTTGTTGTTGTTGTTTTTTTAAAAATAATGCCAGGCAAAGGCAGGCCGCCACGCAGAGGCCGTGCTAGGGGCCGTGCTGCTATGCAATCCTGTGGCCCTAGCAAATTGCCCAGTTTTAAAAAGCCAATGACCCTGAACTCCCAAAATGCTGAAGAGGTAGTTGACTGGCTTACACAGCACACCCCATCCTCTACCGTTTCTAACTTTACCACAACATCCTCCTCATCCTCCACTGCTATGGCCACCCCACGTAACACTTCCTCCACCACCGGTGCCCCATCTTCACTGGAGTCAGAGGAGTTATTTTCCCATGAGTTTCTTGAACTGAGTAATGCGCAACCATTATTGGCAGAAGAAGATGAAGGAGATGAGGACGTTACACCAGATTTAATTCTGGCAGAGAACACGACAGAGATGGACATAATGATGAGTGATGAGGAGGAGGAGGAGGTCCCCGCTGCTGCTTCCTTCTGTGATGTGTCAGAAGAAATTGATGCATCTGAGGAGAATGATGATGAGGAGATTGATGTTTTGTGGGTGCCTAGTAGAAGAGAGCAAGAGGAGGGTAGTTCAGATGGAGAGACGGAGAGTCAGACAGGCAGTAGGAGAATAAGACTTAGAAGAAGCAGGGAGGCCAGCCCGCAGGGATCAGTAGGGCAACAACATGTATCGGCACCTGTGTTCAGCCGGCCAACGCACCCGCCATTGCCGCCAATGCCGCCAACTTCTACTGTTACCGCCAGATCGCAGACTTCCAAAAAGTCAGCAGTGTGGCATTTTTTTAATGTGTGTGCCTCTGACAAAAGCATTGTAATTTGCAATGAGTGCAGTCAGAAACTGAGCCTTGGTAAGCCCAACAGCCACATAGGTACAACTTCTATGCGAAGGCACATGAGCGGCAAGCACAAAGCACTTTGGGAGCAACACCTCAAAGGCAACAGGCAAACTAAAAGTCACACTCCTTCTGGTCCAGCATCTTACTGCTCTACCTCTGCTCTCCTTGACCCATCTGAACCACCCTCCACTCCGCCTTCCACCTTGACCACCTGTTCCCATTCCCAGTCATCTGCCACCAGCCAAGTTTCTGTGAAGGCCATGTTTGAGCGTAAGAAGCCAATGTCTGACTGTCACCCCCTTGCCCGGCGTCTGACAGCTGGCTTGTCTGCACTCTTAGCCCGCCAGCTTTTACCATACCAGCTGGTGGACTCTGAGGCCTTCCGCAAATTTGTAGCAATTGGGACACCGCAGTGGAAGGTACCCAGCCGCAATTTTTTTTCTAAAAAGGGAATACCACACCTGTACCAACATGTGCAGAGCCAAGTTACCGCATCTCTGTCACTTAGTGTTGGGCCAAAGGTCCATATGACTACTGACGCATGGTCCTCCAAGCATGGTCAGGGCAGGTATGTCACCTACACTGCCCACTGGGTGAACTTGGTAATGGCTGGGAATGGGAAGCAGGGAATGGGTAGCTCAACAACAACAACAACAGTGGAGTTGGTGTCACCGCCACGGATTGCACGCGGTTCTGCCACCACCTCTACTCCTCCATCGCTCTCTACCTCGTCTTCTTCCTCTTCTTCTTCTTACTCTGCTGCTGGGTCCTCCTTCTCCTCCTCCACACCTGTGCACCCCCAGCTCCCCCTAGGCTATTCGACGTGCCAGGTACGCCGTTGTCACGCTGTCTTGGGGATGACGTGCCTGGAAAGCAAAAACCATACCGGATCTGTACTCCTGTCATCTCTGCAGTCACAGGCCGATCGGTGGCTGACCCCACACCAACTGCAGATCGGAAAAGTGGTGTGTGACAATGGAAGCAATCTGTTGGCAGCGTTGAGACTGGGAAATTTAACACATGTGCCCTGCATGGCACATGTGTTAAATTTAATAGTCCAACGTTTTGTCTCCAAGTACCCAGGATTCCAGGACGTTCTCACCCAGTCCAGAAAGGTGTCGGCCCATTTCAGACGTTCCTACACAGCCATGGCACGCCTTGCTGACATTCAGCAGCGCTACAACATGCCAGTCAGGCGTTTGATTTCTGACAGCCAGACTCGCTGGAATTCAACGCTCCTTATGTTGGAACGTCTGCTGCAACAACAAAGGGCCGTCAACGAGTACCTTTTTGAACTGGGTGGTAGGACTGGATCTGCAGAGCTGGGGATTTTTTTCCCCCGTTACTGGGTGCTTATGCGCGATGCCTGCAGGCTCATGCGACCTTTTGAAGAGGTGACAAATATGGTCAGTCGCACCGAAGGCACCATCAGCGACCTAATACCCTTCGCTTTCTTCCTGGAGCGTGCCGTGCGACGAGTGACAGATGAGGCTGTAGACCAGCGTGACGAGGAGCTGGAAGCGCACGATTTATGGTCGCAATCACCAGAACGAACCCAGGCACCTGCTGCAACGCAGGGAGAGGTGCCAGAAGTGGAGTCAGAGGAGGAAGGTGGCTTTGTGGAGGAGGAGGAGGAGGACCAACAGGAGCAGGCTTCCCAGGGGGCTAGTGGTGACCTTTTGGGGACCCCTGGTCTTGTACGTGGCTGGGGGGAGGAGACCGTGGATGATGCAGTCCTTGATAATGAGGAAGCGGAGATGGATAGCTCTGCATCCAACCTTGTGAGAATGGGGTCTTTCATGCTGGCATGCCTGTTGAAGGACCCCCGTATCAAGAGGCTTAAGGAGAAGGACCTGTACTGGGTCGCAACGCTACTAGACCCTCGGTACAAGCATAAAGTGTCAGAAATGTTACCAACATACCACAAGTCCGAAAAGATGCGGCATTTACAAACCAGCCTGCAAAACATGTTGTACAATGCTTTTAAGGGTGATGTCACTTCAGGAACTCATCAACATTCCAGGGGCAGAGGTGCCAGTAATCCTGCCACGAGCACACCTGCAAGGACAAAGCCCTTTGGCCGGTCTGTAACGTCAGACATGCAAATGTTTTTCTGTCCAAGGCAGCGCCACAACCCTTCGGGATCCACCCTCAAAGAACGCCTCGACCGGCAGGTAGCGGACTACCTGGCATTAACTGCAGATATCGACACTCTGAGGAGCGATGAACCCCTGGACTACTGGGTGCGCAGGCTTGATCTGTGGCCAGAGCTGTCACAATTTGCCATGAACCTCTTGTCTTGCCCAGCCTCAAGTGTGCTCTCAGAAAGGACCTTCAGTGCAGCAGGAGGGATTGTAACTGAGAAGAGAACTCGCCTAGGTCACAAAAGTGTCGATTACCTGACCTTTATTAAAATGAATGAGGGGTGGATCTCGGAGGGTTACTGCACGCCGGAAGACTTGTTCTGACTTCTATGCAGCTGTCCTTCTCTTCAAGCCTCATGACTCCACACACAGCTGTCCTTTAGCGTCCTCCTCCCTCCGCCACCGTTACAAACTAGGGTGCAAACCCTACTGGTTTAATTTTTTCTGGCCTCTGTGCTTCAGTGGCTGCAACCAAAAAAACTGGGCAAACAATGTCTACAAGGTCAACGTATGGCGAAAAATGACTATTTTCAGCATTTATATGGCATATTTTTTCTGGCAACTGTGCTTCAGTGGCTGCGTCCAAAAAAATGCATATTTTCTGCATTTATATGGCATAATTTTTCTGGCCTCTGTGCTTCAGTGGCTGCAACCAAAAAAATGCATATTTTCTGCATTTATATGGCATAATTTTTCTGGCCTCTGTGCTTCAGTGGCTGCAACCAAAAAAATGCATATTTTCTGCATTTATATGGCATAATTTTTCTGGCCTCTGTGCTTCAGTGGCTGCAACCAAAAAAATTTATATTTTCAGCATTTATATGGCATAATTTTTCTGGCAACTGTGCTTCAGTGGCTGCGACCAAAAAAATGACTATTTTCAGCATTTCTATGGCATATTTTTTCTGGCCTCTGTGCTTGAGTGGCTGCGGCCAAAAAAACTGGGCAAACAATGCCTACAAGGTCAACGTCGTTGACCTTGTAGGCATTGTTTGCCCAGTTTTTTTGGCCGCAGCCACTCAAGCACAGAGGCCAGAAAAAATATGCCATAGAAATGCTGAAAATAGTCATTTTTTGCCATACCTTGACTCAACGTATATGGCAAAAAATTTATATTTTCAGCATTTATATGGCATATTTTTTCTGGCAACTGTGCTTCAGTGGCTGCGACCAAGAAAACTGGGCAAACAATGCCTACAAGGTCAACGTATGGCAAAAAATGACTATTTTCAGCATTTATATGGCATATTTTTTCTGGCCTCTGTGCTTCAGTGGCTGCAACCAAAAAAATTTATATTTTCAGCATTTATATGGCATAATTTTTCTGGCCTCTGTGCTTCAGTGGCTGCAACCAAAAAAATTTATATTTTCAGCATTTATATGGCATATTTTTTCTGGCAACTGTGCTTCAGTGGCTGCGTCCAAAAAAACTGGGCAAACAATGTCTACAAGGTCAACGTATGGCGAAAAATGACTATTTTCAGCATTTATATGGCATATTTTTTCTGGCAACTGTGCTTCAGTGGCTGCGTCCAAAAAAACTGGGCAAACAATGCCTACAAGGTCAACGTATGGCAGTTGTTTAAAGAGAACAGTAGATTACTAGCCAGCAAAGCTACCTAAGCTAAAATGTCCCTCAAATCCCTGCAGACTTCTGTCCCTCCAATACAGAGCAGTATCACACAGATTACTAGCCAGCAAACTTACTATCATCTGTCCCTGAAATCACTAACAGCTCTCGCCCTACACTATCTCTTCCAAGCACACACAGGCAGATTTTTCAGATACATTTTTGCCCTTGATCCCCCTCTGGCATGCCACTGTCCAGGTCGTTGCACCCTTTAAACAACTTTAAAATCATTTTTCTGGCCAGAAATGTCTTTTGTAGATGTTAAAGTTCGCCTTCCCATTGAAGTCTATGGGGTTCGCGAACCGTTCGCGAACCGCTCGCAATTTTGCGCAAGTTCGCGAATATGTTCGCGAACTTTTTTTCCGACGTTCGCTACATCCCTAATCCTGTACATGAACTTCTAATTTTGCAAAAAGTTTTAAACTCAGCTTTTCAGTTCAACAAATAGATTTTGTAAAAGGAACCGCACTGATACCAACTATTTCAAAAGTTAAACTTGTTTAAATGCATTCCCATGAGCGCATCTGACAGATCACTTTTACTCATAATGTGATGTATTTTGTACTAGCAGCCAGTTGTGGCCCATTAACTGCAGCTTATGGCTGTGTGGCACAAATGAAGATAAATCACTTGAAAAAGAGTGATGTATTTCTTGTCGTATGCAATACAAAATATACCTTTAATATATGAGTCACTGTAAATGTCAGTATAGTAATTAGTTGTAAATTAAGAACAGTGCATTAATGAAATGCTTTGAGCAATAATCAAACAGAGGTGATATCAGAACTGTTTTGAGGGGTTAAAGGAGAAGGAGACCCTTACATGAAGTTTGGTGTCCCTGGTGAGCCTCACTCATGAACCCTAGTTGCTAGCCCCCACATTTAGAAGAAGCAGAGGAGAACAGTGGAGTTCACGGGTGTCATCTTGCCCACTTCATCTGCAGCTGTAAGTGATTGCTGATGCTGAACATGAGCAGCTGAAGCCAATCATAGGATCAACTGTGTATTCACATCAGCAATCACTTAGAGCAGAAGATGCAAGCTGGGGCAATTGGTGAGGGGGCTCTCTTTTAATGTAAGGGTTTCTCCTTTAACAGCAATTCTGCTCAAAGAAACTTCCAGGGTCTTCCTGGGCCACGTTGTAAGAAGGTGTTTATTGTAAATGTGTGGTTGTGTAACCAAAGTGTGTAACTATTGTTATGGGATATTGCTAATTGCTATGCTAACTAGGTGGAAGGTGTAATATAGTAAGTTGTACCAGTTGTTATTATGTAACCCCTTTTTGGCCACTCCCCCTGTGCCAAAGGTTATACATCACATATGTCTTACCCTTTACGGGTCCTGAGTCCCCTTTGCTAAGTGAAATAGTACTGGAATTACCTCTTATGACAATGCCTCCACCTGATGGGATCCGGGAATATACCTGTGGGTGGTTCCATTAGGAAAACAATAAGCAAACACACCAAGTGCTGTATAACAAATATAAACTGCAGGAAAACAATAAAGTAAATATGCATTTACATATTAAAAACCCACTACCCTGGAAATATCTGCAGTCCAATCCTGGCACCTTTGTGCCAGGCAAAGTCCCACACTCCACTACCGGTGGACAAAGAGTCTCAGTCCCTTTTCACCAAAGAGCTTTTAACTTTCCCCAGGTAGCACTAACTGCCCAAATACCTCTCTGGCTGGACAGAGGTAATTTGTTCCCACATGGCAGGCACACAAACAACACATGTATCTGTACAGGGACACATGCTGGATCCTTTCTTTCTCTACCCTCCCTTGGGCACAACACACCCGGGGATTCACTCAGATGGAAAGGCTCCTCCAGAGCTGGAATAGGCATCCACAGTATTGAAATCCATTCAGCAAAGCACACTCACAGCTTGCTTTATATGCATTGCATAGCTCCCAGCACTCTCCATAGTGCAAGCACACAAAGTCCTTCTCTGCTGAACTATGGCTCCCAGCACTCTCCATAGTGCAGGCACATAAAAGTCAATCCAAGCTCTAAACCTGCATGGTTGAGCTTACCAGGCTTTGGAGCACTCTACCCCAGGCCTGCAGGGCTCTCAAACTCTTTTAAAGCCTCTACATCTGGAAGCAGTTCTTTATCACTCTGTCCTCAGTGAAGTAGAAATCAGAAATGGCTGTGAGCACATGGCTCTAACTATATCAACTAGTTGCGCAGCAATGACACCTTGTGACACCCTCCGGTATCTGCCAGACACACTACACAGGGACAAGGGCTCCTGCCCCTCCCTTCACTCTAAGTTCAACCTGTAGCTGGATAGGCAGGGGATTCCCCACCATGTGGTTTCAGACTGTAGGGGAATTAACCCTATGAATCCCTACAATTACTTTCAGTCAACAGTTCTGCTTTGAGGAAGGGAAACCCCTTGAGTAGATTGCAGAGCAGGATTCCCTCAGGTTCTGTAGGAAGGGTATATAAGGGGGGGGATTGGTCACTTCCTCTTTAAATGGTGTTTGAAGATAAGAGTGAATGATGCTAGAGAGCCTGAGATCAGATATCTTGGGGAGGAAGCAAGGTGAAGCATATAGTTTGGTTAGCTAGTGGTAGGCCAGATCTTTGTAGCTCACTGTAGGTGATGAGAGGTAGAGGTAGGCCTGCTAGTTCAGCAGCTGACACACCACTGAGAGTGAAGGGAGGGTTCTGCATCCAAGTGCACAGACAAACTCTATCCATAATGAACTTCTGTTTCTCTTTAAGAAGGGTCAGAACTGTAAGTCAAAACAAAGGGTAGAAGGGAGGGGATGTGCACTGGTAATCTAAATATCTACCTTTCAAGGACTAAACATGGAGTAGATTCAATTTCGCTGTTTAGCTCAAGAAATAACAAAAAACAAATATTTTTTGATTAAAACAAAAGGCAAAAGTAGAACTTCATTACACTCCTGTTCAACAAGGGGGTTTATTGCCCCTTTAATTAATACAATTCTACAGAGGGACCAATACAAATGAATCAGCATTAGCTGCATCTGTAGAATCCATATTAGGAACAGCAGCTCCCAGACTATTTAAGGCTTTATGGGAGTGGAAGGAACAATTAGTACCTACACCATAGGTGGGAGGCCCTGACTCTGAAGCTAATACAGCAGATGAAGCCACAGGGATAACACTTAATCAGCAAGCTTTAAAAAAAATCTACTGTCTATCTGCTCTTCCCGGTGGGTTTATGCACTTTAGTGTGATAAAAAGTATAGATTCATGCCTGATATTTGCCATAAACATAATAAGACACTGTTCCATGTGCTGTAAGCGATACCCTGCAGTCACTTCAATCCCAGTATTTCTAATGACTTCACTTCAGCAGTTCAGAGAGTCAAAGATAATCAGAAAGGAATTAAGGTTTAATTCATTTAAATTCCTTTCCGCCGCTTCCAGTACTGTTTTTGCCAGCATTAAGCAAAATAGATGGCATCAGTCCAGGTTTTCATCTTCATTTAGAGTATATTTAAGCAGAATTCATTATCTGACATATTTCCATTCCCCAGTTATTGTGGCAACTCAGTAATACCGCAGAAAATTTCAACTAATATTTTCTTTTAATACAGTAACTAAATATTTGACCACAGTTTCGTTACCTATTCAATTAAAAAAACACTAAGCTTTACTAAATGGTTTATAAATCTGTTTCTCATTTAATGGTTTAATGAGGAGTTTCTCATCCTAACATTATTTTTCTGGCTACAACCAACACAATTATATTCTGAGTCCCTGACTGATTTCTCCTGCTCTGATTGGCTAATCCAGCCGGAGCCAGCAATTTATAATGCACTGCAGCACGGTTAATAGGTTTGCAATAGGGAAAATGAAAAGATAAGGAAGTGCTCTTTATACATGAAAAAATAATAAAACCTATTTGTGGGTGGATTATTTCTAATAACACTACTTCCCATTAAAAGTAACTGCTGCCAGTACTTAGAGAATAAAAATATAAAACATGCATGTTGCACATAGTATAAATAGAATTATACTCAGCTGGTCTTGATATGACAATTTAAATGCTTCCTTTCCTTTTCACAAAGCCATACAATTAATAACACAATAGTTTTATTATCATCCTCTTCAACTTCTTGTTCTATACTTGTGACATGTTTATTCTGTGTACAGATGTACTAATTGCTGAAGTTTTATCAATGATTATAGCAAAAGTCTTTGTAATTGAAATATCAGTTATTTGACTGGGGATAACAATATGTTATCTATCAAACCCCCATATGTAATAAAAGACACTAAATTTGCCCAGGAGCAGTAACCCATAGCAACCAATAAGATGTTTGCATTTAAACAGATGACCAGTAAATACTACCTGCTATTACATAGAGTTATCCACAAGCAGTGAGCAGTTTATGAAGACATTACAATTGTTGAAGTTTCCAGGGTGCTAGCTTTGACATCTGTGGGATCCCATCTCTTACCCATGTCTCTCGCTGGCCTGGATTAATTAAAAAAAAAATCCTACTGATTCTCAAAATGTATTGGATACAATCTAATCTCAATAAATCCGTCTACTCTGGAATATGGCAAAGTTATTCCTGAATCTTAGAATAAATGTTAAGTACCATACACTATGTGCGGACCACACAACGTGTATTTACTTAACTGAGCTCTACAGTTACATGAGTTGAGTTCATGGCTGAGCAAAGTTAATCCCATGACCATTATAACAGCAAGTTATGGAACACAAGCGTTTGATCTAAAACTTAAATTCTCTTGCAACTTTTCTTGCAGAAGACTTCTTTGAACTTGTCTATTTGATCTTTGATGTTATTATATCTTTTACACAATTTTATGTTAAATAGTTAATTTCAACTGAAAAGTAAGACAATAGTCCAAAAAATTCAACATCTCCAAAATGATACATTCCATTACTGTAGCCCTGGATATTATTAGTTATCCAAGCCACTCGTAAAGGCATTAATATAATGTCCCATCACAACCTCACTGTCCACACTGTAAAGAATCATTTGTGCTGCTTCGAGTTTTCAAATTTTTGTTTTTGGTCAAAACATTTTTGGGTTAAAAAAAACTGTTTCCAAGATTTTTTTCTAAAAACTAATTTTTCAAGATTTATTATACCCTGACCCTGGAAATAGCTTGAATCTGAAAATAAACCATCTAAAACCTTTCAAGATCATGTTGAAGTCAATGGCAGAGGCCCCTTGAACCATTTGAAGATGTTAATAGATTGCATGATATTCTAGGTTTTTTCAGAGGTTCTGCACGAAAACTTGAATGATTCTAGCCATTCTAGCTTTTTTTTCACTGAAAAGTCGATTAATTCAAGTTTTCTAGTTTCACAACTTGAGCGGGCAGAATCAAGTTTTCTCCTCAATAAGATACCATTCAAGTTGTGAGTTCATTCGAGGTATATTGTAAAAAAACTCCTTTGATAAATAACCCCCTAATGTAGCACTCTGCAGTGTGTGTGTGTGTGTATATATATATATATATATATATATATATATATATATATATATATATATATATATATACTCCTGGCGCACACCATGATTTGATATAGAAAAATTAAAAATTCATAATTTTATTTAATACAGTAAAAGACGGCCAACGTTTTGGTCTCCATCTCAGACCTTTATCAAGACCATTAAGACACTTAAATATATATATATATATATATATATATATATATATATATATATATATATATACACATTCAACTTCCTCAGCCCTCCAAAGGTATAAAGTGGAATAAATACATTTTAGGAGAAAAAGTGAATTACTAACCATACAGACACAGAGATACCTGCATTCGGTTGAAAAAAAAACAATACATTTGGTTTTCAAATATTTTATTTGATTTTCACAATAAACAATAAAAATCAATATGACCACAAATAAAATGCAGACTAAGAAGATGTGCTGCAATTAATACAATGCCATGCTATTCAAAATGAATAACTTTCAATGAGAAGAAATACATAAAAGAAACTAACTAAAACTACAGTAACTAAGCCAGTGGATGCAAAGATCATAAAAGAAAAGAAAGAAAAAAGCCCATTGTCCTGGGGAATGTCAGATCACCCAACATACCATCATTTTACAATTGAAGGAACTGAAATATTTAACTTGGAGTACTGGAGCCACAATCTCAAAGTAAGGAGACCATATAAGTCTAAACGACTCTCTGGAATTATTTCCTTTTGTTTTTACTAATAAATCTTCCTGCCAACTAACCTGGTTAATGTAAGAAATGATGGCTGACAATTAGAGGGCTTTTTTTTGTAGCCAATAATTAAATTAAACCTTCCTGGAGGCAGCCAAAAATAAGGTTTTCAATTTTTTACTCTCTTGGGACATCGATTTTATATTAAAAATTGAAGAAAGCCTATTCTCATCTAGATGCAATAAAGCAAAACCTGGAGCTAATTGAATTTTTATTAAAGATACATTTGGTCACAAAGGATGTACAAACGTTTATAAGCCGACATGCCCCATCAATGCAGTGTCCATTGCATCAGTCCTGAACTAGTTTAAAATATATGTATCCACATCTGCTGCTTAACCCTCTTAAATGACGAGCTATTGGACAGCTCAATTGATACAACTGAAGAGAATCACGCCTTTCCTTTTTATATTGATCTTTCTTCTTGCTTTTATAAGACTATCACTAAGGCCATTAACAATTTGTTTATAGGCCTAAACAGCTCAACAACACTATGGGGATTATTTATCAAAGGTAAGAAAAATGTTGATAATTTTTGGTAGTCCAACCAAATCTGTATTGGATTTTTTATCAATACATTTTTCCTGTGCAGGAAAAAAACTCGAAAAAATCATGAAACAATTAGAATTGGACAAATTTTTCAGGCCAAAAACAGACAAAAAATACTTTTTTAGGATTTTTACCTGAAAACCACAATATCTTTGGATTATTGCATGAAACCCAGCACAGATCAGGATCTTCAGACTTCTCCCATTGACTTCTACATGAAGTCTGAGTTGGAGTACTTTTTTATTTGGACTTTTAACACCCTCTGAGTTAAATCAGTTCTGAAAAATTCGACTAAATTTGAAAATTTCCACAAAAAATTTGGATTTTATAGCAAAAACAACTTGAATTTTTCGAGTTTTTGACAGTGGGACTTCCTGATATTTGATTACAGTAGAATCAGTGGCGGAACTACCGGGGGAGCTGGGGGTGCGAGCAGGCCAGGGCCCGCACCCCCTCAGGGCCCCCCGGCAGTCCGTTCGCCGCTGAAAATGCCTGCAAATGCGGCCGTACGGAGGGGGCGGGGTCCGGCTGTGTGTCAAGCACCAGGGCCCGCCCACCTCTAGGATCGCCACTGAGTAGAATTGCTACTGTAATCTGTAATGATTGGAAGTCTGTATGCCTACTTTGAGGAGTGGGTGTGATGGGCTAATTTATTCACCAGGCCATGAATTTACTGCAAATTTCCACGTTTCGCCACCAGCATATAAATTTGCGAAATTGCAGCAATATTTTTATTTTGACGCCGGCCCCACACCCATTGACTTTAATGCAAGTGGAACAAATAGGCGCTTCAAATTGTCGATGGCGTCGGAATTGTCACCCGCGTCAATTTTTGACGCCGGCATCAAAACTTGCATTCCCCAAATTTTTTACCGAAGCGCAGCGAGACAAATTCGCCCATCATTAGTTAAAACTGCACAAGGTTGCTCCTGGCTATGGCAAACACATTAAAGTATATAAAGTCACAGTGACGACTTAAAATTTCTTTTCAGAGATAAAAAATAAATTTATCAACTGTTAAAGATAAGAGTCGTGGCACTTTAACAACCTTATTCTGGTTGACATAGAAAGAAGAGAGCTTGACAAGGCCTGTTTGGAATGATGTGTTCTGGAGAGTTAACTAGAGTAAAGGGAAAGTTGTGCAAGGGATGTCTTGTCGTTGCCTTGTCAGTGCACTTGCTGCTCTTGCAAAGCTACATTTTCTTGTTTTTTGCTATTTTGTTGAAAAGTCCTTGATGTTTCTGCCCTGCGACTGTACTGTGCCTGCTGCTTATTTTCCTCCCCGGAATGAATTTCCACGCTTCAGCCATCACCTCACACATCCTAATGACAGAGTTTGGAGGATTATTGTGCTGATCTAACTAAGCCGTGGATGAGAAAGTGGAAATTTGTTTTCTGAGAACGTATTAAATCCGGCACGACAGCACAAAGAGCCAAGGGAAGCAAATCACAGAGAATCTGCCCTTTCAAGTCAACTTTGCTGTTTGCTGTCATTTGCAGGCAGATATATTGTGGCTGTTGCTTTGCTGATTCTTTGCATGTTTACTTGCACCGTCTGTATCATTTTTCTATTTGTCACGTCAAACGGCATCTCTTTGTTTACAGCGAGAGAAATGGCCTGCCAAACTGCTATAAAAAGCGCAGCCCAACTAATTCCCATTGTGTTTCAATGTATTTATCAAAAGAAGTTGGAAGGGGAATATTGTGCTAACATGTTTTAGGGGGATGTGGCAATTATTACAGTAAGGAATCATATATCCAAACTCTTATTAACCATTAAAGTGTCATTTGCAGAAACAAACTGCCATGTGTGAGCGCATTTTTCCCTAAAGTCGTAACCGAGGGTGCATGCTAATAGGCATATTTCTCAACATTTGACTTTGTGTTATGTTACAGGTTTGTTCTACTTTGAATAAATTGTTATATAATTATTTATTAAAACATTAGAATAGAAAAAAATATGACTAGCTCAAATTTTTACAAAGAGTTGAAAATGTTTTAAAAACCTTTATTGAATAAAAATACATTATAATTGCCATAGACTAGGGTTGAGTAAAATATTTTGGGGCAAAAAAACACACAGAGGCGACTGTATAGTAAAAAAAAATGTTGCGTGAAAAACCACCCATTGACTTCAATGCATTTCACCCATCACTACCATAGACAGCTCCCAGGGTTGGACTGGTCCAGTGGGATACCGGGGAAAAACACGGTGGGTCCTGCCACTCATGGGCCTCCACCGGCCCAGACCCGCACCCCGATCGGGTGAAACTGAAAAAAAATCTGTGCGGCATGCTGATGTTCATGCATGCGCTCTCTATGTGCTGCTATTTATGCATGCATGCAGCGGCCCAGCGTTTGCACACACGTGGCGTATCCGTTTTTGTGCAAGGTTTGAAACGTGGTGGGCCCCAAATGCGCCAGTCCAATGCTGACAGCTCTTATTGACTTCTACATGAACTCAGCAGGTTTTAGCAAATTTTTACATTCCAGCTTTACAAATTGTACATACCAGTTTTTCTTAGCATAATTTCGAGTTCATGAGTTTTAGTGCAAAAACTTTGTTGAAAAAATACAAAATTTGAATGTTGCTAAATCTTCCCCGAACTTGTGACAGTGGCAACTTGCACAAGAGACGCCAATATAGATCCAAATTAACTTTGTTTAGGAACTCAAATCTTGGGATAAATGCAATTTCAACAACATTTGTGTTGCAATTGTGTAACTTCTTGTGTGCCTAAACGTTTGATTGAATCGGCACAAGTCAGTTGCAGCTATTCGGGCATCCGGAGCATGCACTTGCAAATAATTCATGAGAACAGGCAATACAGGCACATAAGTGCTGCCACCAATTGCTAGAGCATGTATTGGCTCAAAAATCATTGAGAATCAGACTCAATTTTGATCTCTATTGTACTTGCCCATGTGACAGTAAACAAAACTTTAGTAACTTGAACATGCCAATATTAGGATAATATATTACACAGCCTTTAATGTTTTTTTGTTGAGTCATTTTATCACTGACAGCAATAACACTGATTGATATGTCTCATTTTCTGAGATCTACCCCCGCATTTCATTTTCTGGACCCAAGAGAAATAAATTCTTAGCACTGAAAAGTCTTGCCGTGCATTTCTCCTTACTTCTCTGTGATCCATTTGAGCTTTAGCAGAGGTGCACAGTACATGGGATGAAACCGTTACGAGTTTCCTAATAAAAGTGAGAGATTGAACGCGTGGGTGCTGAGAACAAAAGGAACTTTCTGACCTTCAAAGCACAGCGAAATTTGTATTCCTATTTAATGGGTATGAGTTGCAATTTATATAATGTATACTGTAGTTTTCAATTCTTTCGCATTTTAAAAACCCACTGATTAATAAGTATTGATGAGCGAATTTTTTTGCCAGCCGTGGATTTGCGAAGAAATTCTGCATTTCACCATCTGCAAATTTTTACTTGAAACTGCAGCAAAAATTTGCAGCAGAACAATGCGCCGCGACAAAAATGTTGCTGAGACAAAAAAGTTGCCATTAGAAAAAACGTCCATTGACTTTAATGCATTTGGACAAAAAAGTTGCAGCAACAAAAAACAGTTGCCACAACCCCATTGCCGTGTAAAAAATTGTCACGCGTAAAAAATTTTTGATGCCCATTGATTTCAATGTGTTTCATTAACTTTTCATCGTTCTGCAAATTTTTTCACAATTTCGCAATTTCGTCAGTGGGACTTGGCTTTTACTATTGAGTGATGTTCTTAGATCTACCAGGCAGCTGTTATCTTGTGTTAGGGAGCTGTTATCTGGTTACCTTCCCATTGTTCTGTTGTTAGGCTGCTGGGCGGGGGGGGGAAGGGAGTACTCCAACTTGCAGTACAACAGTAAAGAGTGACTGAAGTTTATCAGAGCACAAGTCACATGACTGGGGGAAGCTGGGAAACTGACAAAACGTCTAGCCCCATGTCAGATTTAAAAATTGAATATAACAAAATCTGTTTGGTCTTTTAAAAAATGGATTTCCGTGCAGAATTCTGCTGGAGCAGCTCTATTAACTGATGCGTTTTAAAAAAACATGTTTACCCATGACAGTATCCCTTTAGAGGGACAGTACATGACAAATTTAAAAATTCAAATTTCTAATTTTTTTTAAACTTGAATTGAATTTGGACTATTCCAAAATAAACTCAAAATTTGCATGTCAAAATTTGAATTTCCAATTCAACCCTTGATAAATTGTGATTACAGTGAGTGCTACCAAAAAGTAAATCAATTGGTGGGATTGCATAATGTACTGTGACAAGTCTAGCATGCAGAAATTAAAGGACAAGGAAAAATAGAATAAGGCTAGAAATGCTGTGTTTTGTATACCAAACATAAGCATGAACTTACTACACCAGAAGCCTAATCAAACAAATGATTTATGCTTTCATTTGGCCACAGGGGGCTGTCATCTTGTAACTTTTTTAAACATCTTTGCAAGACCAAGACATGCACATGCTCAGTGTGGTCTGGGCTGCTTAGGGATCGAAATAAATAAAGGTGCTTGAATTCTGCATGGCTGGGAAGTAAGGCGGGGGCTCCCCCTGCTGTTCATTAAGTTAGGGACCATCTGACAATTCCTATCCACAGCAGTAAATGAAGGGAGAATTTCACTGCATACAGTCAGGTTTCTTATACAAATGGTACACATTTTTTTATTAAAGTATATTGGAGATAGGTTTCTTTTTCATTCAAGAAAGTAAAAATGGGATTTTATTTATTTGCCTTTCCTTGTCCTTTAAGAGAGGATCCTTACATGAATATTACTTATTGCTGATTGACAGACACCGGGGAGTAGCTCCCTATTTGGTAGCTATTTTCTGTTTGTAAATTCATCTTGGTGAGACAAAAAATTCTATCAATCAATTTTAAATTTCTATGCTTTACAACAGATATTTTCTAAACTGTTTTTATACACTCTACTTTAATAGTGACTTAATCATTAATACTTTATTACCTTAATATTGCATATCTCCCAACATTTTAAAACCAGAAAGTAGGACAAAAAGTTATGCTGTTTTTAGTTTTGGACTATGCCCAATTTGTGGCCCCCTAAATACCACATCCATTTTACAAAATGTGGCAGGTTATGAAAAGTCTGAACACATTTCTGGGGTTTTAGGGTGCATGTTTTGCTAATGAAGGGGAATTTCCCTTTAAGCTGCTTAAGTCTTAGTTTCCCCAAGAGACCTGCTTATCTTAGATAGTTACAATTGTATCTTTGCTTATCTTATTAGTTACAATTGTATTTAAGCACAGGTACTGAGTATTCTGGGCTCTCTGCCAAAAGGCCTCTTATTTAATTCAGTTTTAGAAACATTGCTTCTTTTTCTGGCTGTTCAGTGCAGGAGATCAAAAGAAACTTGGGACATTTCAGGAAGAATCAGGGACTGATGGCTGAGCTATCAAAATCAGAAATGTCCTGTGAAAAAAGGCAAAGTTGGGAGATATGATATAGCAATACCTCTTTTGCCAGCAAAACTCTTCAGTGAAACATGATAGAAACATTAGCCAACAATGGCCTTCCCCAGCAGAACTTTCTGCTGTGTTACTGACAGGAGCTTGCACTCTTTGGATTACCAATGTGTCATGCAACGCCAAGAGACAGGTGTTACTTGTGAGAGTTGCATGAATGGAGATGAGAAGTGTTGTGAGAATTTCTCTTACCAGTCAGTTGAGCTGAAGAAGCTGCTCAGATGAGTTGTGAAAAGTCCTCAATGATAACTCAGCAAGTCCAGTTGCTCTAGATTTACGTATACTAGATATACCATGACCCATATACCCTGACCTTGTGCCAGACTAAGCATAAAAGAATCCAGAGCTACAGCAGTCCTATATAAATTACTGTATCACACCCCACATTGGCCTACTAGAGAATCACAAAAGATGTATTTTTCTATAGATGCACTTATCCATTCTAGCAGATTCAATATGATGCTAAACACAAAAGGTCCCCTAAGGAATTGAAGTGAGCAGATGTTTGGGCACTGTTTACTAGGGATGTAGCGAACTGTTCGCCGGTGAACTAGTTTGCGCGAACTTCGACTGTTCGCGTCCGCCGCAAGTTCGCGAACGTCGCGCGACGTTCGCCAATAGGCGTTCGCGTCAAAATCGTTCGACCATTCGAACATTTGATCGCTAAAATCGAACGATTTTCGTTCGAATCGAACGATCGAAGCCATTGGATTGAATGAAATCATTCGATCCAATGGCTTCGATCGTTCGATTCGAACGAAAATCGTTCGATCGAACGATTAAAATCCTTCGATCGTTCGAATCGAACGATTTTCGGATGTTCGAAGTTCGCGAACTGTTCGCGAACTGTTCGCATTTTTTGCCGGTGTTCGTGAACGGAGTTCGCGAACACATTGTCGGCGGTTCGCTACATCCCTACTGTTTACTCTATATTTAAACAATAGAAATAGCTAAAGAAGTAAAAGTATCTGGAACAGCCCCATCTTATAATTTAAATAAACAAGGTAGAGAGAAAAAGGGGCTGAAAGGTGCAGCAGAGTCCTTTACTGACCCTATGCCCAAGCATTAAAACCCTCTTGCTTGACAGTGCTGAATTCTGCATTTTGCACCAGATTCTGAATCTGAGAAGTGATGCAAATTTCCACCCTTATTGCTCTATTACCCCCTGGGGAAATAGTCAATGATTCCCAATATGTAATTAGACTATTTCTGTTTTACTTACAGGTCAACTATCTTTCCAATTTGCTCACTGTAGTGATGTTTTGCTGTTAAAAATACATTTCCATTAAACTCTGAAATAAAGGGGGAGGTGTCCAAAGACAGGCAGATAATAGTGCCTACAGACCAAGTCAGCAGCTTATTGGTCCGTGTGTAGGGCCCTCCGACAGGCTTCCCCAATCTACATCTGCCTGAGAGTCAGCCAGATGTCGATCGGGCAAAGCTTAAAAACCCATTGGATCACAGACCGCATCTGTCTGTTGATGCAGCCCCGCAATCCAAACACCCATACACCTTTCATTATGATCCGATCCGGATCAGCCCGATATTGCCCACATCAAGATGGGCATATGCGGGAGAGATCCGCTCGTTTTGTGACATCGCCAAACAAGCAACCGTTGCCAATTACAAACACCATGTTACATTTTGGGCTAAAGTGTCATATTCTCTCTGCCTGTCTAACTCTGCCTGTGTGTGCCATACTCAACCTATTCAACTCTGCCTGTGTATGTCATACTCTGCCTGTCCAATTCTGCCTGTGTGTACCATACTCTGCCTGCCCTACATTGCCTTTGTGTATCATACTCTGCCTGTCCAACTCTGTGTGCAATACTCTGCCAGTGTGTGCCATACTCTACCTGCCCTACTTTGTCAGTGTGTGCCATACTCTGCCAGTATGTGCCATACTCAGTCTGCCTATATGTGCCATACTCAGTCTGCCTATATGTGCCATATTCTGCCTGCCCTTTGCGGCTTGTGTACTCTGCCTGATCTGTGTGTGCCATGCTCTGTCTGTGGTAGGTCAACCTGGTGTGTGGGGGGGGTATTAGCATTTGAAAAATACTTGTTAGGAGTTCCCAAGGTGTTTAATCATGTGCTGGGTGTTGCTGTTTTATCCACAGGGGAGGATGAGGCATTTGGATTTACGCATTACTTTTTTCACATGTGAGTGGTAAGTGATATCCCTGCAGTTACCATTTAGTTTTTTGATGTTTTACCACCATTTATGTGGGTATCGTCTTAACAATTCTTGTGATAACATGGGTGTGGTTTAAAGTGAGTGTGGGTAGAAAGGGGGAGTGGTCAACAGTGGCTTCAATTGTTGGCCCTCCCCCACATAGACTGGCCCCGCATAGTTCCGTCCCTCGGTACCACAGAAGTTGGACAGCACTGCTCTAGTTTATGTTGTGGGCATTGTGAGTGATCTTGGGTAGAACTATGTACAATCGATCATTTCCACTCCAAGGCATCATGCCCATTACTTACCAGCCCCATTCAAATGAATTAGCGTAACTAGAAGAGGATGTTTCTGTTGTGCTTTTGCCTGAGATTCTGTAATTGTGTGTTGATGAGAAGGACTTGGAAGGAAATGGATTTGTTACTTTATTAACATACTCTGCTTGGATCAACAAAGTTTGTAAACATTTCCCAGGAGACTGGGTGTTGGCAAAAGAAAACTTTGTATGCAGCTTAAACCGTTTGACTTTGGGTAAATGAAAATCATTTTACATTTTACTCCGTGGCACCCTTTTATTATTTCACACAAAGGAGCAATTCTGGTTAAATTAATTTGCTGTATTTTCATGTAACTGTTTAATTAAAATAAAGGTAAAAAAAGAAATGGGATGAAATATACAGTATTTACAATCTGCAGAAGAACAGAAGTGAGAGACTGAATTAAGAATGATTAGCCAAGGTGTAGAAATAAAAGAACATTGAAACTAAGTGTACTAATCATTTTCTAACCAATCAGTTTTGTTGTCAGGAATATAATGGCTGTACAAATGCTTTTAGGCTATGCAAACCCGGGTTTATCCTACTAAATTATTAGTTGTATATACTTTCACCTTATTTTAAATCACATTTATCATATAAATATTTGCAGTTATTTTTTTCCAAACTTGAAAAAAAAATTTAATCTGCACAAATGACAAATTTCTTGGTCATTTATTAAAAACCCAGGGTTATTATTTAAATGTGGTGCCCCCTTTGATGTTATAACCATCTCCACTTTTCTGTGTTAGAACATTGTTGTTGGAATATCCTTCAGTTCAAGAGCTTTAAGTGAGATAGGGCACTGATGTTGGGTGATGATCAGGCTTGCACTTGGCAGTCCAACACATCCCTCTGTTGTTCACATGGGTTAAAGAGATGATTCACCTTTAAGTTAACTTTTAAGGGCAGGTTTATTAAGCGTCGAGTTGTTTTTTCCACGGAAATTAAAGTTGTATTTTTTGGTCAAAACTCACACTCATGATTCCAGCTTGTGCCATCTATATTACTCTTTCTAACATCAAAGTATTCTACCGTATAATGTATTTACTTTTTTAATCTTGGTTATAACCTCCGCATGCAAGTATTTAATACTACACTTTCTGCTGTTTTTCTTGCTACCCATTTCCCATTGATATCAATCCAGGTATTTGTATTGTCTGTGGCTCAAACCTTTACCACCTCTTTAGCTAACCTACAATAGGCTGGTGGCTTTCCCTGTCATCTAGCTGCAAAAACCCATGATAAATTCTCTATCCATTATAAAACGTGGCTTTACAGATCTGCAGTAGATTTTTCTCCCTTGAAGGGTATGTAAAACCCCAATGCTACAGCATGGTGACTCAGTGGGTAACACATCTACCTTAATGAGCTTGATTCCAGTTGGGGCATAATATGCAAAAGAGTTTGTATGTCCCCGTGTCTGCATGGGGTTCTGGTTTCCTTCTACTATCCAGGCAGGTTAATTGGCTTTAAATAAAACGGACCCTACTGTGATTGTGATAGGGACCTTAGATTGTAAGCTCCATTGGGTGGGGACTGATGTGAATTACATATCATCTCTGTAAGGAACCGGACCTTCACAGGCTTCAGCGTGCTAAACGTCCACCGCCATTCCATGCAGTGTATTCAAGTCTTGAATAGATGCAAAAGACAGAGCACCAAAGAGGACAGTTTAAAATTGTAAAAAAGTCAAAATTTATTTAGTAAGCATTAAAAACTCCAACATTACAGCAGCATTACAAAATTTGTCTACCTGCTTGACGCGTTTCTTGGCACTCGCCACTGCATCAGAAGCTGTCGGCAGCCTGCCTTCACCTCCCTTTAGTGTGCACTGACCCCGCCCACCACATTCAAAATTAACCCTATTATCTAATGTAGAGAATACTGTGTCATTTTGCTTTCGGTTAGGTTACAATGTAATCAAACATCAGAGGTGGTGGACTAAAAGAAGGAACTGGGTGTAATAAAAAGAATATGACAGATCTCTTGCTCCTGGTGTAAGAAAACAACATCCAGCAGAAAGAATATTCACTATTATTGTATCTGATTAATATTCTTTAACCGCACAATTCTTTATAATAAATCAAAAAGCAGCCAGTTGAAAAAGTATAGCGTTTTATTTCAACACCATAAAACCTTACTGTACAGATTCCATTTTCTCCCATACACCAAACAATATTTCAGCTTTGTGATGTTTATATACACTCCTATACAAAAAAAAACAGGTAACTACACAGAAACAGAAATGCAGAAAATACTATACACATGCTTAGAACTTAAGAATCCTTATAATCGCTTCTGCAACATGTTCTATTCACCTGACAGAGGACAATAACAATCCAAGGCTTTAAAGTGTCTCCCAAAACAGCCCTATCAACTTAAGTTACCCTCTTCAATAAATCTTAAGCAGCTTTATTCAACCGAATGAATCAGTTTAAAAAAAAAAAACAGAAAAACTCTGGACCAATAAGAATATAGGCTATCTTTTTCCAGTTGATGAGTTTCTCACTCCCCATGGATAAGAATAGTATCTAGAAAGAGATGAAGAGGAATTATTTGTCTTAGAAAAACACAACATACTGTACCGACTTGTAAGAGCAGTGGTGCAATGGCAGGGAGAGGTTTTGAGCTACACCTGAATAATGAATACTGTATTATGCATCTGCAATAATAATTCTGGGAAAAAAAAGAATAAAAAAAATTATAAAATGTTGAATTTCTGCACAGATTTTAGGAAATGCAGTCAGTTCAGTTACTGCTCAGTTACACAGAGCAAATGGAGAGGTACCTTCTTTAACCAAGAGAAAAACACATGGGGGTATACTTATCAAAGAGTGAAGTTAAAGATCTCCATAGTCCGCAGAGTGAAATATCGCCTCTCTCCATTCATTTCTATGGGATTTTTAAAGGCGTTTTTATCAAAGGGTGATAGTGAAAGTTCACCATTTGATAAATACGCCTTTAAAAATCCCATAGAAATGAATGGAGAGAGGCGATATTTCACTCTGCGGACTATGGAGATCTTTAACTTCACTCTTTGATAAATATGCCCCTTGGAGGGAAGTTCACAAACATGTCAAGAGAAAATGTTATTAAAAGGGGGTATTTTGTTCCAACTTTATTCTATCATTCTTTTTAACCTCTACCTACAGTTTTCCAAAAATGTCTTTTAAACATGGGCTTGGCTATTTTTGTCATATTTTCTACCTTTTTGAGAATTAGTTGTACCTACAACATTTTTACAGATATTTTTCATGCCAAAGTACCTCCACCAACGTAAATGTCTGGGAAAATGTTTATAAGTTTATTTGGCTTAAATCTGTACAGAACTGGCACACAAACAACATTTTCACAGTGCAATAATAACAATTGCTTACTGAGTGTATACAACACGTTTTATAAATTGGCAACATTAGGATAAATCCATAAAACTATAAGAAACCATCTGTGAATTTGTCGTGCTTACAACATTTCGACTTAATAGATAAAATGTCTGCTTCATGCTAAAAGTCCAGTATATAATCTGTCTGATTTAGTGCAGCTTGCCCTGGTAAAAGCTATTTTACAACAGTGTGCAATATGTTCTCCCTGTGATCAGGTACAAGTATATAATTAGTGATTTTTTTAATCAGCCATGTATTCGTGGCGAAATCCTGCATTTCGGCATCTGCAAATTTTTCCACAAAACTACGGCAAAAGTTTGTAGAGGAGAAGTTTACCGCAACAAAAAAGTGGCAGAGACAAAAATATCATAGACAAAATTTTATTCACCTTAAGAAAAAAACACCCATTGACTTTGCATTTGGACAAAAAAGTCGCCATAAGAAAAACACCCATTGACTTTAATGCATTTGGACAAAAAAGTCGCAGAGAAAAATAAAAGTTGCCACAAGACGACTTCGGAAAACTAAGCGATCCGACTGCCATCCCGCCGGCAATTTACATTCTAGCGGGAATGCAGGGGAGGCAGTTCGGGTAGATTAGTCACCCCAAAGAGGAGGATATTTGTTGCCGGGCGACTAATCCCCCGAATCGCAGTGTCTGTCTCTGCCTTAATGCATTTGCACAAAAAAGTCGCCATAAGAAAGACTACAATTGACTTTAATGCATTTGGCCAAAAAAGTTGCAGAGACAAATAAAAATGTTGCCACAAAAATTGCTGCGCGTGTAAAAAATTGTTGCGCGTGTAAAAAATTGTTGCGCGTATATATATTTTTTTGACACCCATTGTTTTCCAATTTTTTGGCATTTTCACACATTTTTTCCACAGTTTTGAGAATTTTTTCAACAAAGCGAAATGGGAAAGATTCGCTCAACACTAACTATTACTGATCTAGGCTTCTCTTGGCTTTGTGAGCTACAAGTAATTGCCTCCTCTGTTCCCTAATTATTTGGTTTAGCAAGTTTTTGCATCTTCTCAAGAAAATGTAATGTAGGAGCTTCGTTGTATAACTTCTAATGCCCCAGTACACTGCCCTTCTCTTATATTTGATAATGGGGCTGATGTCCAAGATACTGTAGCAGCATGTTCATCAGCTAAGAGAAAACATCCAGTTAACATAAAAAATACAGGTATGGGATCCCTTATCCGAAAACCCATTATCCAGAAAGATCAGTATTACAGGAAGGCAATTTTAAACAAATAATTCTATTTTTGTTTTCTAATTATTTTATTTCCCTTTTCTCTGTAATAATAATACATTTACAGAGATCCAAAAAAAAACCCTTATCCAAAAATCAGGGGGTACTGGAGCCAAGGGCCCATAGATAACAAAAGAGCAATTTGTGGACTCTGCATGGAGTTTTCAGTGGATACTGATTGAGGTTTTTTGATTTAGTTGGGCAGTAGCTGGGATGGATCAGGCTCTTTGTGAATTACTTGTGCCCCATTTTACTTGTTAGCAGCTCCCACGTCCCAGGGTGTTCAAGTGACCAGCAGGATAAATATTATGGGTCCCAACTTAATAGTATAGGGGCCACTTGATTAAAGATGGAGGCCATGCCTTCTATTAATTGAACTGAAGAATTTTCTCTTGAAATTTATTATAAATTCATGTTTGTCTTTTCTATCAAAGCAAAGAAACACTATTGCACAAAGAACTGATATGAAGCTAGTATGGAGATGTAAATGAGTTCATTAGGCTCGAGGAGGAGAAGAAATGTATAGGCAAAACAATATGTCATGTACAGGGAAACATTTGCAAATTACAAAATTCCTTCGCAGACATGCTGATTTGTATAAGCAAAGTAGGTAAAACTGTATTCATAGCTGTGTATGAAATCCCACTCAGTCTGCTAAGCAAAGAGATGCTTTTATTTCATAATGTAGATATTAAGAGGTTTCACATATCAATAAGATTTGACAAAGTAAATGTCACTTTATAAATATATTATTAAGCACATACCTTAGCTGGGATTCAAAATATTTGGTTTCCACATGGGTTTGTAGGATTTCAGGAGCAATTGGAGATAACCAAAAGTTAAAGAGGGCTCTGCCCAAACAAGTTTACTATCTAAAAATCCCAGCATACTTAAAGGAACAGTAACAACAACAAATTAAAATGTATTAAATCAATGAAAATATAATGTACTGTTGCTCTGCACTGGTACAACTGGTGCATTTGCTTCAGAAACTCTATTATAGTTTATATATATAAGCTGCTGTGTAGCCATGGGGGCAGCCATTCAAAGCTGAAAAAGGAGAAAAGGCACAGGATACACAACAGAGCACAGATAAACTCTGTAGTATACAATGGGATTCTTCAGAACTTTTATGTTATCTACGAAGTAGCCTGTGCTTGAATGGCTGCCTCATGGCTACACAACAGCTTGTTTATATAAACTGTAGTAGTCTTTCTGAAGCAAACACACCAATTTTATCAGAGCAGGTACATTATATTGTCATTAATTTTTGGTGTTACTGTCAAGATGCTGAGAGTTATCAAGATGCTGAGAGTTGTAGTCCAGCAACATCAGGGATGTAGCCTTAAAGCAATATTGCTTAATAAATCTGTCCCCCAGCTCTCCAGGGCCCACAACTGCATTAAAATGCAAAATAATGCTTCAATGAGAATCGTACATGATCTGTGTAAATCTGCCTCCATGTTCTGCTCCTGCAGTTGGAGCTGGAAGCTTTAAGCACATTTTTTAGTCTAGCATCCCTTTATTGTCTATGGTGTATCTATCATACTGTTATGAAACATGAAAGAAGAAAGGTAACCAACAGGAAACCTAATATGTCTTTTCTCATACCTGTTAGAATTGACACTGTAATAGCCACTATCTTCCAGGACATCTTCTATTATAGTCTGCAGCATAAAAAGAGAGCATGTGATCAATACAGACAGAAAACTAACCAAAAATACAGTGTAAAATCGGATGAGACCCTTACCTGCATTTGCTCATATGTTAATCCACCCTCAAATTCAAAGATTTTAGGATTACCTGCAAAAGAAATGCCTGTTATTTGCAATGCCAATTAGCAGTATTTACAAGTTGAAATGGCCTAGGGTTAATTTAGTACAGGTATAGGATTAATTATTGGAGCTGCTACAGGAGGGGGAGGCTGAGCAATCTCCTAGGAGAGATATAGGATTAATTATCCTGAACACTTGGGACCTGTTTTTTTTTTTTTTTTTTTTACATAAAATGGATCTTTCTGGTTTTTGGATCGCTATATATTGTCTGCTACAAATCATCAAAATATTAAATAAACTCAATAAGAATGTTTTGCCTCCAATAAGCATTTGGGCAGCTTAGTTAGGCTCAAGTACACCATACTGCTTAATTATTACAGAGGAAAAGAAAATGATTTTAAAAAATTAGAACGATTTGCTTAAAATGGGCTCTATAGGAGATGGCTGTCCTGTAATTCAGAAATTATGCATAAGGGATCCTATAGCTGTATAAGGAAATTATCTGAACTATCTTTAATTTTCTCTTTTTTCATTCTGATCTGTTTTAAATATCCAAGAGGCAAATACAAACATATGTAAATGGATTTTGTGCTGATTTGTTTTTATCAGGGTGGTGACAAGCGCTAAGGGGCAGATTTACATATGGTCGAATATCGAGGGTTAATTAACCCTCGATATTCGATTGCTGAAGGTAAATCCTTCGATTTCGAATATCGAAGCCGAAGGATTTACTGCAATTAACGATTGAATCCTTCGAATCAAACGCTTCGAAGGATTTTAATCAATCGATCGAACGATTTTTCTACAACCAAAAAAACCTTAGAAAGCCTATGGGGACCTTCCCCATAGGCTAACATTGAGGTTCGGTAGGTTTTAGGTGGAGAAGTAGGGGGTCGAAGTTTTTTTTAAAGAGACAGTACTTTGACTATCGAATGGTCGAATTTTTGAATGATTTTTAGTTTGAATCGTTCGATTCGAAGTCGTAGTCGAAGGTCGAAGTAGCCAATTCGATGGTCAAAGTAGCCAAAAAAAACATTCGAAATTCGAAGTTTTTTTTATTCTATTCCTTCACTCAAGCAAAGTAAATGTGCCCCTAAGATTCTGCAGAGATTCCGCCCAGTGACAAAATCGACTCTTCTTTGGGCGACTAATCTCCCCTAAATGCCTTCCTGTCAGCTAGAATGTAAATCGCCAGCAGGATAGCAATTGGAATGCTTTTCTGAAGTCACCCGAAGTTGCCTCCCGAGGAAATGTTCCAAGCATTCCGAGTGCCATCCCGCTGGCAATTTACATTCTAGCCAACATTCTAGCATTTAGGGGAGATTAGTTGTCCAAAGAAGAGGTGAATTGTCGCTGGGCGACTAACCTCCCTGGAATCTTAGCATGTGCCACCACCCTTAGGTATGTCAAAACAGTTGAACACAGAGATAATTTGCAATAAATCTCCTAATTGGTTTATCTACCCATTGCCCAGAGCTCAGTCTTAGGCTATGGGCACATGGAACTGTAGGCTCCGCTGCTCGCAGTCTGTGTATTTTTGCAGGCTGAGAGAAGCAGATCCGCTCTGTGCCCCTGAGTGAGCTCCGACGCAGCAGAGCGGAGGTTGGCCTGAAGGTTTTCTTCATTGTTAAGAATCTTTTTTTTCTGTGACATCAAAATAATATCTCAAATATGTAGACACAGCTGGTACCGTTTACCGTTGAGCAAACAAAATTTGCAGTGAACCAAATGATTGGATAAAAAATCCAATTCCAGGAACAGAGCACAGGGGAAGGGGTTCCCTGTGTGCCCCCACCTTTATGAATAGACATAGTTGACCATTCCTACCTTCTATTCTGCCCACGCTGTTACATAATTAGGCCTCTCCCATTCTAAAATATGTGCAGGGGATTCCTAAGCACATTAGGGACTGCCACTATCTAATAATGTAACAGCAAGATGAGTAAAGTGCCATTGAGTCCACATCAGCGTTGATCTTGTCAACAGATTCTTTAAACTAACCAAGTGCAGTTTGATTACAGCTCATGGAGAATGTGCAACAGTGCTAATCTACAGTCATTTGCAAGTATTCTTTTTTACATATTTGCACCATTTTTAGTTCTGCGTATCTATACTGCTGTCTATGACTACAGAATCTAAATAGCAGCCTACATGATTACTTGAACATAATGGCACAACACCTGAACAGAAAGCTAACAAAATAATAATAATAATCTATGGCAAAATGCAGGATGACATTGCCAGCATTCAAGAGAACAAATTATCTTCCCTCAAAGTAAATGGCAACGGTCTAAGATTAGTGCTGTACACAAAATAGAAAAATGCAAATTCTAAGGTGAACTTTCCCTTAATTTGTAGGTTGAACTTGCAAGCTTGCATCTATCATTCCTTTTTTATTACATGAACAGAAATAAGGTCAGCGCTTGTTGTGGACACAAACTGCATAATATTATATTACAGCATTCTACTTAATTTGACTGGAAGTCACAACAAGGTCTAACATAAAACATACTCTGCCCTATAGGAAATGGTTTAGCAAGCAGAAGCAAAATTAGCTGAATAAAATAGTTTTTGCTATTTAACGCAAGAGGGATTTGCTTCATTATATCGGGGCTAAAACACACCCAGCAGCAAAGCAAGTACCATATATATATATATATATATATATATATATATATATATATATATATATATATATATATATATATATATAGATATATAGATATATATATAAATAACAACACAATATAGTAACATTTACTACATATACACACTATGCCAGTCTCTATCATTTGCAAAATCCAAAAATGAAGCTCATCCCCATGTTGCAATTAAAAGCAGTTGGGTGCATGGGTGTGTGGCTTATATCATATATTGAAAAAAACGAATGAACCCAGCACACCTACTATATAGCTCACAAAGCAGAATGGTTTCTTTGGAAGAGGTCACTTTTTTCACATAGTCAGGACTGATGCATGGACACTGCCTTGGCGGGTGCATCAGCTTATGCATACTTTGTACAAACCATGTAACTAAAAGTGTCTCTTTTTTCCAAATATAGGCATTTTCCTTTCAATCTGATTTTTTCCTAAAAGCTATATAGTAGATGTGCTGGGTTAATTCGTTTTGTTCAATATGGTTTCTATCATTTGGGCATATTTACTAACACAAGCATAGCTGCATTTATTAAGACTGGCAAATTGAGGTGTATAACTTTACAGTGACAGAGATTAAAGTCTCTATGCCAAGTGTAATTACACCACTGTAAAACTTCAAAAATATGCCAGTTTGTTTTTTTTTGCAAAAAGTAATTTCTCCAGATCATATTCTGATGAAGGGAGGGGGTTGTTAAAGGGCAGTATACCCAGGGGCACATTTACAAAGGGTCGAATATCGTGGGTTAATGAACCCTTGAATTGCAGTTTTTCTGCAATAAAAAAAAACATAGAAAACTGATGGGGAAGGTCCCCATAGGCTAACATTTTCAACTTCGGTAGGTTTAAACTGGCGAAGTATGTAGTCAAAGTTTTTTTTAAAGAGACAGTACTTCGGCTCTCGAATGATCAAATAGTCGAAGGATTTTTAGTTCGAATAGTTCGAGTCGAAGTCGTAGTCGAAGGTCGTAGTAGCCTATTCGATGGTCGAAGTACCCAAAAAAATACTTTGAAATTCAACGTTTTTTTATTTCGAATCCTTCACTAGAGCTTAGTAAATGTGCCCCCAGATGTTCAATAAATAAGGCTAGTGCTGAATGTCTTTTGTGGGACGAAAGGTAGATTTGTCGCCCACAATAAAATTGCACAAATACAGGTGACAAATCTCCCGAAAATGCATTTCCATTGGAAATAACTGAAATCCCCTGTGGTAAAACCAATGTAAAACCAATCCATTGCTATTTTAAAGTATGAAAGGCCATACCTGATTTTTCACCCAGTGACTGAAGCAGTCCATGGCAGTCGGCAGTAAAAAAGCTGGGTTCAATTATGTCAGGTGATCCCTGCAAAACCTGATAAGAACAAATATTAGACTATAGTAAATATTTTTAAAGCATGGAACATTGTTTGTGTCCTCATTGCCTAATTTGAGCTGCCATTTACTCTGTCTTTTCATTGGTTGGATGTCTGCAGAACTGCTTCAGCCTAAGGAACTGCATTTTTTCACATCTTCTTAATGAAACAAGTGACCTGTGACACTCACTCCAAATCTAATTAGAGCTAGGAATTGGGAGAAATGTTCAAAGCAAAATGATTGGCTGCAGGATATTTGAGAACAGTTGAATAATATTGGAAAGATTTTGAGCACAAGGGCATTTTCAGGATGAATATCAGTATATTCATAAAGATTTGTTGGTAATAGTGCATCCTAGACAAAGCTATCGCCTATCTTCTCAAGTTAGCAGTTAGTATTGATTGGGGATGCACTGAATCCACTATTTTAGGATTCAGCTGAATTCTGAATTCTTTGTGAAAGATTTCACTGAATAGAAAACTGAATCCAAACCATAATTTGCAAATTAAATTAGGGAAACAAAGGGGAAAGAGAACTACACGATAAAACATTTTTTGACAGGTTTTTCATACCTTTTTGATCTCTGCTTTCAAACTACATGGGTTACTTTGAAGATTGAAAAGAGATTTTTTGTATCGTTCAATAATCCTCCTTTTCAAATCGCCATGCAAAGCTGGAGGCAGCTATACAATAAAGAAATAAACATAAGGTTTGTTGCAGGACAATACTGGCATGGTGCATCAGTTGCAGCATTAAATACATTATTATAGCACATCAGACTGTTAACACTATTTCAGACAGTTATGTGTACTTTGAGAAAATATATTCCATGCAATTGTTTGTATGAGATTTGTTCTTTTACATTGTGTGTAAATGTTTACAAACAAAAATCTGCATTGTTTAGCTACAACTTGCTTCATCATCATTATCATTACGGAATTTCTTTTGGATGTGTACAGTAGAAAATACATCAATTTTTGTGTGATGCATTTAGGGCATGCAAATCATTCTTGTGTTTTATTAGCCATCACAGAAGTAACATGACTATTAAAAAGATGAGCTGTATGTCAATAATTATATTTCAGGGCTAGGTTAATGGTTTTTAACATTTACATTCAGAATTTTTAATACATTATTAACACAATAAAGGAGTTTATCCTCTTTGAATAAGTTTGAGCTGGTACATACCTGTGTGATATATATTATTTTATGGAGCTGGATTAAAATCTGTTGAATGGGATCACTTATCTGACGGACTTTTCTCTGTGATACAGCAATACCGGCTGATGCTAAATTATGCAAGAGAAATGCCTTCATTTAATTTAATCAATACTAAAAATGCTGAAATTACATTTGAAAGATCACTCAACTTTTAGGGGCCGATTCACGAAATTCGGGTGAAGGGTTTGAATAAAAAAAAATTCGAATTTCGAAGTATTTTTTGGGTACTTCGACCATCGAATTGGTTAAATTCGATCGAATTCGATCGAATTCGAACGATTCGAACGATTCGAAGTAAAAATCGTTCGACTATTCGATAGTCGAAGTACTGTCCCTTTAAGAAAAACTTCGACCCCCTACTTCGGCAGCTAAAAGCTACCGAAGTCAATGTTAGCCTATGGGGAAGGTCCCCATAGGCTTGCCTGTGATTTTTTGATCGAAGGATTTTCGTTCGCAGGATTTGCGCAAAATCGTTCAACTTCGATATTCGAAGTCGAACTATTTTAGTTCCCAGTCGAATATCGAGGGTTAATTAACCCTCGATATTCGACCCTTCGTGAATCGGCCCCTTAAAGTACAACTTCTTCAATAATGCTCTGCCTTTTCCTTTATGGCGTGGACGGACCAAACTCTTGGCCATAACAGCAAAGCAAATACATTTTGTACTAAACAATATATTGTATAATATTAAAATACACTGGATGAAGTGAGTCCATGCCCTGTACAGTCTGTGGGTAGACAATTTACAGACTGAAATGGGAGGATGATAAATGTAGGTGTTTCAATTACAGCGGTTAAGTGAAAAATCTGCATGGAGTAATTTAAGAGATACATTTCTGGAATTAAAAAGCAGAAGAGAAAAAGGTTTAAGACAGGGGATGGCAAAGGTGGTGATGTGAAATTACAATGGGCAACCATAAAAAGGAGAAATTCCTATATTACTGTTTATTAAAAACTATCTGTATGTTGTAATGTTGTGCTATAATTCCTCTAGTTCTACTACACCCTGCAATGGGTTATCACACATGTAAACAAAATAATACTTCTACAAAACAAGGAACCACAGGAGGAGCTTACAGTACAACTTAAAAATGCTTAGCACTCAAGCAACATTCTAAGACAAACTGTAGTTGTTTTTCATTATTGCTTTTTTGTATTATTTAAAGTACAGGTATGGGACTTGTTATACAGAATGCTTTGGACCTGGGGTATCTTTCTGTAATGTGGATCTTCATACCACAAGTCTCCTAGAAAATCATGTAAACATGAAATAAACCCAATAGGCTGGTTTTGCTTCCAATAAGTATTAATTATATATTAGTTGGGATCAAGTACAAGGTACTGTTTTATTATTACGGAGAAATCATTTTTAAAAATTTGGATTATTTGGATAAAATGGAGTCCAATGGGTTGAATGAAGGCCTTTCCGTAATTCAGAACTTTCTGAATAATAGAATTCCAGATAAAGAATCCCATATCTATATTGACTTTTTTTGTCCTGCAGATCTCAGGCTTGAAAATTGGGTTTTCATTTGGTTGCTAGAAATTAACTATCCTAGAAACCAGGGGGCAGTTTTGAAATAAAAAAGAAAGATAAATAGTAGAGGTACTGAAACAAAATAAATGCAATAAAAAAATGTTAGACAGCAAGTTTTTATTTTGGTTCCTTGGGTCAATGGTTCCAAAAAAGAGACAGCGTACAAAATAAATGTTAAAGACCAACTGCAAATTAGTCTAGAATACTATAATATAATATATAACAGTGAATATTCCCTTTAAGACAGTTGTACAACGTATTTGCAAAGCCTGCAATAAAAGCCAAAAATACCTGGTCTTGACTTAGAACTGGAGCTTCCACTACGGTCTCTGTAAAATATAATTAAAAATAAAATATTAATACTGTTCGAGTTCCCTTTTGAAATGTATTGCTCTTTTTCAATATGCCTGATAGCAGAGTTCACAACAAGGCCTTAAAAATGATGCTACAGGGAATGTAAAACCAAAAGGAACATTTTGCTAAATAAAAGAAAATAGAATTCTAAGCAACGTTCCATTAATACAGTAATTGTACTGCTGGTTCTGATTGTTCAAAAAAAGTAGTAGAAACCAGTTCTCCTCCAGCCAAGACTCGGCTTACCACAATGCTTTCCATGCTTCTTTGCAACTTTATTAATATACAGTATGGCTTATGAATTTTTTCAATAGTCAGAATCAGCAGTACAGAAATAATAAGCAGCAGTACTGCTTTCAAATGTATTTATTTATTCCTATATTTGAGATATTTCCATTAAAATAATTTATAATGGAAGGTCGCTTAGAATTAAGTTTTCTTTCAGTTTGTGGGTTTACAACTAACTAACCCACCTGCCACCTTTTTTTCTATGAGATTACGAAGTCGTGCATGATTTTAGGAACTCACATGTGATTTTATTATTAGGCTTGAGAATTAGTATATCGGCTAAAAAGGCAAATATACTGTGTTACTACTCTTAGGAGCTGATTTACTAAAACTCAAAGGTATCTTATTTTTTCTGAAAACAAAGTCAACCTAACTTCCTTCCACTAAATTATGTAGAATTATCTCTGCGAAAATTAGATTTTTTCGGATTATCCTGCACAGATTATGATGTCAACAAGCAACTTCAAGGACATCTGCCATTGACTTTTACATGACCTTGACAGGTTTAAGATGGGTATTTTCGGATTCGGATTTTTAGCAGCTGTGGGGTATGATAAATCTATAAAAGTTTGAGGTCTTTTGCCACAAAAAAAAAAATCGAGTTTTCCCCCTAAAAACCTCGGCCAGAAAAAAACGAGGTTTAATAAATAGGCCCCTTAATGTTATATGCATAGCAGAAAAAAAAAAATCTAAAAATTATAATGGATTATTGAGCTCATTTAAAAAATTGTGCTGCAGTGCAAAGAGCAAAATTAAAAAGGTTAATTTTGACTAACCAAATACTATTTCTAATGTTACTTGTATCAATACACACTCATCCACACAATTTCTAATGAGACACCGGATTATACAGTTTATGACACCACAAGCTCACTGCATTAGAGACCACACGATTTGCACCCGCATAGCTGGCAGCAAAATACACATGTAACTATGACAAAATTTATTAATAAAAGATGTAAATCTACAAGATGTGGGTCAGACTACTTTGTGGATGACCCACATTTATGCTGGAATTCTGTGAAAGGCCTCATTATAAAATGATCATGTTGGATTGCACGGAAATTGTGCACCTTACACTTCCTTTGAGAACTATGTTGAAAAATATATTTAGGGGTTTAGTTTAAACAGAGGGAACATTGATTTCATAGAGTAGGAAAATACACTATTTTTAATTGGGGTGGAATGAATAATTGTAAAACTAAAGTGGACTCAATGCGCAAAAACCCGCAAGGGAAATGTGAGTGAGAATTTTAAATGTTTTTAATTATGTTTTAAATAAACGGTGTTATACTATTATCGATTTGTATTCCTGCTGGGGAACTTGGAAGGAGTGGTGAGCGCTGAAGGAGGAACTTGAAAGAGCTTCATGTTAAATACATCATACCACGGTAGTGGTTTGTAAGTAGGCATTTTATATATAAGGTGGAGGCATCTGCATCTTCGGAATATACATTTTAATTCACAGGAAAAATACTTTTCTTTTCTTCTATCCACCTGTATTGCCACTCTATACCCCTATAAGTGGTTATTTAAAGGAGAAGGGAAGAACACATCCACTTACCATCCAGTGCATGCACAGGGTGATATTTCACATTGTGAACATACTGCGCTATGTCTGTTTTTTATTTCTGTTGCCACAGGCGCTGATCGCTTCTTATACATATCCCTTTCTGGGGGTATATATATGATTGATTTTGGATTGATTTCATAGAGTAGGAAAATACACTATTTTTAATTGGGGTGGAATGAATAATTGTAAAACTAAAGTGCACATACATTATGGGCATATATATCATCCATTAAAGAGATTGCCATTTGCAACCGGCATATTCACTGATCACATGGGGGTTGAGGTGGAGGGCCATGTCTAGGGCAGCTTTGGATATAAATTATTTATAAGAAGTCTGGCTGAGTGTCAAATCAAATAATCATAAGGTTTTAATATACCTGCCTGTGGTGTTTTAGTCTGGCAGCTCAGTAATCATGGACTAATGTATAAAAGAGTGTACCAATGCTGTGCATACTGTAGATTAAAGAAGAAGGAAAGGTAATTTTTTAAACCTATCTTTAAATGTTGAATTGGTGCTCCCCTCCTGAACCGCATTACTGTCGCTGCCCAATTCGGTCTCCAGTACTCACACCGTCCCGTTGAATTTTCAGCCCTTTCCAAACTTTGCGCCCGCCATGTTGGCCGAGTGCGCGTCACGTCCCTGTCTGAAGTGCGCATGTGCTATATTTAGTCCTCCCCCATTGCCATTGCCCATTGCCTTGTACCACCTGACCCCAATATCCCCGCTCGCATGGGGGAAGAACACATGGGCAGGGCTTACCAAATTTTTACTGCGCATGTGCGAGCCCTATTAGAACAGATTTGGATAGCGAGAGGGATGGATTTTCTTTTATATGCACCTTACAAAATTTTTTACTACGATTTTTGATTACAGAAAGAGGGGAAAATGTATAGAGCAAGGAATCCTGTAAGTATCTCTCCATTTCGTGGGTAATCTATACAACTTTATTTGTATTTTACCTTTTCTTCTTCTTTAAGATAACTGAATAACAAAAGTACAGAGAGTTGAAACTAGTCTACAGTGTCTTTCCACTTGATTTTTCTCATTCAAAAAAGCTTTTAATTCATTATAGGAGATGCCCTTATGGAGGGAATACTTGCATTTAGCAGTTATTGGTCCTCTGTGTTCATTATGGAATATAGCAGAAGCCCAGTTACTACACCCTAAAAGTACATTAACTTTGCCACTTTGCATTGCTAGGTCATGTTAGTTAAGAGGTTTGAATGGCCAGCAAAATAAATTATGAAATCCTATTGAGAATCTATTTTAAAATCAAAATCAAACTACCCATGTGGCACTCTGTTCATCATCAACATAATATACTTCTGGATATGCAGTAAGCTTTTGGCTTTCAGTCCCCAGTTTTGGTTGAGGAATATTTGTTCTATAGTTTACATGGACATTTCACATTCTAATTGTGAAACAGTTTCTCTTGCAACAGAAGATAGCATATTTTCCAGTGTACATTTTTATAACTAGATGTTGCTAAACATTATCAGTACCATACCATATAATTATACATACCTTGTCTCAAGTCTTTCTCCAGCAGAAGCACTGATACTACGTTTCAGCAACCCTGTCAAAAGATATTGTAGTTATATTTGCTTATCGCTCTGTTCACAGTTTTATTCTTAAATAATAGTGATCCATTATGATTCTAGTTATACACAGTGGGCTTATTTACTAATGCAAGATCAATGTGCAAAAATGGGCAGATGAATTGATTTACCGTATATACTCGAGTATAAGCCGACCTGAGTATAAGCTGATGTACCTAATTTTACCTAAAAAACTGGGAAATTTATTGACTTGAGTATAAGCCTAGGGTGAGAAAAGCATTTTAGGACATCTACAGCAGAACACTGCTGCTCCTGCGTGTGCTCTGCTAGGGAAGAACTGGCACTTAAGCAAAATAAGTTTAGTGAAGATCAGGTGAGTGTTTTTGGTGTTGCCCAGCATCTTCGTTGACAATAATATGGTATTATTTTTATTTGGAAAGAATTTTTTATTTTTACCGTTTTGCTTCTATAATATCCGTTAGGTTGCCTGTCCATGTATTCCCACAGATTCAGCTAAGCACTCTTGTAAAGAACTCTTTACGGCCCGTCTGATCTGCCAACCCGCCCATCGACCAATGAAGAAACAGTAGGCATGTTTAAAGATCAACTTTGTAGAAGCACACACAGCTTAATGGAGAATCGGTAGGGGGAAAGGGGGAAGTGTAGCACCCGCATTGAAATAACTGGCACAGCAAAGCAGATTAGTCTTTTTTCATTCCCCCTGCACTGTTACAGAATCAGAGCGATCTTCTTGCACTCACTGACAGGCACAGTGAGAAAAAGCAGGAAGCATTGCTGATCTGCTTCCTGCTAGGCTCCTCTCGTATTAAGACCTGGCGGCATCCAATTAGTGGAGGGCTCCTCTCGAAGTGAAAGGCTGCTGCTACAGGCAGAAGCAGAGTCGAGACCAGGGAGCCTACGGCTTGTTCTGGATTAAGGTTGCCGATCGTGACATCCATCAATGACAACAAGCCTTCCTGGTCCAGAGAGAGCAAAGCAGACACAAACCATGATACTACAACGTTTAAATTTCACAGATGGAATAGTTTGTATACTTGAATGCAGTGCTTGCCTTTTGACAAACATAATTTTTAATTCAAGACAAAAAGTTGTTTTTTGGTCTTTTCCAAGTGGTATTTAGCAAACTATAAATGAGTAGCAATGTCCTTTATGGATAGTAGTGGCTTTCTCCTTGCAACATTGTCATGCACACTATTGTTGTTCCATGTTTTCCTGATGGTGGACTCATGAACACTAACAATCACCCTGAAAGAGAAGCCTTTAGTTTCAAAGATGTTAGCATGCAGTTCTTTGAGATCTTAAATGCCTTGCTCTTGGTGTGATCTTTGTTGGTGGACCAGTCCTGGAGAAGGTAATAATGGAGTTGAATTGTGTCCATTTGTACACTCTTTATTTGACAGTGGACTGAAGTCTAAACACTAGTTTTTTAACCTTTTGAGCCTGGGGAGCATCAATAACTGCTTGCCGTCCTCAGAAATCTCCTTTGTTCAAGCCATGACAATACTTTGTTGTTAACATAAGACTTAAGCCCCAGCATTATGTTCTTTAAATAATCAGGGCTTCCCAGGCTCACACCTACTGTATGCAGTCTAATTTCCCCTTCAAACAAAAGGAGAATCCAAGATATGTCACACACACAAATACATATGTAACTTTGGATCATTTTACACAATGAATAAACAAGTATAATGTGTTGAACTTATTTGTTTAAGTTGCTTCTCATTATCTAGTTTTAAGGCTTGAGTGAAAAACAGATAACACTTTAAGGTCATATTTATGAAAAAATATTGGCAAGTTTTGAAGCACTGTAGTAATATTTGGCATCAAAGGTCTTTGGTATAGCATTTGATGGTTCCCTATAATGCTAGCAGAGAAATGTCTCATAATGCCCTGTATTAAAAAAAAGGCAAGCAGCAGCAAAACCTGTAAAACACAAAAACACTCCTACCAGTGGTACGTTCTTTAAAATAACCGGAGCTTGCAAAACTTAAGTTATCAGATGGATCCAATTCATCATTTAGTGCACTGAAGATGTCTGCAAAAAAGATAAAATATGAAAATGGCTATGAGACATGAACATCAGTCAGTCATATGAAGCAAAAATTATATTATCCAGTTTAAAAAGAAATAAGGGTAAAAAAAGTAAAAATAAATCAATGGCAATCATTAACTAAATAAGTGCATAAATATTTGAGTAAGTAGTCCCAAAAGAGCTGTATTAACCAGACAGAGCTGGGAACAGGCAAGGCATATTAAAGACTTCCTTTATTTTGTAAGAAATTACTAAAAGTTGGCTGTTACTTTTCTTTATTCTTTTTTCCTTCTGCACATTAGATTTTAACTACATCTGAATGGCAATACCGACATGGAATCTAATATTCTGAAACCCATTAGCCAAAAGTTCAAAGATATATATAAATATATATAAAATATATTCTACACAGATACAATAAGAATCACTATATTTAAGACAGGCTGCTTTGTTTCCCGCCTGAATATGCAAACAGTTGTGCTCCAGGACAAGTTCCCGAATGCCACATGTGCTGGGATTCCCAAAATGCCACATATACCATATGCTTCCACATGCCTGATCCGAGCACATTGGGCTGTTTACATATACAAATGATATTTTACAATTCAATGCATTTCAATTACTTTTTTTTCAATTGAGTTGTTTAGGGAACAGCTGTCAAATGGAAATGATACGTGGGGTCCCATACCTTGATTGTCAGCTTGTATAAAGCCTGGGGTCATAATGCTGCTCTCTGAAAAATCACTCTTGTAGCTTGCTACTCCACTACTGCTGCTACTGTTGCTGATGCTTGACTCATCAAGGTGATCCTAACATAGAATAAGAAAAGAAGTGGAAAAAATGGTAACCAATTAGTTCTTGTACTTGACCTTGTATTAGTCTTAGTACTGGTAATTTAGTCAGATCCAAGGAAATTCAGTATGCTCATTTTCAAAACACAAAACACTAGGGGCAAATTTACATACCTTCGAAGTTGTGCCGCAATTCGACAGGCGTAGATTCGCCAGGGCTGCGCAAATTCAACATGATCAGAAGTTGCGCACAAGTTACCGATCGTTTGCGAAGTTGCAATATACGCTCGAAGATACGCTAGCGATTGGAAATTTTCATACAGCGCAAAATAGAAGTTTCTATGGACGTGTATGCTGAAGCAAATAAATAACACTACACAAGCCCAGGGAAACTTAATAAAATTATATAGAGGTGTTCTAATGCCCTACACATGTGCCCACATTATAGTTTAGGTCAGGGGTGTCCAAACTTTTGGCTCGCAGGGCCACATTGGAAAAAGAAAAATTGTCTGGGGCCACATATGAAATACACAAACACGTTTGATTTGTAAAAGTAAAGGAAAAACACAGAAAATAACTACAATGCCAGTTGGATAAACAGATGGAGCTATATACTGGAATATAGGACACTTGTATATTAAATAGACTTATTATTATATTATTATTACTAACTGGGCAATGGGCAGAGTCCCCCCTCCTCATATATACTTTGCGACATGACGTTTCCTCGGGAACCAAGTTGGGCCGCATTCATATGCATCCTGGGCCGCATTTGGCCCTCGGGCCGCAGTTTGGACACCCCTGGTTTAGGTGCCATATGTTAACAAAAGTGGGGGGGAAGGAGGGCAGCCTAAAAAAATTATTAAGGTTGAAGTTGTGTTTTCCACGAAAATTCCAGTTTTTTAGATGATTTTATTGGTCAAAACTCATATTTTCAAGTTTTTTTTAAAAAGAACTAGAATTTTGAATTGAAAATATACCATCTAAAACCTGTCAAGGTCATATAGGAGTCAGAGGTCCCTTGAACCATTTAAAGATGTTAATAGCCTTCATGACGTTTTGCCCTAACACTCGAATAATTGAGCGATTCGTGTTTTTTGCTGCACAAAACTCAATTAATTCCAGTTTTCAGATTTCACAACTCGAACTTGCAGAAACAAGTTTTTTCCATTTGAGTTTTTTCCTAAATAAGAAACCATTCAAGTTCATTCGTGGTATAAAAACTGTACCATACACCATTTGATAAATAACCCCCGAAACTCATGGAGGAGTGAAATTTGAGATTCAAATCAATTAAGAAAAACTCTTCTTCGCACAGTTTATCATGTGGAAACTCTATTAAAGTCTATGGGGGAAAACTAGAACTGAATTAGGAGAAAAGTTTTCTCTCCTTGAATTGAATCTTGTCCATTCACATGATCAACTATGAGATAACTTTTTCTCACTGAATTGAATCTAGCCCAATGAATGAACACAGACCACAGGAAGGAGGAAAACCCATAGATAGGATAACCAAGTTATCTTATTATTGTCACAATGTGTTATAGGTGATATACAATACATGTTACAGCAGTTTTGCTCCGCCCATATGTTGCTGAATCCCTAACTTGGAGTCTTGTATATAATCAAGGGAAAAAATATCTCTATTCCAGCAAAAAAAAGATATTCATTCCCAATAAACACTTTACCAAATTAACTTCTTACCAAATCTTTCATGGGCAGTGACCCATTTGACGGTAAACAATCCTCCAATGAGAATATTGCCTGCCCTGTTTACTCTCTTTCTGCTACTTTATGATCATTTTGGAAGACATTAAACAATACCTTAATAGCACTAACCACCATTATGAAGTGTCATTGGCAAGCACAAATCGCATGGTAATTTAATCATGTTAGATACCAATGAGATCACGGACTTAATACGAATGGTTTCCTCTGGTATAATGATATGGTTGCCCACTTTGGAGAGACAAGGGGCACTAAATACATTCAAGTCCACTTTAAGAAAAGTAATTGCGTGTCAAGAAATCAAAATGCTACAGCATAAAACTTTTGAAATGGAAACAACAAAAGTAAATTTAACTGTGATACTTTTATTGTTTGACTAAGGGGATATCAAGCAAGCTTTCAGAATATTGCAGTATTCAGCATCTAAGTTTCCTATGATTGCCATCAGCCAATAAAGGTATCTCCTATACATCACTTTCCAAAATAGATACCCTGTAAGAACTTAAGTTATTGTGTTAGTTTTGTGTAATCATTGAGATATATATACAGTATCTAGATTATCTTGGCATATCCTTCAGTAATAGAAGATAATGTTGAAATCACAAATATCTATTTGCATGTAAATATACACACATAATTGTATCAACTGGAGTTTTATAGGTGTTACTCTAATATAAACTACACAGGAAAGTGAGCACTCAGGTTTCTGTTTTTTAGAAGTATGGTTTTAATTTCTGTGTTAGATCTAAGTAACCTTGAAAATTGAAAACTAATCATATCTGAGTTTCTCAAGTACAGGGAATCTGTAAGTGCTCTAGCGGACAAAAACTTATGAAAAAGTTGGTGAACACATGTATTTAAAATTGCTAAATACTCTTTAACATACTGACCTCTGAGTAACAAACCATCCAAGATTGGGGAACTCAACAGCCTGTAACATTTTCATTAGAAACAGCAATACATTTTGTGCCCTGGTGAATTGCGTTTTTAATATTTATAGTAACCCCAGTAAGGCAAGCCAAAAAGTAATTTATTCAAGCAAATCAGCAGGCACTCTGAAAAATCTAATATACAGGACAAATAAAGTAAAATAATATGTTTTTTTTTTGGTTTGCCTGTCCTTTAAAGGAAAACTATACCCCCCAAACAATGTAGGTCTCTATTAAAAGATACTGAGTAAAACAGCTCATGTGTAAAACCCTGCTTCATGTAAATGAACCATTATCATAATAATATACTTTTCTAGTAGTATGTGCCAATTGGGTAATCATAAATAGAAAATTGCCATTTTAAAAAATAAGGGCCGCCCCCTGAGATCGTAAGATTCACTGTGCACACATACAAACCACATGTAGGTCACATGAGCCAATTAACAGACAGAGTTCTGCCTTTTGCTTCCTCACTTCTTCCTGTTACAGTTACTGTTGTAGTATTTCTGGTCAGGTGATCTCTGAGGCAGCACAGATAGAGTCACGAAATCGCGGTTCAAGGCAAGAGATGTAAAAGGGCAATATTTATGTAAATATATATTCCAGTTTGGTAAGATTCTTTCATATGTCATTCAATTTGATATAAACTATCTGTTGCTTAAGTATTCATTTTGGGGGTATAGTTTTCCTTTAAAGCCTTAGTCGTCTTGTGCTATTAGGCATTTAGTCATAGGATACATAAACATTAATGGAAAACAGATTACATAGATACAACAAATAGAAACATAGGTGATGGGAAGAAAAAATATATACAATGCAAAAATTAATTACAAGTAAGTTACATAATTCCACCTAAATGTATCAATTAGGATCTAGTACAGTATGGTACATCATAAAATCACATTTGTCAGTGATTCATATGATTATTTGTATTCTTAATATTACAACCCTATGGGGATTATTTATCAAAGGTCACATGTTAGAGGTTTTTTGGTTTTTTTACCTCAAATGAACTTGTGAGCTCAAATGGCTCGAATTATTTGAGTTTTCGGGCAAAACCCTTGACGAAAATTAACATAGTACATCATGCAGGTTGTTAACATCTTCTTATGGGTCAAGGGACCTCAGCCATTGACTCCTACATGACCTTGACAGGTGTTAAATATTGTTTTCAGATTCAAGCTATTTTCAGGGTCTGAGTATAAGTCTTGAAAAATCTTTTTTTTTTTTTTTTTTTTACCCGAAAAAAATCAACTTGAAACCTCGAATTTTTGTGGAAAACACAACTTGATAACCCCTATGTGTCCACACACATTTGTTTTGTAAACCAATTAGTCATCACTGCCATTCCTACATGTAAAACTCCTTGGGGCAGATTTGCTAAAGGACGAAGTGACTAACGCTGTTGAAACGCTGACATCAGTCAGGCACTTCGCCGAATCACTAATGGGCGCAGGTGTAACTTCGCTAGCGAAAGAGACAGACACTAGCGATTATTCTCATTCTATCGCCAGACGAATTTTCGCTCTGGCGAATGGACGTAACTCCGCAAATTAACTAAGATGCGGATTTTACTGAACGTTACCTCTTTCACCAGACTTGCTTTCATCAGCTCAGACCAGGCGAAGTGCATTGGAGTGCATAGGACTTCCTCAATTTTTAGTGTAAAAATTTTCTATGTCCCAAAAAACGCTGGCGTCTTTTCCTTTTTTCAGAGTGATAGCCTGCAAAAGTCCTTAAATTTTTTTTTGGGTAACCGGGTTCCCCCATACATTTCCTAACATTTGGAACATTAATTATACAATGGGCTCATGTGTAAGGCATTATAACAACTCTATTTTCTTTATTAAGGTTCCCTGGACTTGTGTAGTATAATGTATTTGCTGCAACATATACGTCCATTAAACTTTAGAATTTCCCGCCGTATGCAATTTAGCCTGAGCAAAGACCCTTAACGAAGTTGCGCTAGGCATAATTGAACACTAGCGCATCTTTGATTTGATTGCCGACGTAACAATAGCAAAAATTTGTCAGAGTTCGTTGCCCCGGACGCAACTTTGCATTTTAGTAAATTAGCGTTGTCTGAGCGAATTTTCGCATGGCGAAGTGTAGCGATGTGTGCAAAGCCGTTGCTGGTTGAATTTTCGCAGGTTAGGGAATTTGCCCCTTGTCTCCTATATTTTTAAACATAGCTACTGCTCATCAGAATAAATTGGTTAGTGAGATCCTACTGGTACAACAATATTACTATATACTATACATCATTCATTTTGTAAGATGCATTTTTATTTATTTATGAATTTTAACTTTTATTTTTTCATAAAAAACAGCTGAGTAAAGACAGTCTCATAAATAGTCTAGCACTATGAAAAATACATGTGCCTTATATTGACCCCATTATACATTCTGGGCTGTATTGATACCATTTATAACTTTGACCGTATCATTGGTGTCCTTAGAGTATAATTGCAGTCTGACAACTTCAAGTTGTAATAATGTAACAAGACTCAAGGACAAGTAAGACAAGAGGGAGCCAAACATAAAACAACAGCCCTGCTTGCCAGACTTATCAAATCCTTGTAGATTTGCAAAAGGTAAAATAAGGTTGTGAATATATAAGAGTTGCATTCAAGAACAGGCAGGGAAAAAAAGAAAGTGAAGTACAGGTATGGCTATGTTATCCAGAATGCTCAGGACCTGGGGTGTTCCAGATAACGTATCTTTCTGTAATTTGGATCTTCATACCTTAAGTCTCCTAGAAAATCATGTAAACATGAAATAAACCCAATAGGCTGGTGATGCTTCCAGTAAGGATTAATTATATCCTAGTTTGGATCAAGTACAAGCTACTGTTTTATTATTACAGAGAGAAAAAGGAAATCATTTCTAAAAATTTGTATTATTTGGCTAAAATGGAGTCTATGGAAAACGGCCTTTCCATAATTCAGAGCTTTCTGAATAACAGGTTTCCGAATAATGGATCCCATACCTGTATAAGATATAAAGGAACAAGATACAACAGAAGAAGACAATTACTTGTAACTCCAGATAACTGAAATTAGGATACTGGCACCTAAATGTTAATATTTTGAGACAATACACTCATGTTTTTGTATCATTTGACTTCTTTGGTGTGTTTGAGGAAGATTAAAAAAAAAGAAATGGGCTTCCCCTTTCTGTCTATTGGTGGAAAATAAACCAGCCAACAACTGCTTGAGCGATGCATGTACTAATATTCACTTTGTGATGACTTAATGCGTGAAAGGCTTCCCACATTCTGAGCCTTGCAGTTCTATCCCGTTACCTCAAAACAAGAAACTCCCTTATGTACTGTATTTTAAAAGATAATGTAACCCCTGTGTCCTCCTATATACCGTTGAAACAATTCATTAAATAATGCTATTAGTAGTAATAGTAGAAATATCACTTTAGTAATTAAAATACATTGCAGTTCAGAACAATAGAATAAAAAAGGGTAAGTTTCACTTAAATACTAGTCAGCATCACATTGAAACAATATTCCTAAAAGAAAGAAAGTGTACTCACAGGAGGAAGCATGACTAACTGATGACGACAAGTCGCAGCATTTTTATTTGCCTCCATTAAATATTTCTGAGCACGCTTTCTCTCTCGCTCCAGTTTTTTTTCCATAGTCAGTTGGCAGGAAGATAATCCATCCACATATTTCATCATAACATCTGATATGAAACCACATACTTCTACTATATCAGGACGCAGGTCTGCATCTGATGTTAAACACCTAGTTTGGTAAAAAAAAAAAAAAAGTTGTTATTACATCCAACGTTAATTCCAAAAATAATAATGCAATTAGTCTGTTCGGAAAGCACTGATATTATCTCAGCAAGCTTCCAGACTTTCTGTGTAATATCATAAAAAAGGGTCCCTTCACCCAATCATGACTTTTTGCACAGTGAAAGAAAATGTAATTCCAAACAACTTTCCAGTATCTATTGATTAAACATTTGCAATGGTTTTAAAGTTATTTGTAAATGTAATTGACTCCTGCAGGAATGCTGCAAGCCAGCTGATAAAAGCTGATTAAAACATCTGGAAGAAGCTGACTCCTGTTTTAACAGTTAGATCCAGGGAACAGAAAGGGAAGAATCACTGCTTTCAACTGCAATTACAGTTACAAATAACTTAGGACTCCTTTTAGATTAATTTCCAGTCTTGAAAACCTGTCCCTAGGCAACGGTTCTGACTTTGCATAGGAAGGTGATCACTTGCTCCCCAATCAGTAGCAAACATTTGTGTTTAATTCCTACCCTTGCCCAGACCTCTTGCAAACTCCTATTTGGAATCTCTGGCCTCACAGACCCCATATTCATGTAAGTCTTTGCACCCACTGAACATAAAAGCAGTGGGGTTTGGTGTACAAAATATGAAAAGCACAACTGCTGTGTTATTTAGGCAACAAAGGAATGAGTAGTAATACAGCAGAAAGGAAGAACATTAGTGATTACCCAATTCATAAATAAGGTCAAGGTGAACCTGTTGAGTTGACCTTGGATTTTCAAGTGTAAAATTAGAAAACTGTATGCTCTGCTACTCAACTCACTCAATCATGTATTATATATATGTGTGTGTGTGTGTGTACACTTCATTTTCAAGAATTGATTTTGAAAACACAAATGGAAAAATAGCTTCAATTTTTAAAATACAACTTCCGTTGACTTCTACGTGAATTTTTCAGCATTTTTTTTGCAATTTTTGCAGTGGAAAAAAACAACACAAATTCATATGTTGATAAATGTGCCCCTACGTTTGTGAAAAGGAACTGCCTCTTTATGGTTCAGATGAGATCATATATTTAATAGACTAAACTGCTTTGTTTGAACATATAAAACAGCAATAACCCCAAGGGGATGACCCAAAAGTTATCTAATACATTAATTACATAAGAGTCTTGTAATGTAGCCCCCTCTACAAATATATGTATTTTTGTAAATTAAATGTGATTGCAATGCGGTTAATCTGATGAAATGACTTCAGTCAAAGTAATCATAATGAAATATTAGCATTACCTTGAAATTACATGTTTAACTTTCTCTGAGTAGATTCCTTCAGGGACTGGTTCATATTCAGCTTCTACTATCTAAAAGACAAGTTCAATAAACACTTTTTTTTAAAAAAAAAATGTCAAATCTGGCAAATGCATTTTACTGAAATTTTAAAATTTTAATCAAAACTATAATTATTTCTGTTTTTGCTGTCGTCTGGTAAATATACATGAACACACGATACATTATTTAAAGTTCTGAATGAAAAAAAAATTAACTCTTCCACAGAGCTGCTCTACATTCCAGTAGAACAAACACGCTATTGCAAAAAATGTTTTCTTTTGAATTTCCCTTTGCGCTAGTGTTTTGTGACTTCTGATTACTATATCAGGCTACATTTGGTTTGTAGACTGCTGATATGAATACTGTACTTTGGATTTGTACGCCATCCTTTCATAGTTTCATTCATAGACGTAGTTTACTTCTAATAAATTAAAAAAATTAATTACCATGGGGATCTCTTATTTTATACAACAGTTTGTCATCAAGTCCAGGGTGGGAACAGGGTGTTGGGCTATGATACAGTAAACAAATAATAAACAGTATACCAAAAGCTAATGTTTACACTGTAATATGTTATTACAGAAAAGGCTTCCCACAAAGTCCTTTAATGTGGTTACTTCTAAAATACCACTGTCCTTAGATATATACATATAGCTCAAAGAGTCAGATTTCATTTAGTGAGAATAACTTCTTTGCTACCGCAGTCCCAGATGTTGCTATATAATTTTTACATGATAAACCATGCGATAAACTTCTCACATTGAATAGAATCTGGCCCAAAATGTCCTATTTTTTTCGGTCTCCATTTGTGCTCTCCGTTTGTTAATTATACTGTTAGAATACTTAAATTACTAGCAGGCCCAGATTTCGCACCCTTACGCCAGGCGAAGTTGCGCTATGGCGAAGGGACATAGCTACGCTAATTCACTAACTTGAGCATTTTACTGAACATTACCTCTTGGGCCAGACTTACCTTCGCCACCTCAGATCAGGCGAAGTGCAATAGAGTAGATAGGGATTGCTTCATATAAAGTTGACATTTTTTCTAAGTTCCAAAAGACGCTGGAGTCTTTTCCTTTTGCGATTAGGCATCACTAGCGTAACTTCGCTTTCCTTGATGAATTAAAGCTAGCGCAACTTCGCTACCGTTCGCCTGCCTGAGCGCAACTTCGGGTTTTAGTGAATTAGTGGCACCCTGGTGAAACTTCGCCTGGCGAAGTGCAGCGAAGTGTGGCGAAGCCTGCGCTAGAGCAACTCCACAGGTTAGTGAATTTGCCCCTTAGGGAGTTATTTGTCAAAAGGTTGAGGATAGTTTCAGTAAAACTCAATTTCTCGGGATAAAATAAACTCTAGATTTATAATGCCCCGATGCTGCAGAAAGCCCGAATACAAAAATACTCCAGCTAAAACATATCGAGGTCATGTAAAAGTCAGTGGCAGAGGTCCCTTGAACCATTTGATCATGTTTTTAGCCTACATGATTTTTGGGGGTTTTTTTCGGTGGTTTGCTTAAGCAATCCAAGTGATTCGAGTTTTTTTCCGATGATAACTCAATTTGGGTATTCAAGTTTTCCTCCCAGATTGCATTCATTTGAGTTTTTTCATAAATAAGTAAACATTCGAGTTCTGAGTTTATTTGAGTAAGGATAAATCTCTCAAACTCTTTGACAAAAAAACCTCATTAACAAAAAACAGCTTTGCATATCCAAATCAGGTTAAACCAGACATGTCTGTCTGTAGCTATATCAATCAGTACACATGCTATATGAGCAAAATTCTAGTACATGAGAAAAATCTTAGTTTGTGAATACAACATAAACACTACCTAGTTGTCTATTCTGAAAGCTAGGGATGAACTACAATTGCCAATAGCAACTAAATGTGTGTTGGGAGTTTCCTTAAATGAGAAGGATCTAGGGGTCTTTGTAGATAACACGTTGTCTAATTCTGGGCAGTGTCATTCTGTGGCTACTAAAGCAAATAAAGTTCTGTCTTGCATAAAAAAGGGCATTAACTCAAGGGATGAAAACATAATTATGCCTCTTTATAGGTCCCTGGTAAGGCCTCATCTGGAGTATGCAGTGCAGTTTTGGACTCCAGTCCTTAAGAGGGATATAAATGAGCTGGAGAGAGTGCAGAGACGTGCAACTAAATTGGTTAGAAGGATAGAAGACTTAAATTATGATGGTAGACTGTCAAGGTTGGGGTTGTTTTCTCTGGAAAAAAGGCGCTTGCGAGGGGACATGATTACGGACATTATAGACAAATGGCAGGGGACCTTTTTACCCATAAAGTGGATCACCGTACCAGAGGCCACCCCTTTAGACTAGAAGAAAATAACTTTCATTTGAAGCAACGTAGGGGGTTCTTCACAGTCAGGACAGTGAGGTTGTGGAATGCACTGCCGGGGGATGTTGTGATGGCTGATTCAGTTAATGCCTTTAAGAATGGCTTGGATGATTTTTTGGACAGACATAATATCAAAGGCTATTATGATACTAAGCTCTATAGTTAGTATGGGTATGGGTATATAGAATTTAATTAAAAGTAGAGAGGGGTGTATGTATGGATGCTGGGTTTTCATTTGGAGGGGTTGAACTTGATGGACTTTGTCTTTTTTCAACCCAATTTAACTATGTAACTATGTAACTATGTAACTATGTAACTACTATGGGTTTGAAAATGAAAACACCTGAATGGTTTCCTATTGGAAACTGTACTTGAATTTAGCACCAATTTTCTTATATATCAACCTTAGACAATTTGCAATGAGTTTCCTTTTTTTATCATTTTTTAAAGTTAGCTTTTTGTTCAGCAGCTCTCCACTTTCAGAATTTCAGTACTTATCTGGGTACTAGGATCCAATTTTCCCTAGCAACAGGAAGTGGCTTGAGAGAGTAAAAATAAGAATAGGAGAGGGCCTGTATATAAAGATAAGTAATAAAAAGTACTAACAACAATAAACTTGTAGCCCCACAGAGCAATAGTTTTTTGGCTGCCAGGGTCTGTTTAAAAGCGACAGAATAAAAAGGCAAATAACTCAAAAACCGTCAAACAAAGAAGCCCTAGTGAAAAGTTGTGAAAAATAGGAAATTCTATAACCTACTGAAAATTAACTTAAAGGTGAATTACCCTTTAAATCTCCCTGTCATTTTTTCTCTGATGGAAAATGATAATTATGGTACAAGAACTATAAATAAACTATTCATTATATTTTTTATTAATGGAAAGTACAGTTTTAGTTCTTGTTCCAGCAGTATCGAACAAATGCTTGATGGATGACAGATGGATAGGCAGCTAATAAACATGCATACGTTACAAATTACAACTGAGATTATTGAGAATAATTTCAAACAGGTGTTCCAGATGTTATTAAAATCAAATCCATAGAAGCCACAGGAACATAAATACAAAACATGCTGCTCTGATAATTATATAAAAGATAAGAAATGATATTTAATTCAACAAAATCACATATATGTCAGAAAGAGTGCAAACCTGCGTACTTTGCTAGCTAAAGACAGCATATTTGTACTATGAAAGGGTGGAATCAGCGTTGCCAACTCATAAAGAATACATCCAGCAGCCCATACGTCAGCCTTTTCTCCATATGGTTCACTTTTAACAACTTCTGGGCTGCAAATAAATGCAGCCAAAATAAGAAAAAAAATAATGCGTTAAAGTTTTTTAATCTGATTTACATAAAATTATATAAGAGGTGCAGAAGCAGAGGGGAAAGTTGTGGGGGTTTGAAAAGCCCACTGGCTTATAAAGCTGTGCCACTGCCAGAAGTGTAGTATACTTTCCTAAAGTGACCTCACAGGCTAAAAGGGCTTCACCTTCATGTTAACTTTTTGTATGTTATAGCATAGCTAATTCTAAGCAACTTTTCTATTGGTCTTCATTATTTCTTTTTTAAAGTCTTTTAATTATTTGCCTTCTTCTTCTGACTCTTCCCAGCTTTCAAATGGGCATCACTGACCCCTTCTAAAGAGCAAATGCTCTGTAAGGCTACAAATGTGTTATTGCTACTTGGCATTCCTCATCTTTCTATTCAGTCCCTCTCCTATTCATATTCCAGTCTCTAATTCAAATCAGTGCATGGTTGTTAGGGGAATTTGGACCATTGCAACCAAATTGCTGAAATTGCACACTGGAGAGCTGCTGAATAAAAAGCTAAATAACTAAAAAAACACAAATAAAAGATGAAAACCAATTGCAAATTGTCTCAGAATATCACTCTCTACATCAGTGATCCCCAACCAGTATCTTGCGAGCAACATGTTGCTCACCAACCCCTTGGATGTTGCTTTCAGTGGCCTCAAAGCAGGTGCTAATTTTTGTGTTCCTGTTTTTTAGGCAAGCTTTTGTTGCCTAAAAACAAGGTGTACTGCCAAAATCTTGTAGATTGCCAGTGCACAAAGGGGCTACCAAATAGCCAATCATAGCCCTTTTTGTCATCTACAGGAACTTTTTCATGCTTGTGTTGCTCCTCAACTCTTTTTGCATTTGAATGTGGCTCACGGGTAAAAAAGGTTGGGGACCCCTGCTCTACATCATACTAAAAGTTATCTCAAAGGTGAACACCCCCTTTAAGGAATTTTGTTGAAATGGAAGCAATGGAAGGTATATAACTTTGCCCAGGAGCAGTAACCCATAGCAATCAGTAGGAAGCATTGAGCAAACATATTATTGGTTGCCATGGGTAACTGCTCCTGGGCAAACTTATTATTTTACTAAACAGGCAAAAACCTATATTAGTTCTTTTCAAGTAAGTTCAAAGTTAGTTTGTTATAGAAAGGATGGCTCTTGTGAACATTGCAGAATGACATATCAAAAAGCATGGCAAGGTATAGATAACTTACCATGAGTATAGAATTGTCCCCACAACTGATGTAAGTTTGCTATTTTCTTGCTTCTGTTTAGCAAGGCCAAAGTCAGCTAGAAATGCAGATGCATTAAATTGATGCATTAAAATCATGAGCATAAAAAAGCACGAGTTGTGCATCTAATTCAGGTATGTTTACACTTTAACACAGTTTTTATTCAATGAGTAGCTCTGGTCACATACCATCTGCTGTGCTTCTAGACCTGTTAAATAATGTTTTAATTCACTTTTTCTATACTATGATGACTAAAATGCTATTCATATCTGCAATTGTTTGTAGCAAAGCAGGCTGGCCCACTCCCCAGGCATTTGTAAATCCTTTGGAATGGCTGCAGGTGCAGGAGAATAGTTGTTTAATTTTGTAATTAGTTGCTCTGCATTTTTACCAAAGCTCTGGGGTCCTCAGCTCCCCTGTTCTTATGCACTCGCACCACATGCCCCTGTGCTGTTACATAGCATGTACAATTGGTATGTCTAACATGGCTAAATCATAAAGTACTTTGATGAAATGAAACAGATTTAATTAGTACAATAGTACAATAATGTCTGTTATCTGTGTTATCAAATCTTCTGCACTGATAAAATGTTACAATATATAAATGATACTTTGGTATAAGAAAGTCAGTGAAAGCATTGCAAATAGCTTTATTTCCAATTCCAAGATAACTCATATAAAAGCTATGATATCGTTTAAAGAGCATGCTATTAGAAAGTCAACAGTGCCATGCAATGGTGAAGTATCAGTATTGCATATTTCTTTATTACAGTGTACACAAAAAGACTTTCAAATCAGATGTGTCTATAGGACATTCAGAAGTTTGCTTTCAACGTGCAAAGGACTAACCGCCATAATGCTTAAAATGTATGGCAGGCATATGAAGTTTCTACTGAAGATACTTACTGACTGTAACTTTATCTCTTTCTCCCAGCATTATATTATTAGGTGTCAAGTCTCTGTGGACAATTCTTTTCTCCTTGTGTAAATAGCGCAGTGCTAAACACAACTGAAACAAGACAGGAAAGTCTCAATAGTGTGTGCCTTCAGTGTAAAAAACCTAGTGAGCGAACACCAGAAATGACGGCAGGAAGACTATGAAAATACTGTAGTTGCATCCTTATTGAGGAATTGTATGCAGTTGTGCCAGTGCAGCATGCAAGAGTCAGATGCAGTGCTATTGTGTACAATTAAGTGTCTGCATTGTGCACCCAATCACACATTAATTATGGGAAAAATACACTGTATTGTGCACTTTACTGATTGCGTCAGGGTAAGTGTCCCTATTATCTAGCTCAGCTGTAAGGAACTCATATATGTTAGGAGCAACTTCATTTGCAGTCACCGTCTTGGAATTCTGTAAAGTAATTTTTAGTGCAACATCAATGACCTGAAGAGCAATGCTGATAACCATTACAGTGAGTCATTTTATATTATGCATGTGGCATTTTTCTTTATGAACAACTTTGAATTCCTTTAAGCACATGACCTTAATGCTCCATTCTTTAATGCACTTGTATGCACTGGTTTACGGCATTAAAGTGTGACGGTCAAAGAATGGTCCTCTGTCAAAGGTCCAACCTTAACAGATTACTATGTAAATGTAACTAAAATATGTTAAAAAAAATAAGAAATACTATACAGGTATATCTATAAATACTACTGTCTACACAACATCATTTAATATTCATAATCATAATAATATTTAATAAAAGGTACCCCTTTATAAGGGGTATAAACCATTGAATGTCTTAAATGAAAAACAATATGTTTCTTTGAGCAATTGCTAACTATAAGGTGTAGCAGATGTTTAGGAAACGGAAGCAAAGATTAAACCCACATGTGTAATCATGTTTTTTACCTGTATAAATATATTCCAGATCCGTTCTTCTGAAAACATTTGATTCTTCTCTTTAAGTGACTTAAAGTGCTCTCCAAGAGGGGCTCCTTCAATGAGCTCCATAACAACATATAATTTGTCATCTATAGAAACAAAGCAAACAAAATAGCAAAATATGTCTTTCTCAGCCTCATCTATAATTTCCCCTCCTAATGTGGATAACAAGGAATATCACACTTAGCTACAATGTTTGTTCCCCTCATGTTATAGCTAGACATGTACATGCTTTGTAAATGCATATCAAAAATAGGAAGCCCCAACACCATGTCCCAGAGCCAGACTTTTATCCACACCAATGTATCCACATTAATCTACACTATGCCTTGATGTTGAAGTCATTGACACTTTATTTTGGAGCAACATTTTCTTTTGACAGATAAGTCTGAGTTTTGATAAATGCCAGATGATTAATTCCTGTTTGATAGCATACTTTGATTGTAAAGTTTGGCGTTGAAGAAGCAGTACTGACCTGTATCTACTGTATTTTTATTGTTTTGGGCCAGAACCCCTACTCCAAACCTAAATGTTACAGCATACAGTGACATCATATGTGACATCAGTATGGGAGAGGTCCTTTCCATTATCGGCACAAAAATGCCCTCACACAAAATACTGTAATTGGTTTGCTGAGATGGGAATGGGAGAATTACAGACCTGACCTGAGTTAAAATTAACATCTTTACAATAGTGTGAATGTTCTCCTCATGTAACTTCGCCAAAGTTTACCTCAATTCGCCAGGAGTATTTTCACAACACATCTCATATTTACTAAAAATGTTAAGTAGGCTTTTAAGAGAGAAATGTGGTGAATTTTCTCTTGGGGAAAACCTCTCTGAAAATTCATCAGTGATTTTCCCCGCACATATGTAGTGAGAAGATTCACTACATAATTTACGCTACACAAAGAAATTACATAATAGGTTATATAAAGAAAATTGTGAAGGAAACATACCACTCGTAGCTTGCACTCCATTATGAAGTTGAGTCTAAAGCCATGTTTAAAGGAGAACTAAACCCCCTTGCTAACAAAAACTCCTAACCCCTACCGTCCATAGTCCCCCCTCCCTGCTCCCCCCGCACAGGTGTTCACACAAGTAAATGCCCCATAGCTAGTAATTACCCCTCAATGTAGAGTCACCACAGCGGAGCTCACAGGGGCCATCTTCAGCACTTCGAGAATCTTCAGTAAGTAAGCGCCGTATCGGTGCATGCGCAGTTGTAGCAATATTCCGGTCCCGAACAACTGCGCATGCACGGAAAGCCACGGAAATTGCTGAAGGGACCCGAAGATTAACGAAGTGCCGCAAGATGCTGCCCATGAGCTAGCCTATAATAATCCCAATACTTACTTTCTAAAAATGTCTTATAATACCGAACAATATTGGGATGACAAAGCTGTAAGACAAAAATATATAATTAGAATAGTACACACTGCTGAATGATGAACAGAGATATGGGGGCACATTTACTTAGCTCGAGTGAAGGAATAGAAGAAAAAATACTTCAAATTTCAAATGTTTTTTTTTGGCTACTTCGACCATCGAATTGGCTACTTTGACCTTCGACTACTCGACCATTCGATAATCAAGATACTGTCTCTTTATAAAAAACTTCGACCCCCTACTTCGCCAAGTAAAACCTACCGAACATCAATGTTAGCCTATGGGGAAGGTCCCCATAGGCTTTCTAGCAAATTTCTGGTCGAAGGAAAATCGTTCGATCGATGGATTAAAATCCTTCTAATCGATCGAATGATTTTTCCTTTGATCGTTCGATAGAACGAATTGCGGTAAATCCTTCGACTTCGATATTCGAAGGATTTAACTTCGACAGTCAAATATCGACCCTCGATATTCGACCCTAAGTAAATGTGCCCCCATAACTGCTCCTGAAAATCATAGCTGTCACACTGGCCCTCCAAGGTATTTTTATACCCCCAAGATGAAAAAGGAATCTGTAACGTTCAGTATCCCACAACCCAGAGTAAACCCCAATGTCCCGGGCTCGGCTCACGCTTCGGCCTATAACCGCCGCCTTTCACGTAGGGTGGAGCCCTCCGCTACTCGGATGCCGCCAGGACTTAATAGTGAGGAGACTGAGGGAAGAACTCTGGGTGAGCAAGGGAACTAAATGTAAAGTTTATCAAAGTCCAGGAACGGGCCGGGTCGAAACCAATCGGAAATGCGGTACAAAATCGGTAAACAGCAGAGTAGTTGAGGTCACAGGCCAGGTCAGCAACTAACAGGGTCGAAGTACAAAACGGAATCCAAAGAGTAGTCAGGAACAAGCCAAAGGGTCAGGGCAGGCGAAGTCAAACAGTAGTCAGGAATAGCCAAAGGTCACAACAGGAATCACAGAAATAATAACACCCAGGAACGGTAAACAGAACCTACGTTGGGCAGGGAACAAAAGGACTGCTGGCCATTTAAGGATTTGAATTTGGCGCCATTGGACGCTGGCGAATCAGCGCCAGCGCCTGCGCAATCGCGCCAGCGCGACTGTTCCTTTAATTGCTGCGCATGCGCGCTGCGCGCTCCATAGGAGCCGGCGCCTGAGGCCTAGCCGCATCGGCGCCGGAAGAGAGAGACGGGCGTCCCCGTCGAGGGGGCGACAGGCGTCCCTGTCGTCCCCTCGGTAAGTTTCTTACATTACCCCCCCCTCCAGAGGGGGCCACTGGACCCTTAGGTTTGTTGGGAAATTTAGAATGAAACTGTTTCACCAACCTATCCGCCTTAACATCAGAAGGAAAAACCCAGGATCTCTCCTCAGGACCATAACCCTTCCAATGAACCAGATATTGGAGTTTACCCCTAGAGATCCGAGAGTCAATCAACCTGTGAACCAAAAATTCAGATTGGCCCTCAACAGAAATAGGGGGAGGAGGAGAATTCTGACGTACCACTCTAGCAGGTCTCAACAGAGATACATCGAAGGAATTAAAAATCTTGAGTTCGGGAGGAAGATTTAACCTGAAAGTACATGGGTTGATAACACCAGATATAGAGAACGGACCAATAAATTTGGGACCCAGTTTGGCTGAAGGGACTTTTAAAGAAATGTTTTTGGAGGACAGCCAAACCTTGTCACCAACCTGATACACAGGAGAATCCCTCCGATGTTTGTCAGAAGCCCTCTTCTGAGCAGCTACTGCAGAAGATAAGGACTTCTGAACCTCCTGCCAAATCATAGAAAAATCTTCCACAAAGGAATTAACAGCAGGAAGCTCACAAGAACCTGAAAAAGAAAAAACTCTGGGGTGAAGACCAAACACTGTGAAAAAAGGAGATTTGCCAGTGGAGGAATGAATGGCATTGTTATAGGCAAATTCAGCCCACGGAAGAAAATTAACCCAAAGTGCCTGATTGCAGGAGACATAACATCTAAGATATTGTTCCAGAGTCTGATTTGTCCTCTCGGTCTGACCATTGGTCTGGGGATGATATGCGGAAGAGAAAGACAAATCAGTACCCATTAATGAACAAAAAGCCCGCCAGAATTTGGAGACGAATTGAACCCCCCTATCAGACACAATATTGAGAGGAGCCCCGTGAAACTTAAATATATGGACAATGAAAAGGTCAGCTAGGGTCTTGGCAGAGGGAAGGGCAGAAAGAGGAATAAAATGAGACATTTTACTAAAACGGTCCACCACTACCCAGATAACAGTATGCCCCTTCGATGGAGGTAATTCTACAATGAAATCCATGGATATATGAGTCCAAGGTTTCTCAGGAATAGGAAGTGACTGCAGCAACCCTTGAGGTAAAGATCTAGATGGCTTAGATCGTTGGCAGACTGGGCATGACTCAATATATTTGGCAACGTCTTGTCTTAAAGTCGGCCACCAGAGAGTACGAGACAACAAATCGCAAGTCTTCGCACAACCCGGATGACCAGCCACTTTAGAATCATGAGTCTCGTGAAAGACTGCTTCACGTAAATCACTAGGAACAAATAACTTGCCCACTGGAATATCAGGAGGGGAATCTACCTGGGCATTCGACAAGGAGGTAGAGAGATCCGGACTCAAGGCTGCCACAATCACCTCCTTAGGAACAATAGGAACTGGTTCCAAATCCTCCCTAGGCTTGGAGACAAAACTTCTAGAAAGGGCATCTGCTTTCAGATTCCTTTCCGCAGGCCTGTAGGTGATGAGAAAATTAAAACGTGAGAAAAACAATGACCACCTGGCTTGACGAGGATTTAACCGTTTAGCGGATTCAATGTACAACAAATTTTTATGATCTGTGAACACAGAAACTGTATGCTTGGCACCCTCAAGGAGATGTCTCCATTCCTCAAATGCCAATTTAATGGCCAATAATTCCCTATTGCCAATATCGTAATTGACCTCAGCAGAGGAAAATCTTTTTGAGAAAAAGGCACATGGGTGAATTTTACCAGAGACAGGATGTCGTTGAGATAATACTGCTCCGGCACCGATCTCAGACGCATCCACCTCAACAATAAAAGGCAAAGATGAGTCTGGATGCCGGAGGACTGGAGCAGAAATGAAGGCCTCTTTTAAGAGACTAAAGGCCTCAACCGCCTCAGCAGACCAAATACTAGGATCAACCCCTTTCTTAGTTAATGCAGTAATTGGGGCCACCAATTTGGAAAAATTCAGAATAAATTGCCTATAGTAATTAGCGAACCCTAAAAATCTCTGGATCGCCCATCTCGGGTATTAAAAGCGGTCTTCCACTCATCCCCCTCCTTAATCCTGATTAGATTATAGGCACCCCTTAGATCCAATTTGGAAAAAATAACAGCCCCCTTCACTCTATCAAAGAGTTCAGAGATTAAAGGGAGGGGGTAACGATTCTTGACCGTGATCTTATTTAACCCTCTATAATCAATACAGGGTCTAAGAGTCCCATCCTTCTTCTTGACAAAAAAAACCCCAGCCCCCGCAGGGGAAGAAGAAGGTCTAATGAACCCCCGCTCCAAATTCTCCTTAATATATTCCTCCATGGCTAAAGACTCGGGGAGGGAACGAGGATATGTCCTACCCTTGGGAGGAGAAGACCCAGACAATAATTCAATAGCACAATCATAGGGTCTATGGGGAGGTAAGGATTCAGCTGCTTTTTTACAGAAAACATCAGAAAAAGCGGCATAACAAGGAGGAAGACTCTTTAAAGAAGTAGCGGCCAGGGTCTGGGCAGATTTAACACAAGAATACATACATGCAGAGCTCCATTTCAAAATTTTACCAGAGGGCCAATCAACCTGGGGATTATGACCTTGTAACCAGGGGAGGCCTAAAATGACTGGAGTCTGTGGGCACTCAGTAATGAAAAATGAAAGAGATTCAAAATGATCAGAAATGGACATGTGAATAACCTTAGATCGAGTAGATACTAGTCCGGAACCCAAAGATCTACCATCAATGGCGGATAATCTAAAAGATGGAACCTGTGGTTCCCAAGGAATACCATGTCTTTGAATAGCCCGTCTCTACCGCCCAACGGCGGAATTCAGTACAATAATCCTCTGCCCGCCGTTTGCCTTGTTTAAGGGCACGTATGGCTGCGTCAGCAGAAGCGGCATGATCAGGATCATCGTAAATAATAGCCATAGCATTAAAGAAAGCCTCTAAGAGTGACGGGCTGGATCCCTTTGAGACAAACTAAATGCCCAGAGCTGGGCATCACCCTGTAACAGCGTAACTACAAAATTCACCCTAGACTCCTCAGTAGGGAAGGAATAGGGTAAAAAACTGAAATGTAGTTTACAGGCCTCTCGGAAAGTAAAAAACTTACTTCGATCCCCAGCAAACTTCTCGGGAAAAGGAACCTTGGGCTCATGGAAGGTACTACCAGCAGGTGGAGGTAGAGAAGTGCTTGCCTGAGTAGTATTACTCGGACCAGGAACAGGCTGTTGCTGCATCATGTCAAGTCTGGAAGAAAGACCGTGAAGACATTGCACAATATAGTCTTGCTTGTCCTCCTGTTCACCAAGTCTCTGCAGAAGATTTGCCAGAATCGCTTCCGAAGGAGTGGTGGAAGCAGTAGCTTCAGCTGGCTCCATCTTCTTAGTTTTTTGGGCCCAACGTAATGTAACGTTCAGTATCCCACAACCCAGAGTAAACCCCAATGTCCCGGGCTTGGCTCACGCTTTGGCCTATAACCGCCGCCTTTCACGTAGGGTGGAGCCCTCCGCTACTCGGATGCCGCCAGGACTTAATAGTGAGGAGACTGAGGGAAGAACTCTGGGCGAGCAAGGGAACTAAATGTAAAGTTTATCAAAGTCCAGGAACGGGCCGGGTCGAAACCAATCGGAAATGCGGTACAAAATCGGTAAACAGCAGAGTAGTCGAGGTCACAGGCCAGGTCAGCAACTAACAGGGTCGAAGTACAAAACGGAATCCAAAGAGTAGTCAGGAACAAGCCAAAGGGTCAGGGCAGGCGGAAGTCAAACAGTAGTCAGGAATAGCCAAAGGTCACAACAGGAATCACAGAAATAATAACACCCAGGAACGGTAAACAGAACCTACGTTGGGCAGGGAACAAAAGGACTGCTGGCCATTTAAGGATTTGAATTTGGCGCCATTGGACGCTGGCGAATCAGCGCCAGCGCCTGCGCAATCGCGCCAGCGCGACTGTTCCTTTAATTGCTGCGCATGTGCGCTGCGCGCTCCATAGGAGTCGGCGCCTGAGGCCTAGCCGCATCGGCGGCAGAAGAGAGAGACGGGCGTCCCCGTCGAGGGGGCGACAGGCGTCCCTGTCGTCCCCTCGGTAAGTTTCTTACAGAATCTTTGTATGACATGAATAATATAACTGAAAATGTGATACATTGGATAGTGTATATATATATATATCACTTAATATCGGACCAGAGAGGATCCTGATGTTGATAAACAATGCTCTCCAAAATATTTTTTGCCAAGGAACTAGAACCAGTAGCTCAATGAATGCAACAAAATGCTGCAATGAGAAACACACTGGTGAGGGTACATAACTTAATTTTAAAGTTGCAATTGAATGATGAGCATCATTGGATGATCAGTTAAATCTGGTCCGTGTGACGCCTATAAAACATATCACTCCACATATATATATATATATTACGTCATATCACCTTTCCATTTTCCATATGAAAGTAAACTGAATTAAATTGTACCTGTTCCCTGATTATGGTCAGCTCAGACACTATGCTTTCTGCACTGTTATCACGGTCCTTCTTGTCTTTTCCAAATGCTGGATTATGCAAATTGATCTCTTTCATTGCAAATAGATTTTGTCCACTACGTTTTTTGACCTACACAATCATTTCCGAAAGGGAAAACAAAAGCAATCTTAACAATGAACACAAGACTAACTGTTTTTTAACTGTTAGACTTTTCTTGAACTTTTTTTTCTACATAAAATCAGAGTCATTTGAAACATTATCTAAAAGAAAATCTTCATAGTCATAAACAAAGTGGTGGTTCCCCTGCTGTGGCTACTAGCAGCAGAAAAACTGACCCCTTAATAGAGATGAAAGTCCTCTAAATCTGGGTAATTGATGATATTGTATTCCATTAACATTTCTATTACATACTTCCAATCTTTCCCAATAAAAAAAGAACTATACTGATTTGCAGGGTGTGACTGGCTACGACTAGGGAAGGTGACACTAACTAAAACATGCCCTGCGGTATTACAGAAATTCCAACACATCGTATCCAGTGCCTTTCTAGAGGTGCAATGATTTATGAATACATACCATTGTAATAATAATATGTATAGGTTAAAATATAGTAAAGAAGGGCACTGCCATATTAATAGTAAATATGTACCTTACAAACACTTCCAAAGGCTCCACTTCCAAGATGATCTAAAATTGCATAGTTTCCTATAAATTTTGTAGGCAGTTTGTTCTGATTGATGCTTTCAATACTATCAGCAATTTGCTTAAGGTCAACTTCCTGAAAAAGGCATAAGATACTTTGTTAATTCAACTGTGCTTGAAACAATGTATTAATGAGTTGTGTCAAAATAAGGCACTTACCCTTACAGAGTTTAATTTAAATACAAGCTCCTCATATGCCTTAATATCCCGAATATAATGCCCAATGTCAATGAACACCTCAAAGAGATCTGGTGGAAAAAATCTAAACCAAAAATATAAAAAAAAACGATCAATATGGTGTATAAGCATGCTTTGATGAATTATGCAAAAGGTGAAATGTACAGGACCCATGGATGTACATGAGCCATGCAATAAAAACTATCTTGAGGAGACTCCTTTGTGACTAAACACAGAAACTGATGCACTGGGTGAATCGTGCACTAGCGCATCATTAAACTGGAAGTGAATTAGGCCTGCACATGATTTACTATAGTGAATGCTAATTGTTAAATATGTGATGTTTAACAAATTAATTACCTTTTAAAAAGATCTCTGTTTCTTTCCATGCTAAACAAAAACCTTAAAGCTCGGAAAGCATAACACTGTGAAACACAAAAAGAAAAATCTGTTAACAATCATGCCACCATTTTCCAAGGTCATACATTAATACCTCTGAAGCTATTTTTCTGTTTCTTAGTCTACTGCCATTGGCAACTCATGCTAACTAGAGGATTCCGCCCATCTGTATATCTTGAAACAGTTTCAAGCAAGGACAGGTTTACTGTTCTAAATTAGGTCCTCAATGCCTTCCGATCTCTGTAATTAAACATGTCAGATGGAAGTATGTCCAAAAGTAGGGTACATTAAAATGCAAGGTTTTGAAGACAGCATGAACACTGATATACTAATCAAATTTTCCATGTCACTACTAAAATGAATAACAGCCATCGTAACACTTCAAACAATATTAGATATTCCTCTCTCTGAGGGGTAAATTTATCAAAGAGTGAAGTTCCGCCACTAGAGTGAAATTCCGCAGCTCTCAATTAATTTCTATGGGATTTTGAAAGGCGTATTTATCAATGGGTGAAAGTAAAAGTTCACCCTTTGATAAATACGCCTATAAAAATCCCATAGAAATGAATGAAGAATGGCGGAATTTTACTCTAGTGGCGGAACTTCACTATTAACTTCCCTCTTTGATAAATATACCCCTGAGTCGCTGTAATAGTAGGGCCTGTGAAATTTTAAAATGTTTGTTGTCTGTACCACTTGATAAACCATGTGGCAACTAAGATTCATGAAAAAAAGGACAATGTGATGCATCCCCCCACCATAAAAATTATGCCGAATGTCTTAGTAATTTTAAGCAACTTTCCAATGCACAAATTATAGATTTTATAAACATAACCACAATGAAAGTACTAGAAAAGCCAAAATTCACTGTAGGGGTTTCCATATGTTAGGGTAAGACGCTGGTGAAACCCTGCATAAGAAAGTTTCCCAGGCCTGGGAAATACAGATATGATGGCAGCACAGCACTGCCAGTTCCCTGGGCTGGAGCATTTTTTTCTGGAAGGTTTTTCCCAGGGAAAAAACTTTTCTAATTCACTGGGGGTGCCTAACATATTTAAGGTGTCCTGGTCCTTTAAAAACAGGAGACATTTACAATCTGGAAGGCTGGGTGCAAAGTACACAAGCAGTGCGGAAACGGACAGAAAAATGTTACACCATTGAAAATCTGCAATAAATGTATATTGGAAACTGCTTCAAATTACATTTTCTTTCACTAGGCTAAATGTTATTTTGGTATTTGCATCCCCTGTAAAGTAGTCATCAGACTCTCAGAAAGGCAGTTTATAATAATGTCGCCAAACCCCCATACACAGTCCCACTGAGCAATACATTTTGGCGAAGCCTTTTATTTTCTGAAAGACATGGTGGGACATTCACTAAGATTCGTAGTTGCGCCAGGCGTAACTTTGCCGCACTTCGCCAGGTGTAGTTTCACCAGCGCTACGGAATTCATTAAAATCCGAAGTTGCGCTCAGGGGTAGCGTAAGGTTGCGAAGTTGCACTAGCATTGATTCGCTAAGTGAAGCGAAGTTACGCTAGCGATGGTTAATTTGCATACGGCGCCAAATTCAAATTTCAATGGAGGAATACGTAGAATCATTACAAATGCCTGGGAACCTTCAAAACATCAAATAAAATTTTTATTTTGCCCTACACATGTGCCCACTGTATAGTTAAGTTGCCATGAGTTAGGAAATGTAGGGGGGAAGGAGGGGAGCCCCAAAAAATGTTTCGATGTTTTTCAGCCTATCACCCATAATATAGAAAAAACACCAGCGTCTTTTGGGACTTTTTTTTAAGAAATCCCTATCTACTCTATTGCGTTTCGCCTGGTCTGAGGTGGCGAAGGAAGTCTAGCGTAAAAGGTAGCGTTCAGAACAATGCGCGTGTTAGTGAATTTGTGTAGTTACGTCCATTGCACAAATTCGCCAGGCGTAAGGGTGCGAAGTTACACTAGCGAAGTTACGCCAGCGTCCGTTAGTGAATTTGTGAAGTAATGAAAATGCCCAACGCTAGCGAATTGACGCTAGCGTTAGGCACTTCGGCGCATAGTGAATTTGCCCCATAATTAGATCTGATACCAAATTGTTTTTGTACCTTTGATAATTACCTGTAACATAGCAGCTTTACTTCGAATAGCTTCATTTTGTTTGTTTGGTAAAATCAACATTCCTATTATGTAAACACCATTTTCCTGCACAGTAAATACAGATATAAGAATATTGTAACAAATACATTCATTATGGTGAATGTGTTGGTTAAAATTGATTATGAATTTTAATATGAATATGAACAAAATTACTGAGGGACACAACATTTAAACACAGGTCAACTACACAAATACATTTATAGAAGGAAAGAATATACACTTTTAATTTTGGAAATTTAGGAAAATACAGTCAGGTGATTCTGGTGCAGGTTCTGGTATTCTACATGAAAAATCTCCTCGCTTTGTTTAAGAACATAGCCGATTATTTTAATCTATACACAAACTTTATTCCCTTAATTTATTCAGACGCATGAAACATGTCTATTGCAGATTGAGATAATTGATCATGCTATAGAGAACAGGTACGTTGGCAAGTGAACTGAACAAAGCAGAATTTTTCCCCAAAATCCCAGTGTCATTGTGGTTGTAAAAGGGTGATGTGTTAAGTGCAAGTGTGCATTCAGTTGTCACAATTGAGCCAAATATTTTCAAAATCTGTCTGGCAGATGTGTTCCACACAGAAGTTACACGTGCACCCCATTCTTTCGAATGAAGTACAGCAATTGATGCAGGGCGCTGACGGAACTCCAGGGTTCCCCTTAGTCAATAGGTGCAGCAGTGCTCAATTTGGAACAGAAGGCAGGAAGGACTGAGTGGAGACAAACACAATTATACAGAAGTGTAAGGAGAATATTTTTATACAAGTAGCGCAACTGAATGCAGGGAAATTGCAGAGGCACATGTGCCCTAATATGTGCTAATGGGTGTATGTTGTAATATTGCACCCACCATTGCCAATAAACACAGCATAAGTCTTGCACTAGTGTAGAGCTGCTGAGCACTGTGTTGTGGAACTAAAACAGCATTAATGGTCTTGTAGAGTGCAGCACAAGGGAGCCCTGTACTTAATGTGTAAAGCTTTAATGCCCTAAGCAGGCATTAAGTATAGAGCCACCCAACTCTCATTTCCTGCATGTAAAGAAGCCAATACAATTAAGGGGTATGGCAAGGAATCCCTAGGTCTTGTCCATGTGCAGCCCCTCTAGTGTCCAGTACAATTAGACCCCCTTATTGCAGAGGGGGGTATCAAGGTGTATTGTGGGCAAAAGAAATTAAACGTTGTGCCTTGCTTCCTCCCCTACTATAAATAACCCCTCTACTCCCTCATATATCTCCTATAAAATAGATGTATGGCCTGTAACACTCTAAGGGGCCCATTTACAAACAATCCGATTTTGTTTTTCCACAGATCTCTAAGAATTTGTGGTTTTCAAATTTTTTTAAAAAAAGCTCTAAAAATTCGATATTTTTGAAGTGTAAAAACCAGGAAAACCAGTATAACAAAACTTTGCCAAATAAAAGTTGTCGAGGTCCTATAGAAGTCAGTGGGAGCTGCACTGATCATACTTGACTGCTTTAAATCAATTCAGACTTTTAGAGGTTTTCGTATTTTCTTTTCACTAGGAATTGTCCAAAAAACTCACCTTTTTAGAGGTTTCCAAGGTTTTCGTATTTTTTAGTGCACCGTTCAGGATCATTTTCCATTCGTTCTTTTGTTATTCCGATTTTTTAATAAATCTGATGACATTTTTAGTTTTAGCGTTTGTGAGCTTAGTACAGGTATTGGACCTATCATCCAGAATGCTCTGGACCTGGGGTTTGCCAGATAATGGATCTTTCTGTAATTTGTATCTTCATACCTTAAGGCTACTAGAAAATCTTGTAAACATTTAATAAACCCAATAGGCTGGTTTTGCTTCCAATAAGGATCAATTATATCTCCATTTGGATCAAGTACGAGATACTGTTTTATTATTATAGAGAAAAAGGAAATCATTTTTAAAAATTTGGATTATTTGGATAATATAGAGTCTATGGGGAATGGCGTTTCATAATTCGGAGCTTTCTGGATAACGGATTTCCAGATGATGGATCCCGGTTTAAAAACCTACAAACCACTAAAATCCAACCTTTGATAAATAGGCCCCCAAGTTGATAAACTGCACTCCTGTGGGTTGTAGATGAACTTGGCAGACATAGGATATGAGTACAACTCAGCATACACAATGGAAGCAGCAAGAGCTGTATAATGGATAGTTGAAGATAAAATGTCATATCCAATCAAGGCTAACCAATTCTAAAAGACACTATTGTACAGTAAAACAAACAAAGGATGTGAGCTTTTTATAGTTATCTTACAGTTGTGATATGGCAGCTGTATAATTAAAGCACTAATATTGTTATGCAGTTTGTAGGAATTATTTACCCTTTGCAATACTGGTGCTGCTACTATACCTGTACTACTTGATGAGCATTAGTGTCGTTAAGCACAAGTTCAGTAAGCGCTGCACAGCAGGCTAAAAAACAAACAAACAGATTTTAGTTCTTTAACAGGATTTTAACAGTGTTGTTTATGACATCAAATATACTATGCTACTATAAAACTCCAATGCAATGCAATCTGTATAGTTCTCAAATGCAGAAACTTAAACAACATATTACCTGCCTGGAGTGAAAGTTTATTTTCCTGTATCTCACTTGGGCTCAAATCTTCATGTAAATATAGATGTCGAATGCGTCCAGATGCATTGGCACTTGACAGGCTCCCAATAGAGGAACGATCAGAGACGAGATACTGTTCTCTATGGAAGAGCAGAAATGAGGCATTTGCATATTTGTACTAAAGTGGTTACATTCTATGGAAATGTACAATATGTACAATCTTTAAAACAACTATATATACATATATATAAATATATATATATATATATATATATATATAAAATATATATATATATAAAATATATATATATAGTAAAAATAGTGGCAAAACCTCAAGTAGAAGAGGAGAAAATATATAGATTAGCATTTGGAAACAAGCTGTGTATGGCATGTGTATTATAATAAGGCATGTTAATATAGCAATCCTCACTGAATGCAAGTCAGTGGCCACACACAATAGCAATTCCACTTAATGGCAGCATTTTCTCAGGATGCAATGCTTATAAAATGTATTCACCCCCTTTGAAGTCTTCATGTTTTGTTGTCGTTGAATACTGAATCTCATGATGGATTTTTGCTTTTTGATCAACAGAAATAGACTATTTCACATCAAAGTGAGCACAGAATGAATAACAAAGCAAAAAACATAAAACGCTGATTGCATAAGCATATACCTAATTCAAGTCAGTATTTCATAGATGAACCTTTGGCAGAAATTTCAGGATATGATATGCAGATAGGTCTCTCTCAGTTTAGCATATTAGGCCACTGTAAATATTGCCCAATCCTTTTTGCAAAACTACCTAAACTCTTTCAGGTTGCACGAGGATTGTAAATGAGCAGCCTTTATCAGGAACAGCCACAAATTCTCTTTTGGATTGAGATCTGGACTCTGACTCTAGGACATTGGCTTTTAACATTACATTAACTTTAAACCTACATTTGTTATATTTATTTTGCATTTAGATGAAGGAAATTCCTAGAATATACAAAAAAGAAATAAATAAAGGGAAATGTACAACATGCATGCTTTCTGCATCTGAACACCAATTCCACAAACCCTTTATTCAGCTATGTCTGTGCTACAGTACACACCCTTTCAAAATATGTAAAAGCTGCTTGACTCCACCCCATGTTCGAATTTCCACACTTATTTCAGGATCCTCACAAATCTGGACAAGTATCCAGACCACACTCCACAGCAACTTAAGATGGTCAGAGTGAAGCAAACTAAGTAAGGTAGGGACACCATCAAATACTTTTACTTGTTCCTTTACTTCTGTCTCTGAACAAAGAAGACGTAACAGATCTGCTGCAAGCCTAGAAAACACAAATAAAATCAGATATTCTTTATACATGTATATATAATATTGAAATACCACTGTCAAAAGAAAAAACATATGCCTGTGTTGACCAAGGATTTATGTATGTAAATATGTATATGTATTCTCATATACACATGTACATAAGTATTCCTGGTTATTATGGTTCTTTAATAAAAGACATTCGATCAAAAATATACAAGTATTAAAAAAAGCTATTGTCACATATCTACAGTACAGTACACATACAAAACGAGTTACTCTATGCAGAATATATAACAGATATTTACAAAGAAAATAACAATTATCCATATGTTAGATCTAAATCCACTACTTCTCTGATATCATCCTTCTATCGGGTCTTGTATATATTCAAGAAAAAACACAAGCAAGTCTCCCTGAGTATATCAAATGTCTTAGATACAATCTAGAGTCCTAGATGCTCCACAAAGGGAGCAAACATTGTTTACAGTTATATCTGCAGTAAAGTAAAAACATTTCTTGGAACATTTTATGGAACAAATCAACAACTTCATCCATCATATTGTTCAAAGCTTCAGTGTTCAGATGTGCTGGATGGGGCCAATGTGAAAAGCTTTTTAGGTCAAGACCCATTGGATATCCAACTTTTGGCCAGAGCCCATCACAAAAGTCCAACCTTTAGCCAGTTTCCCTCATTAGCTTATAAGTACAGGTATAGGAAAAAATTGGTGTATCTATTCAGAATGAAAACCGTGAAACCTGTTCGATCAACAATTGGGACAATTTTGCTGGAACAACACAATCATTTATCAATATAATGATAAGTAGGTGATTTTTAAAATTGGTTGTTTCACATGGCAAAATCTGTCTGTGAATGGCCACCTTAACTGGCCTATAAGTTGGCCTTTCAGGTGTATCTAGAAAAGCAAATGGTCATTCCCTCCAATTCTTGCCCTTAATGCAAAGTCCTGCACCAGGTTGGTACCCAAGGAATATCGACGAACCAGTCAGTTTTCAGTCAGAAACCCGAGTCTGATTCCCTGACCATGTGGGCAGTCCACGGGTAACCCATCTGGGTACCTGGCTAAGGTGCTAGATTCATCCCTCCCACCGTCCCCTGTGTTTTTTTCTCTTACCCTGCTGGTCTTGGGTCAAAAGGTAAATAACTATTTGGGGTCTGGGTTACACAGAAGTTCTGTGTATGGAGACATATTGGTGGCATTTGTATATCAGGGTTATGAGTGAGAGGGTCCTGTTTTGGTATGGGTATACCCAACAGGACCCATGCAGGACTCTACCTTAATGGCCTTTATGTCAAGCCCTTTGCCCCTCCACTCCTGGAGGTCAGCCTCATTCTTTGAGAACCACTGCTCTTGGACAATACAAAGCAGAATTTCAATCCAATATTTAAAGACAATATATAGAATGAGGTGTGGTGGACAATCCTTCCAGTAATGTTAGAATAACTTCAGGTTAACAATTACTGGCAATGAAAAGGGCAACAGATACAATGTTACATTTTACAACATTAGTTTAGTATAATGTGTTTCTTTTAATGTAAAAAGAGAATTTATAATTAAATGCTATATGCTGTTCTGAAACATGTATTGTACAGCAGGACACTGTTATGTTCTTTATATATATATAATGTATTATTTTATGGATGCTTGTTATATCTGGAATCCAAATATGTGTCCAGATATTCTTTAATAATGATATCGTACAATTAATCTCTATGTGAACTTGAAACTCGAAGTTTGTTGAAGATGAATGATGGATTCAGTTAAAAAAAATGACTGCACCCTAAATGCTTTTGAAAGATTAATGCAAAATAAGGCACACAATAAATCACTTGCATTATCCTGTCAAAAGACTTGAGAGCACGGTGAGTGTCCTGTAACTGAGAATAGATAAAATGTATTTCTGTCTCAGGTATACTTGTTGTGTGTCTGCTAAAGTACCACAAGTCCCTGTAAAACTAAAGTCAAAACAAGCCTAGCTCTGATTATCTACTTGTTTTTGTACACTTCATTATTATATTTTCTGTATCAAATGTTTTTCTTGCAAACATGTTATGCCAAAAAGTAATTTAATTAAAAAGAAATAAGTTGCAGAGTTGATATTGAGGTGTTTTCTTTGAATGGCTTTAAAAATTATCACATACTGTGTTGTTTGTGAAATGTTATCTTTGTAAAGAGTTCAGAAAAAAAAAATATCTGGCAGTCAAATTTTCAGCAGAGAGCTTTAAAGACGGAAACTCACTCACCTTTTAGAGAGAAGATCAAATTCACGCAATATCATCATAAGACTTTCAACAATGCTTAGCTCACTAATCCTCTGCCTGCATTCTGGACTGTAATGATAAATATTTGGGAAAAATCAGCAAAATACACGTCAGTGTAATTATTGGTGGTTTCGATTTGAAAATCCTCATATACCAGTTAAAATGCAAACTAGCCAGTATTTACAATTGAGAATAATTCATCAAAACAGACTGGGTGCAGTGATGATTGGTGCAAAATATGCGCAAGTGCATATAAGGTGTTTAGATATGGTGTCCATTTATGCACGATTGCGATTGCAGTTGTAAATGTGCCCTACAGTCCTTTAGCCTGTGCCTGGTTTTATAGATATCATATTTCACATTCCACAAGTCTATCAAAAACTGCATAGATATTTTTAGTGCTATGTTGTAAGGATAAATGTGATGTAAATAAGATATTTTTGTGCTTGGAAACATTCCTTTTCTTAATTAGATTAACTTTTAACATCCATCCAATTCATAAAGCAGTGAGAGACAAATATTTGCAGAGAGTGATTTCATTTGGCTTCTAATGGGGTTGTTCACCTTTGAGTTAACTTTTATTATGATGTAGAGTGATATTCTGAGACAATTTGCAATTGGTTTTAGTTTTTTTATTATTTGTGGTTTTTGAGTTATCTACTTTTTTATTCAGCAGCTCTTCAGTTTGCAATTTCAGCAAACTGGTTGCTAGGGTTTCTTAAAATAGCAACCATGACTTGATTAAAAAAGTGAATATGAATAGGAGAGGCCTGAATTGAAAGACGAGTAATAAAAAGTAACAATAACAATACATTTGTAGCCTTACAGAGCATTTGGTTTTTAGATGGGGTCAGTGACCCCATTTGAAAGCTGTAAAGAAATAAAAAATAATGAAGACCAATTGAAAAGTTGTTTAGAATTGACCATTCTATAACATAGAAAGTTAACTGAAAGGTGGCCTTCCCCAATTAAGATGGTAGGTTATAGCCCTGTCTTCATGTATTACATTTCAACAGCAATTCTATTGTTTCTTATTTTTATTTTACTTTAAATTGTTCTATTGGTTTGAGGTTATTAATGATAATGGATCAGGTACAAATGTGGCAAAAAAAATGTAGATCTTTATCATATTGTATTGAAGTTAATCAAGTTGCTGTTAACAATGCCATCCTTATTGATTTTTGATGAAACATTTCTATCTTTTCTGACATTTGTTTGATTTGAGTTATTTTGGCTGCTGTGTTTTATTTTCCTTTTACCAGTGTAACAAAGAATAGCTAAAGTTCACTGATTCAATTAAACTGTACTCATTTTATCTCACCTTTCAGCTAAACTTGTAAGAGCAAGCATAGCTCCTAATAACACATTGCTGTCACTGGCAGCCAAAAGCTTTACAAGAATCTGCAAAAGAAAGTAACAGTTTTAATAAACAATGGTGTCTTCGTTGTCATCTCAAATCCCCAAGTATTAAGACCTTTAATGTGGTAACCAGATGCTATCATTACAAAGAAAAAAGAGAAGGAGAATAGGGGCAGAAGTGGAGAGAAGAAAAGAAAGGTATAAAAATGGAAAAAAAACAGTAAACAGGTAAAACATTAGTTATTTAGAGGATAACTAAACGTAACTAAAAAAAGTAGGCTACAATGTTGTACATTATGTTATGTCTTGGGCTTCTGTACCAGCCAAAGGCAACCACAGCCCTTTAGTAGTAAAGATCTGTAATTCCAAAGATTCCTCAGTAGCTTCCCAAATACTGCACATGCTCTGTGCTGCTTTCACTTACTGAGTTTAGGGATTAACTCACAATATACAGTACAAGGAGAATATAAATGTCACAATATAAGACTGATTAGTAATTAATACAAATAATTACTACATGGCAAAACAAAAACCAGTGCAAACAGCATGGAAATCTAACAATCAGTCCTGTAGCATCCGTTTATATTACAGGCCAACCTCGTTTTCTGCTTGATAATTTACGATGACCCCTGAGCAGGGCCGGCCTTAGGCCTATTGGACCAATTGGGCCCAATAGGGCCCCGCACCACAGGGCAGCACAGATAATATTTCCCTCAGCACATGATGCTGCCTGGCCTGCCCCCAACTTTGATAATCCAGCCTATCCCCCAACTCCATAGGTCTAGCCTGCCCCCAACTCTCATAGGCCCAGCTTTCCTCCAACCTTGATAGGCCCTGCCTGCCCCCAATCCAACAAAGCCTGCTCCCAATCTGAATCGGCCCAGCCTGCCCCAAACCAATTGGCCCAGTCCACTCTCCTATTTCCTCCCTCTCTCTCTTACCCTGTGTGCCCCTATTATGTGCCCCTATTTCATCCCTCTCACTCTCTTACCTTGTCTGCCCCTTTCCTTCCTATTTTGTGCCTGTATGCCCTTATTTTCCTAAATACTTGGTGTGTCAGTAGCCAGCAACACTTTGTCTAGGGGCCCCAACAACATGGTCCCAATTGGGCCCCGCATTTGATAGGATCAGCCCTGCCCCTGAGCATGTCAGTGTCACAGACACTTTGCAAGATGGTGACTCCTTGTGACAAGTTTGAAGTCCTGGATCGTTGCTGCTTTTGAGAAGCTGAAACTTTAGGCTGGTGCAATAAGTGCAGTATATAAAACATGGCATGTTAAGCCATATTTATTTTAGGGTTTACTTCTCCTTTAAAAGCTTATCTGCCATAAATACTAAGGTGTGTCCCTTAGGCTAATGCCACACAGGGTTGAAAATCAGTCTGCTAAAATAAGCAGGCCCCTAACTTGGCATTACCTTGCTATCCTTCCTGCATCCTGAACAATTGCATTGGCCCGGGTGCAGGCATACGCAGTGGATTTTGGTGGAAAAACAAAACAGTTTACATTTCTTCGACAAAGCCTGTCCTTAATGCTCATTTCCTGCTTAAGGAATAATGAAAACACCCCAGTTTAATCATTCTTGCCCTATTTAGCATACGCAAATTAGGGTCTGTATTCAATTCAGGATTTGGCCGAATCCATCATGAAAGATTCAGGATAGAGCTAGAGCCCTAAACCAGTGGATTCTGAACTTGTGATAGTCAAAATGTCTTGTTTCGTTTTTGTGCTGTTTTGTGCATTGAAACAGTAGTAGTTTATTATTCATCTATTTGATGCAATACAACTTACTATTCTATATCAATTCTTTTCTTTTTTTACAGAGAAAAAGGAAACCCTTTTTCAAAACTGGATAATTTGGATAAGATGGAGTCTATGGGAGATGGCCTTCCCGTAATTTGGAACTTTCTGGATAATGGGTTTCTGGATAACAGATCCCATACCTGTATAAATAATTATAAAAAAAAACTACACAACAACTGCATTAGGATAAAAACATTAATGCTAAATTGCCTCCAACATGAATTGTCAAATGTAAAAGTTTTCGACTGTGGCAAAATGAAGATAATTTTGTGCATTTACATGATTCAAATAGTTTTCCTTTGATTTAGTGCAGGCAACAAAACTTTTTTTTTTATCACTTACAAACTCATTGTTACCTTATGAGCACCAGTGGATATCACCCAATCTCTTTGACCTTTAACAGCTGCCAATTTTTGAAAAATATCTGTAAAACAGAATAAGAATGCATAACATGGATACACTTTTTGTGAACAAACAATGAAATGTATCAAGCAGAACAAATATTAGGCCAACATTTGCATGTATGTACTGGCAGCGTAACTTGCAAAGCCACTAATCCAAACAACATCATCAGCATTGGTTGGCAAACATTTAGAAGCCAATGATGCTAATGATCCTTGATAATGGATTAAATGAAAGCTAAAATATTACAGAATGATAAGTAAATATTTTTCCATCTTGAAATGATAGCCAGACCTGAAAAAGCTATGAGCATAGTCTAAGCAAAAAGATTTTCTAGTCATTTTGGAACACTTCTCTTAAAGATATGGACAAAATACATACTTACCCTGGTTAAAGATGACAAATAATTTTAAAAACTTCTTTTGGAAAATATTCATAAAGTTAAAGTCAGGAGCATGCCACTGTCCCTTTAATAAAGTATCAGACTTTAACATGAATTTTTGAATTATACTATTGCCTTTCCAAAGACTCCTGTTAGCCCGTAGCAGGAGTCTTCAGAGAGGCAGATAGCACCGCTCTTTTTTGAACTCAGTACAGGTATGGGATGTAGGATTTGAGGTTTCCCAGATAAGGAGTCGTTACGTAATTTGGATCTCCATACCTTAAAGGAGAAGGAAAGTAGTCTTGCACTTGGGGGTGCCACCCCTAAGTGATTGCATTTACTTACCTGAAACCCCGGATAATGCTCCTATCAGCAGAAAGCTGCACCGGCCCAGGGTTATACCATTGAGCACCATGGACCAATCCTCTTCCGACTTTTTCTTTCTTCAAATTTTCCAAGGCAGACGCATACGCAGTAGAATGAAATAGCCAACTTGTTCGTTCGGCTTTTCGCTCTACTGTGCATACGCAGCCGTACGAAGAAAGAAGAAGACGAAAGAGAATCGCTCTGTGGTGCTCACTGGTATAACCCCGGTCCAGTGCAGTTTTTTGCTGATAGGAGCACCGGCCCGGGGTTTCAGGTAAGTAAATACAATCAATTGAGGAGGGTGTCTAACATTTGGCACCCCCAAATGCAAGATGACTTTCCGTCTCCTTTAAGTCAGCTAAAAATCATTTAAACATTAAATAAACTCAATATTAATAATGAATATAGGGTAATATTGTTTTCTAATGTTGCCACGTCTTGTGTTCAATGGAAACAATTATCTCCACCTTATAGGTGTCATATTCGGTATTTACCACCACCAGAAAATTAAAAACTTTCCTTAAAATGCTTGTTTAGGTGGGTACTCAACAAACGCACATTGTAAACTTGCATGTAAAGAATCATGAAGTACGTGTCCTAGCATGGCCGGAACTAGGGGTAGGCAGAGAAGGCACGTGCCTAGAGCGCAAAGCTGGGGGGGAGCCAGGCACGTACCTGCTCTGTCACCTACCCCATTGTCTGGTCCCATCTCTCCCCGACTGGCGCTATTTTCTCCTCAATTGTGCTTCTGTGCATGCGCGCTCGAGCGTTATTTCGCACATGCGCACCTGAGCCTAATTTCGCGCCTGCACACTTCAGCACGCACTCAGCCGGCGCTGTGGCTGCCCAGGTTGCCTAGGTCTCCTAGTATACGCTGTAGAATGACATGCAGCAGCAAATAGTGTAAAAATACCACTTTATTTTTTAAAATAAAATATTAAAATGCACTCACATGGCAATGGTTATTAAAAAGCATATCTATGCATCGTCCTCTAAGCTCCCCCTGTATGGAAAGGCCGCACAAAGTCCCAAGGGCCAAAGCCTTTTGAGAAGGTATTAGGTTGGCTTGTAGCGTCCTTTCCTCGTGTGCGATGTGAGGCGCCTTCCAGTAACATCACCTGCCTTACGCGTTTCGTCTTGCGACTTCCTCAAAGGCTTGGTTCTACTGCGCATGTCAACTTCCTTTATACCGTCATTTTGTTTTGCGTGTCACCTTGACAACACCTTCGCAAGTTTGCCATTCGTTGCCATAGAGACGCATGTTCTACGATATGTTTTGTTTCATTCCCTCTACCCACCAGTTCCTTTCTTTCCACGACGTTTGGACTTTTCTCTATTATTTACTTTGGCTACTGATTTCCAATTGTAGTATTTTACACTAAATGTATTATTGAATAGAGGTGATTATACACCAAATCTTGTGAACACTTAACATTTTTTGGAGGGTATATTATACAAAACCATATATAAAAACAGTTATATAAAAAACATAGATCCAAAAAGTTATTATACATAAAAAGGTTCTCTAAAAAGGATCAGTATATTGAACAAGTTATTTTACACTAAATTTGTTAATAGATCAATATATATACCAATATGTCCACACTCCCCAACCCTTTATCTCCTACCGTAGGGCTAGGGGAATATGTACACATTGGCATCCTACAGAAACACTCTCCCATTTATATCTATATTTAAACTAGTGATTTGCAGTTTACCGCGGACGGGTGCGGGTAGAGCTCTTCTCCTGCTCTCCCCGCTCGCGACCTAGTACTGCCGGCTTCCAGACTTCCGCCTGCCCCGCCCCACCCCTTTTGTGACGTCACTGCAGGGTGGGCGCGAGTCTATAAATAAAGGGGAGCAGCGGGCCCGGGTAGGGAGCCGGCGGGTTAGGGTCGGGTGCGGATCGAGAAATTCTGTAGCGTCTTATTTACCAGGCCCCCACCTCTCCAACCTCTTTTTATCTGTTCTACACCCCAGAATTTCAGACCTTTTGGGTTCTTCCCATGTGCTGTTTTAAAATGTTTGGACACACTATGGGTGTCTAGACCCTTTTCTATATTTCTTATATGTTCTCTAATCCTATCTCGCAAAGGTCTATTTGTTTTTCGAAGCACACGTGTCTCTATGGCAACAAACGGCAAACTTGCGGAGGTGTTGTCAAGGTGACGCGCAAAACAAAAAGAAAGTATAAAGGAAGTTGACATGCACAGTAGAACCAAGCCTCTGAGGAAGTCGCAAGACGAACCGCTTGAGGCATTTGACGTCACTGGAAGGCGCCCCACATCGCACATGAGGAAAGGGCGCTACAAGCCAACCTAATACCTTCTCAAAAGGCCTTGGCCCTTGGGACTTTGTGCGGACTTTCCATACAGGGGGAGCTTCCAGGAGGATGATGCATAGATAAGCTTTTTATCCATGTGAGTGCATTTTAATATTTTATTTTAAAAAATAAAGAGGTATTTTTACACTATTTGCTGCTGCATGTCATTCTACATCGTATACTAGGAGATGTACTTCATGATTCTTTACATGCAAGTTGACAATATGCGTTTGTGAACAAGCCTTTTAAGGAAAGTTTTTAATTTTCTGGTGGTGGTAAATACCGAATAAGAGTGACACTAAGGTGGAGATAATTGTTTCCATTGAACACAAGAGGTAGCAACATTATAAAACAATATTACCCTATTTTCCTTATGTATGATCCCTGTGCCTTTGGCGCTGGCTTTCATTTTAGTGACTGATTTTTGGACTTGAAGGGATACAAGTAGGAGCCGGCTAAGGATTGTGGACACAATTGGACCTTGGGACTTGGGAAGGTTTTGTACAAAAATAAACAATTGAGTTTAGTATTAAATCCTAATTACATTTTTTTTCTGATAGAAAACTGTCAGTATAAATTTAATTAGGTATATGTAATTTGTGTGCAAGTACTATTCCAGAGTTGTGTTTTATTGGATTTCAGTTACTAATTATAACAATTTTCCCCTTTATTTAAATAATTTAATAGGGGAGGCACATTCTCATTTTAGTGGTTTTAGAGTTTTTTGAAACCACAAATAAACTCGTTTCCTCTAAAACCAAGAATGCCATGTCATTTATTAAAAGATTCAAATGGACATTACATCATAGTTTTTCTGTGTTTTAAGAAACATTTTCACTAAATAAATCAAAGGAACATTGAATTATTTTAGTGCAGTTGACCAGGGGTGCTTCGCCAATGAGGCGAGTTGAGGTTGTCGTCTCAGGCGGTAGCTCCCACTAGGTACCAAAAATGCTGCCCCTGGTACTTTAAGAGCGAATTTCCGGGGGAGGGGGGCAGCAGCAACTGCTGCTGCCTCAGGGCCTCAGGCAGCGGAGAGGCCAGGATTGCCCTCGCAGTTGACACTCATTATTATGGAGGGTTGGCAACTAAATACTTGCTGTACTAACAAAAAATCTTTATTATATCTGAAAAACAATAGGATTGGTTGTTTGGAGTTGTAAAAAAAATCACGGATAATGCTGCTATTTCAAGGAAAGTTAAATAAAATTCCGAGGCAAATCTTTTTTTAAAAAAAATCTTTTTTTGCAAACAACCAAATTCATTTGGCGGCCTCAACGGCTTAGACAATCAAAACAGTTCTTACACGTCATATTGACCAATTTGTCGACATTAAAATGTTCTTCTCCATACAAAAGGTATATATCAGATGTTGTCTCCATATACTGCAAGAAACAAAAAAGAAAAGAAAATTGGTTGTCACTCAATAAAGCCACAAGGTGGTGTCCTAACTTTGAAACTGAAGCCTAAATCGTTGTAATTTGTATTAAAACTACAGAAATACTAGCAGTGCTTTCCTGAGCTGCACTGACAATATCGGAATATTAAAACTATTAAAACTATACCCCCAAAATGAATACTTATGCAACTATCATATTAAGTGAGATATTAAAGAATCTTACCAAACTGGAATATATATATTTAAGTAAATCTTGCCATTTTAGATCTCTTGCCTTGAACCACCATTTTGTGATGGTCTGTGTGCTGCCTCAGAGATCACCTGACCAGAAATACTACAACTCTAACTGTATCAGGAAGAAGTGTTGAAGCAAAAGACACAACTCTGTCTGTTAATTGGCTCATGTGACCTAAGAAGTATAGTTTGTTTGGTTTGTTTGTGTGCACAGTGAATCGTACGATCCCAGGAGGCAGCCCTAATTTTTTAAAATGGCAATTTTCCATTTATGATTAAACAAAGACACATACTACTAGAAAAGTATATTATTATGAAAATGGTTTATTTACATGAAGCAAGGTTTTACATAGGAGCTGTTTTATACAATATCTTTTTATAGAGACCTACATTGTTTAGGGGGTATAGTTTTCCTTTAAAAATAAATAAGAATGCGTTAGGAGTCACTAATTAATGTCCCTGCCACAAAAATGTTCCCCTTAGTGTTCATTAAGTTTAAAGTAGTGGCAGGAGAAGTGCTAGTCTCTGCACCTCACTATGGGTACAAAAATCCATTGTAAGTTGCACTGTTGGTGGGCACAAGGCAGCCCTGTCCTTACAGCCTGCCATATATACACAATAGTGATGTGCGGGCCCACTCCTGCACCAAATCTTCGGGTAGCGAGTGGGTTGGGTCCAGGTCAAGCTCTTCTCCTGCTCTCCCCGCCTGCGACCTCACCCTGCCGGCTTCCGTCGCCTAAATTTATAGACTCAATCCCGCCCTACACTCCTTTTGTGATATCACTGCAGGGCGGGTCTATAGATAGAGCGGCAACAGCGGGCCGGGCCAGGTGCGGATTTGAAAGGGGTGGGTTAGGGTTGGGTGTGGGTTGAGAATTTCTCGACCCGTACATCACTAATACACAAGGTTTCACAGGACAGCTGGTACTGTAAGTTCAACATTCATTTGCAGCCTGTGTCTGCTGGAGCTACAGTTAACTGTTCCTTGGGCCCACTTGGGCTGCTGCCTCAGGGCACCCACACACCCCCGGGCCACATACCACAGCCGCAAAGCCTCCTATGCCCCTTCCTGCTCGAGCAACCCGCCCTGACCACCGGGTACTTTCCCTGTGTCCCACCTGCCCAGGCCAACCCTGATTGTACCTGTTATTTATGGTGGAGGCCTATGGTAAAGCCAGCCAGAAACCCAATGAAAATATTGCATATTTACAAAACACAAGCTTACCAGCAAACTGCCATCTGTAATTCAAACAACAAAATTTTCTTTGTAGAATGAAATAGAAGACATTCGGTTTGCAATAGCTATTTTTACCCTTTTATAAATGATTTGCAATAACTTTGACTCCAGTTCTCAAAGCAAAGGACAGAGGAAAAACACACAATTATAATGCATAAATACACACAACACATTGTTTTACCTGTGCAAGGATTTCAACTCCATTGATCTGATGAAGAACCTCCTATGATTCATAAAAAAAAGGCAAAACACATTACTTTTTTCCATCTACACATTGACATGCTGTTATTTTACTTTAACCTTAAAGGGATACTGTTTTGGGAAAAAATGTTTTTTTCAAAATGCCTCAGTTGATAATGCTGCTCCAGCAGACGTCTGCACTGAAATCTATTTCTCAAAAGAGCAAACTGATTTTTTATATTTAATTTTGAAATCTGACATGGGACTAGACATATTGTCAGTTTCCCAGCTGCCCCCAGTCATGTAACTTGTGCTCTGATAAACTTCAGTCACTCTTTACTGCTGTATTGCAAGTTGGAGTGATATCACACACCCCCAGCAGCCTAACAAGAGAACAATGGGAAGGTAACCAGATAGCAGCTCCCTAACACAACATAACAGCTGCCTGGTAGATCTAAGAACAAAACTCATTAGTAAAATTGTGACACATTTAGTTACATTGAGTAGGAGAAAAAATAGCCTGCCAGAAAGCATTTCCATCCTAAATTGCTGGCTCTTTCTGAAAGCACATGACCAGGCAAAATTACCTGATATGGCTGCCTACACATCAATATTACAGCTAAAAAAAATACACTTGCTGGTTCAGGAATTAACTTTTATATTGTAGAGTGAATTATTTGCAGTGTAAACAGTGTAATTTAGAAATAAAAACTACATCATAAAAATCATGACAGTATCCCTTTAAGCACCATTTAGGCATCTGCAGAATTTTTTTTCACTGACATCAGCTTCATGTAATTCTCTCCAAAATAAATGCTCTATTTATTCCTCCCCATGTTTTATCTGAGTCTTATATCTTACACATATATATTTTGTTGTCTATCTTTAGAAATAGCTACTTCCTGTAGAGAGGTTTTAGCTATATCGTGCAGCTTATTACATATTGGTGGCAAGACAATCCTATTTGGTTTATTTAATGTTTACATGTTCTTTAGTAGACGTATGGTATGGAGATCCAAATTATAGAAGATCCCTTATCCAGAAAACCCTAGGTCCCAAACATTCTGGAGGAGTCCAGAGCCTGATTTGAAAAAAAAGGCACCCCTAGGCCGGGCGCAGGGGCGCTCCACCAATGAGGCGAGTTGCCTCAGCCGGCAAAAAAACAAATGGCACTCCTGGTAACTTTTCTAGTGCAGAAAACGTAACTGCGATGTTGACCGACCCGACTCCCTCCGGCGCTAAAAACGTGAGTGCAGTGGGGAGGGGTGGGGGCGGCAAAAGGAAGGCTGCCTTAGGCGCCTCTTATGCCCTCAACCCCCACACGTGTGTGCTACCCCGATGCGCAAGCACCGATGAACATGCGCGTATGCCTTCTACCCCACTATGAAGACTCACCACTCAGTCCACTGCTCCCACTTTAACTCTGTTCTGGGGGTGTCCTGCTGGAACCCGGAAATATACTGTAGATGCGGTTGGGCGACTTGCCATCCCTAAAAATGCCTTGCCACAAATCCGGGGCTGAATAAGTCCCATACCTGTAATTACTTTTTTTGGTATAGTAAGACATATATCATACTATAGTAATTAATTTAATAATCAACTGATAATTTACTGATCAATCAGTTTTCTATATCCCACTCTCTGCAACTGACTCATTTAATGACGCTACAACATGTATAGACTTCAGGAATCCTTGTTCAGAGCAATATTGTTACAAAAATGGGAAAGTAATCATAGTTGAGCATCTCTTTTTGCCAATTGCAACTTTGCAGGTTTGATTTGGTTTAGGATTCATCCAAATGTTTTGCACTGGATTCGGTGTCCAGTCAAATCCTAAAATTTAAAGTTTAAATATTGATTCTTGTATAAGAAAAGCTTAAAATTGAGATAAAGTTAAAAAGATGCAAAAAAAATAATACCTTAGAAACGTACCTGATAAAATGGATCACGCATAAGTAACCTCAGACAGATTAACACTCGTAATAAGTGAATGGCTGACGCCCTTTCAACCCACTCTCTGTAGGAAAAGGTAAATATTGTGTATTACGTGTGGTGTCTCTGCTTTATGGCAATGTCACAAAAGGACATTTGTATTTGTAGAAACACCGCACAAAAAGCCTGGGTGTTGGGTGGCAGAAATTGTGGGAGGGACAGTTAACCTTAAACTTTAAAGAGCTTATAGAACCACACGTTTCATAACAATTGTACTGTGATTTGATTCAACGTGTTAGTACTGGAGGCTGGAAACTGTACATTGTATCAAAACAATATGTCAGGATTCAGGAAGGGGTGGTACATATGGAGGGTGGAATGTATGCATGTAATACAAAGCACTAGAAAGGAATAGGATTCAAGAAAGGAATAGGATTCCAACAATGAAGGCATGGAAAAAAACAGAAAAGTATCAATGTGATTTGCTACAATTACCACAAAGTGCTTTTTTTTACTGTGGGTTACAGAGCTTTAGTTACTTGTTTCTCTTTCTTTCCACCTTTCTCTTCCTTTCCTCATTGCATACATAAATTAATTCAAGCACTGCAGCAATTCCGTGCATCCCATAGTATATAATGTACATTGATCTAACTGCCTATGGTGTATGGGGCAAGTTTTGTTAGGAAACCACTCATTTCTGTGTTCCCTTGAGATATTCACTACCATGTGTCATAGGAAGCACTATTGCAATATGCTACAACATGAAGCAGTTCCAGATGTTTGGATCACTGTTTTTCCATCATCAAGAGAGAATGTGCCGTTTCTTTTTTCTAGGTTTCTATTACATGTATCTTTGTTTGTGTCGTTTACGGAATTACAGAGTGAACAAGCTGATAAAAAGGTCTTATAAAAGGTTAATGATGCAAATATTTAAAATGAATGATATTTGTCACTTATTACAAATATACTGTTAATAGTGAATTCTAGTATATGTTAGCTTGCATAAACCACATTAAATTCTCTTCTTGGATTTGACTGTTCATTTTGCGGTATAGAACTTCCAGCTTCCCAGTTGCAATTAAACATGTGGGATAGCTACATGGGATGGGAAACTGTTTATAGGCAGCAGTTATTAATGGATATTCTGGGAAAACAGCCAACAGGAATAATATAAGCCTATTTAAATTAAAGCTAAATTAAAGCTAAAATCAAATACTTTTACTCAGTTTAGTATGTTAAAGCAATGATTTTTTAACTTTTCAAAGGATATGCAATGTTTGTTAGAATCTCATACATTAACTATAAGCATGGCTTTGTGTCGATAATGATTTCCCAGGATAACTAAAGCTTAAAGGAGAACTAAATCCCCTTTCTAATAAAACCCCCTACCCTCCATCATAGTCCCCGCTCCCTGCTCCCCCCCCCCGCACAGGAGTTAACAGAAGTAAGTACGAAGCGCTGGAAGAAGACCCCAAGATTACTGAAATGCCAAAATGTGGCCCCTTGAGCTACGCTGCGCTGACTCTGCAACAAGAGGTAATTACCGTCTTAGGGGTATTTTCTTGTGTTAACTCCTGTGTGGGGGGGGGAGCAGGGAGGTGGGACTATGCAGGGTAGGGGAAGGGGGTTTAGTTCTCCTTACCCAAAGAAGTGTGCATACTGTTTAGGGCGATGTACCAGCCTAAGGTAACTACAGCCCTTTAGCACTGAAGATATGTCCCTTTGAAGATACCCCTGTAGCTCTCCATCTTATTTTCTGCTGATCCACGGTTAATGCTTTGTACGACCTTCAATGTTTTACATTCAGTATATAAAATGTGGCATTTCTAGTTATATTTGTTTTTAGGGTTTACTTATCCTTTCAGGAACTACAAATAATGCCCACTGCAATCTCTAAATGCCACCTAGTTATATTATACCATCTAGTCAATGAAATGTTGGCCATAAGCACTAAAATCCAAGGGTACCGCAGAAACAGGGGGTAGAAAGGGGGCTCCTCTAGGCTTCCCTCAATCTGCTGCTTATGAATACAGTACTGCATAGCAAAAGCAACACTGTATTCAACAGTAGGCAGGCTGGTAGTTGAACTCAAATTTGGAGAGCAGAAACCTGAGGCAATTCTTTATGTGCATACAAAGTAAATGAAGTTCTAATTAGAATGTCAAATTCTCATATAAGCATGTATGTACATTTTGAAAAACAAAAGGCGAAGTACAATAATGAAACAAAAGAAAGCACAAAGTGAGAAGATAATCCTGTTACATCTTTATTTTTTTACCTGCAAGCTAGCCTGTTCTTTATGAGTGCAGTAAAAATGTCAAGAAACAGAGCATGCTGAGAGTGTTGACTGAAATTCCTTTCATTCTTGTAATTGACACTAGAAGCAAGGACAGAAGATTACAGTAAATAGAAACATACAGTAAACAATGTGATATGAGTGTTTATTTACTGTTAAAGGACAAGTACCCCTTTAAAATAAGGGAATGTAGAAGAGTGTTATACTTTTGCAATGTACATTCATTATTTATTTATTTTTTAATTCCAAGATATTAAGGGATACATATACTGTTAATATGAATTCATTTTATTACAACATTGCCACCTGCTGGTCAGTTTCCGACCATTCTGACCACAAAATAGTCACGGAAGGAGAAAGAAAGAGGGCTGGTCTGATGCTCTGGTTAGGAATGATTTTAGAAAGGGTTCTAATGTTTTCTAATGCACCAGCAGGTGGTGCTGTTGTAACAAAATGAATTAATGTTAACAGTACACATATCCTTTAATATTTTGGAAAAAGAAAAGATTGAATACACATTGCAAAAGTGTATCAATTTTGCATTCACTTATTTTTAAGGTTTATTTATTTAAAGGAGAAGGAAAGTCATTTTTACATGGGGTGGCAAAAGTTGCTAAACACAGCAGTGCATTCAGAGCAAGAAATAACTCATTTTCTTTGTTATAGCTAAGCCTCAGTATGAAGGCAGCAGGTAACATGCAAATTGCAAATGAACACAATACATTGTGCCTATTTTATGCACTTTGCACTTTACTTATAAATGAGGCCTCTGATGCTTTTAATTTTTTCTCTGAAGCAAGCTGGTTATTTGGAAATAGATCTATTTTGCAAATAAGAAACAAAAAACATTGTATATTTATTAAAGAGTGAAGTTAAATATTGCCACAGTCTTCTAGAGTAATATTCCTCCACTCTCCATATTCATTTCTATGGGATTTTAAAAAGTGTGTTTATCAAAAGATGAACTTTACCTTTTAACTTATTGATAAAAATCCTATAGAAATAAATGGAGAATGGTGGAATTTCATCCTAGAGGACTGTGGCGATCTCTAACTTCAATTTTTAATAAATATACCCCTATGATAATCTTTAGGCTGGACTCCACGGGCGTTTTTTGTCGGATCAGCGCCTGTCGTAAAAACACAGGCGACAAGTCGGATATATATAATTCGACTGAACGAAAAGTTGCAGTTAAAAACGACATTACATCCAACGCAACAATACTGTCGGATGTGAACACAGAAAGCAGCGTCTTCATCCGACAGTCTGACCATGTGCAACTTTTCGTTCAGTGCAATTATATCTTGACGCCTGCGTTTTGTTGCCGGGTGCCGATCCAGCGAACAATGCTTGTGGAGTCCAGCCCTTAATCTTTATAGAAGCAAGAACCAGATTACCTGAATGTTTCAAGCTCCACAGCTTCAGATGATTCTTGGCTTAGATTTTGACTTTTGCATCCATTTGCCTTGCCTTTTGACTTTTGCTGAGGACTAGGAAGACTGGTAACTTTTAAAGCTGGAAGCTTAACAAAAATATATTTAAAAGCAGCTGTGTATATTTTTATATAAAATTCAGTCCGTATCAATTGCTTGTCACATATACCGTTATCATTTATCCTATCATGTGACAGTATTACATGTTCGAAGGGGAACTATCATGAAAAAAACACATCACAAACCAGTTATATCATTTGAATTACTTGAAAGTTAAAATTCAAAGTTGTATAAAGCTGTATAGACAAATCTGGGGAGATACAGCTGCATTCTAGTGTGCTTGATGTTGCTTGCAAGATTAAAGCAAAAAAAGTGTAAACAGACTATTGCCATTGGTATAGCATTATATATGCTAGGCACTGTGTGTTCCAGTCCCAACTACAGGCAAAAACAGAACTAGAGGGGGGCGGGCCCTGGTGCAGGACACGCAGCCGGGCCCCCGCCCCCCTCCGTAAACCCGGAACTGGCCGCCAAACATGCAGCGGGCGGACTGCCGGGGGGCCCTGAGGGGGTGCGGGCCCTGGCCCGATCGCACCCCCTGCTCCCCTGGTAGTTCCGCCCCTGACTACAGGATCCCTCTTTAGTCCCCCTCATGTTAATATAAACAACAACACATTTCACAAGTTCAAATCTCAACTTTTTAGGGCCTAAAGAAACAGTATCATGTCCCTTTTATTTTTTTAAATAACAGGATGCCCATGTTCCATCTGCATACACACTGTCAGGACTTGCTGGGTTTCAAGTACTTGTGCACTTACATGTTGTGCCACTGGAGGCCCTTAGTGTTGTCTTGTTCATTATTCTTGTTGTTCCTGTTATACTCGTCTTCTGCTTTTTCTCTACGCACATCTTATTACCTCCACCTGTTTCTCATTATCCATTCCTGACCCTTTATATAAGCCTGCCCCTGACCTCTGCCCAGTGCTTGGTCATTAAGCTGTTGCTGTGACTTTGCCGTTGGTTCCTATATCGTCTGATCCTGTTCCAAGTTCTTGTGACCCCCTCTGGTTCCTTGTTCCTGATTCCAAGTTCTGTTCCAGCTCGTGCCTTGTTCCTGTACCCTTGTGTCCCTTCTTGCCCTGTTTTTGGATTCCCCAGTTCTGACTCCTGGCCTGTCTCTCGACTTTGATTATTTGCCGCCTGCCTCAACACTTTGGCCTGATTCTGGACTGTGTCTCTGCCTGCTGCTTTCTACTCTTTCAAGTTTTTAAATTAATTGTGAGCATTGTTACTTGTAATAGTTTCCTTGAGTTTATTAAAGTATAATTTCACCATTATCGTGGATTCTGACCTTAGTACTGCTGTTTATGGTTACACCTCGGGTTACCCAGTCTTTAGGCTCCCAACTTCATGGTACTCCACAATGTCTCCCCAGGGAAGACTTAACACATTCATACACACCATACCCTCAAATTGAAAGCTATTCTCTTATCTATAAGCCTCATGTGATAATCTAAGTGAATAGAAGGGCAGGAGTGCAGACAGCATTTTAATGGGTGCAACTTTGCAACAAACAAACGTGCCGCCTATTGCTAAGAAAATAAACCATACATGTTTTTAAAGTCTAAATCAAAAAGCTTTTGTATTTTTCACAAGATCTTAGTATTGTAAAATATGCAGACTTACCTGTTGTTTGCTTGTCTGGACGTTTAAAAAAGACCAAAGCCGTTCAATATCAGAGCACTGCCTAAAAGAAAAGTCAGAAAAGCCCACATTATAATATAATATAATATAACTCTACATGGTAGAACAGGAAACTCACAGGAGAATATACACATAAGGAATATTGGAACATATTAATATAAACATGTTGATTTTATTCATTAATACAAAGAGGACAAACCTTGTATTGTTTGCCTGGTTCTTCCTGTTAGAATTTTCAGATTTCTTCCCTTTTTCATCTTGGTTAGGCATTATAATACCTTAGCGATCTACTATATTACTCATTCCTAAAGGTGAGGTAAACAATATGCATATATAAGAATTGCACATTGCACATCTGCAAAACTAAACCACAAAGAAATAAAGAAATTAATTTGATGCAAAAATTTAAATTGCATTAACATTTTTAAATAACATCAATACTTATTTTAGAAATTATTTCTCTATTTCGAAGAACAACAATGTGAACATTTCTCTCTTAACAAAGCAAATTCATCCAAACAACAGGCAGTGGTTTTTTTTAACTTTAATATCATATTACGCTATTTGCATTTATATAAATGAGCTGGAGAGAGTGCAGAGATGTGCAACTAAATTGGTTAGAGGGATGGAAGATTTATATTATGAGGGTAGACTGTCAAGGTTGGGGTTGTTTTCTCTGGGAAAAAAGGCGCTTGTGAGGGGACATGATTACACTTTACAAATACATTAGAGGACATTAAAGAAAAATCAGGGGACCTTTTTACTCATGAAGTGGATCACCGCACCAGAGGCCCCCCCTTCAGACTACAAGAAAAGAACTTTAATTTGAAGCAGTGTAGAGGGTTCTTCACAGTCAGGACAGTGAGGTTGTGGAATGCACTGCCGGGTGATGTTGTGATGGCTGATTCTGTTAATGCCTTTAAGAGTGACTTGGATGATTTCTTGGATAGACATAATATGAAAGGCTTTTATGATATTAAACTCTATAGTTAGAATAGATATGGGTATATAGAATTTATATGAGTGTATGGAGGGGTTGGTGTGAGTGTGTGTATGTATGGACACCGGGTTCATTTGGAGAGGTTAAACTTCATAGGTCTTTTTTCAACCCAACTTAACTATTTAACTACAGTATGTAATTATCTAACTGGGCAAAGTGTAGGACATCCTCATACATGAAATTCTTCCTACAGAATACAGCATGGTATTTCCATGCACTTGAGCAAGTCTTAAAAGTGTATTTGCTAACTGCTACTATTGTCACCTGAACATAGTACATAATGATTTGGTGACTTAGCAATTTGTTATCTACACATATTAATACACAAAAAAAAAAGTTATATATCAAGCAACCAGTTTAGTGTTACACACACACACAAACACATTATGATATCAATATTTGAGGCAAAGCTTCGGAGCTTAGTGGTGAAAGTGAATACAATTCTGTGTATGCAGATTCCCCAGTGAGCCCCTCTGATTTGGAAGGATTATGTACTAAAGCTAGCCTTTGGTCACTACTACCATAGCCTTGAGAGTAGAGCCACCTGTTTGGCTGTAAGAACAGTTCTTTGTTTTTCTGTGCTGTTTAGAGATTTTACAGTGTTCGCCCCAAGGTAACACCCCACTTCCATATTCCATATATACTGTATATATACGCATGTCATACATTACCTAGTCTATAAAAACTCTATGATTTCTTCGTTTAGAGTTTTGACACTTCAGCATCCATGTATCAATAAGTATCAAATAAACTTTGTCTATAAATAAACTAACTGAACAAAACTCTACCACTTATAAAACTAACATATGCAGCTCGAGGCTCTCCTACTAAATTCGATAATATCTGGGCCTCTTGGTTAGATGCCAACACAACACTTGAGCTTCCAGAGGTACCTCCTGCCAAGATATTCTTGGTGGTAGTGCACAGACCATTTATCAGGGATTTGACCTGTATTGCTACATTCTCCTTTCCTTGTATTGTATAAGCATTGTGATTGCTCTGTCAGTAGATACCGCTGTAAGGTCTATTCTGAACTATACATGGACTGTGATTGTCTTGTTTGTATGTCGTTAAAAACAAACAAAATAAAAACCTTTTAAAAAAAAAATAAACTAACTGAATTCCCTCAAAAGTGGTTTGAAATAGAAATACATATTTACTTATTTTGGATTTGTAAGAATGCTTAATTACTGGTCATAATATGTACGTTCCAAAAATATGTGATTTTCCAGGGTAAATTTCCTGTTAATGGCAATTTTATCCCACGTAATCTAGAGTACGCTCATTTCAGCAGTGGTGCTTTTGAATTATACAAGTCAGGAATCTCCACAAAACTATACATATTTGGTACTGACATGCTCAGGAGACTTTCACTTCTATTTTCAAATTAAAAATGTTTCTAATATATGTTTATTTTATTAAGTTTATTCTATTTTTAAGTAGAGGTCTAAATGTTTTATAGTTCTATATCTTGTTACAAAAGTGGAATTACACAAAAGTTCAGGTAGAGCCAGAAAGAACAACATGCTTAAATTTTTTTTAACATATCGGTAGGCTCTTCAAGGGTTGCTGTAGCCTACATATACATGCATAACTGTTGCAACTACTTTACAAATAAGTTCTATGGTGCGATGTCTTCCACCTGTAATTAGCATTCCTACACATCATACAATGCATGTATATTTTCTATGTGAAACTGCAAAGGGGTACACCACTTCAAAATAACAACTTAATCATGTCTAAGTATGAACACTGCTTGTGTATCTAACTTCAATGCTGAGAACGTCAATTTTTTGCACCAGACTAAAAAAATAAATAAATGTATGTTGTTAGAACTATAGCTCAGCCTACATAACAGATGCTTTGATGTGTGTCATGTGTCATGTGCATGTCATCCCTGACAGGCAACAGAAACTGAGATGAGCAGAATGCCTTATAAGAAATCATTTTCTTTCATTTATGTCTTAGATGTGTAAATTGATCCTCCTGTCACCTAAGAAAAATCTAAAAAATTGCATAATTGGTTGCCAAAGAGCTTTCTTCCTTCTTACAAAAATTGCATTTATTCTAGGGGGCATATTTATTATGCTGTGTAGAACAAAATTTGCTGAAAAAACGGTATAAAAACCTGTGTTAAACGAATGGCAAATTTATCAAGGAGTGTGTAATTTTACACCATGAGAACTACAGATTTGCGACTGTTATTTTACATTGCTTCCAGTGGAAGTCACTCTAAGAAAAAACATGTAAAACTTTTATGCTGTTTCTTACACGGCGAAGCCTGTCTATGTGTGGTGTATTATCCTGCTGTTATTTACACAGCATAAGAAATATGCCCCATAGGGCAGGGGCACATGGGCAGATTCGGGTAGACAATCTCCCCTAACCGCCTTCCCCCTGCTAAAATGAAAAATTGCCTGCGGCACTGCACTTGTGGTGCTTCAGTTTCTGAAGTCGGCCAAAGTTTACGGAAATCGAAGCGCCACGAGTGCCATTGCGCTGGCGTTTTCTTATTATAGCAGGCGGAAGACAAGGGGAAGGCAGTTTGGGGAGATTGTCGCCCTGAAGAAGAGGCGATTAGTCGTCAGGCGACATAATCTCCCCAAATCTGCCCATGTTCCCCTGCCCTTAAGTGTGTGCTAACACAGTGGTGATCCACTATTTAAGGGTGGAGGTAAATATGCATTATCATAAATGTTTAGGGTCTGGATTTCATTATTATTATTATGAATACATATGTACATGCCAGAAGGAATAAATCAAGCAATTCCCAGCTTAGTGGATGTGTGATATAGCAGTAAGGATTGCCTCTATTCTGTTCAATAAGAAACATCCTGACCCTGTGTGACTCGAGTGTTGGGAAATTGTGTTTGAGATTGAAATTATTTTGTTGCCTGCCCACCATTGCCCTAGGAGTTTAGGACACGCACGCACGCACATACATACACACACACACACACCTTGAGGCAATTTAGATTGATAAAGAAAATGTTTTCCTTTGTTCATGAAGGGAGGGAGGTGAAATACATTACTGGCAAGGATCACTAATCTGGATAAAGAGATTCAGTCAATAAACAAACTATATGGGGTAGACACAGTTTCAAGGCCACACTGGGAGATTTGGTCGCCTGGCGACTAATCGCCTAGTCTTTGCGGCGACCAATCTCCCCAAACGCCTTCCCTGACTCAGTGCCGGCTAAAATGAAAAAACGCCAGTGCTAATCACACACGGCGATTCGTTTTCCGAATATCCTCGTGAGGCAACTTCAGGCGACTTCGGAAAACGAATAGCAGGGGAGATTGTCGCCCTGCAGAAGAGACGATTAGGCGCCAGGCGACTAAATCTCCCCGAATCTGCCGTCTGCCCCAACCCTTAATATGATGTAGAGAGTGGTATTCTGAGACAATTTGTAATTGGTTTTCATTTTTTATTATTTGTGGTTTTAGAGTTATTTGGCTTTTTCTTCAATCAGGTTGCTATGGTCCAAATTACCTTAGCAACCATACTCGGATTTGAATAAGAGACCAGAATATGAATAGGAAAGGGTCTGAATAGAAAGATGAGTATTAAAAGGTAGCAACAACAATACATTTGTAGTTGTACAGAGCATTTGTTTTTAGACCCCCATTTGAAAGCTGGAAAGGTTTAAAAGAAAAAGGAAAATAATTGAAAAATAAGAAAACATAAATATAGACCAATTGAGAAGTTGCTTAGAGGCAACTTCGGGCAACTATAGAAAACGCATCGCTGCGTGTGCATTAGCGCAGGCGACTTTTCATTGTAGCCTATGGGAAAACACGCTGAGGCAGCCCCCACGTAGAAGAACCTTATAGGAGATGTAGAAGCATTAGGCAAATACTTTCAATAATAAATATTATGCAAAGACAATGTTATGATAGATAGGTTTACTTTCTGGTATCAGTATCTCTTTAGGCTCACAGTGTAATGCAACTCTTCCATGACATGGTTCCTTTGTGAAGTGAAGGAGGGACTTGAAGATGCTCTGCTCTATGGAAAACAGTGGGATGTCAAATTCCAAAATCTATCACTTCACATTGGAACAAGGTGAGGAAGAGGTTAAATGATTGTGTGGGCCTAGGAATGGTGAGGAAATTGTCCCTGCTGCATAAATCGGCAGAATCATGATATGCCTGTGCAAAAAAAATTCTTTGCATGCTCAGCAGTGACGTAACTAGATATTACTGGGCCTCACGTCTAATTATTTTTCAGGCCCCCAAAATGTCTAGAGGTTGACCTGTTTTACTAATATTTATTGAAACTGCATGAGTGAAGGCCCCCGTACACGCCAATAAAAGCTGTCGACAGACTAAATCGGCAGCTTATTGGCCCGTGTGTGGGGCAAATTCAGTCGGATTGTGGCCGCATCTGTGCGCTGATGTGGTCCCGCGATCCGACCACCCATATTGGATGCATTATGATTCGATCGGAACAGCCTATTGCCCACCTCAATGTGGGCATATCAGGGCTAGATCTGCTCGTTTGGCGACATCGCCAAACGAGCGGATCTCTAAGTCCATGGCTACCTTTAGGGCTTAATGGGGCCCCTGCAGTCCTCTGTAGTTACACCTCTGATGCTCAGACTGTGAGCATTGTTTATACATTAGCCCAACTGAAGGAGCTCATGTCAAAAAGGTGGTATATTTTCCTTTTAAATGAGACAACAGAAGTAACAGACGTACTATATTATACAGTATACTGTACAGGCTTCATTTCCTAATGTGTGCAGAGTGTAAAAAAAGAAAACAGCAAAACTTTCCAGATTTTTCATCACAATCCAATGTCCTTTCTCAAAACGCATCATTTTAAAGCCACATAATGTATTTTATTTAAATGTGTCATTTCTAATTTCTGATAAAAGTCAAAACGGATACATTGCATAGAACAGGTCCCACTATAGCCTGCTAATGGTACTGTACAGACTGGCTGGTGCACTCTCCAGTCCCTTATAAGCAGAGAATAATTGAGATTTGGGAGGTTTAGCCAAAGTCTACATATTCACATATTTTTTAGAAATTCTCTAATGGTCGATTTCTATAAAATATTCACAATATATTGTATTGATGAGCATTGTACCAGCATTGTGGGCATTGCAGTGATCAACAGGGCTGCCAGTGAAAGAATGCTGGGTCCCCAGTGTGTGGGGAAAGGTGTTACAGAAAGCAGGTTGTTGTAGAACTACACACCACTACACAACTACTAATTCGACTGTATTAGATGTACAGGCAAGCTCCTATTTTTTAAAACAATTCTAAGAGAATTTGGGAGGTTTGGGGCAAATACCTTCTCTCTAAAACCTCTGATGGCCAAAAAGCTAAGGCTCTCATATGGCAGGCACCAAAAAAGACTCATAAAACAATTAACTACAGAAAATTCAGGCAGACTACATATGTACAGTAGCAACTGCATAACAGAGCTATTCATGTACATAAAGACACATACCTACACACTAACACGCCATAATTATTGCTCTCTAAGCGCACTCAGTACATCAGCTTAGCTCTATGCGCACACACGCTGTGGGGACTCACATGCCCGGTGCCGCGCTCCACTCAGGGGGTCCAATCAACAGTCTCTCTGGCAACGCTGTAAACACTGCAGCAGAGCAAGTGCAGGAGGTTGCTAGGTGACTGAAAGGGGCGGGCCGGGAACACAAGCTGACGTACAAGGGCTAGAGCTTGTAAAAAATTCATGTATAGGAACGCGATGAAGTGACTGCTCCTTCGACAAAGAAAAAAGAGAGAAATGTACATTGTGACGCAATATTTATCTATACATGAGCACTGCAAAAGCCTCTGTGTATAGTTTTGTTGAAATGGTTCAAAACACATATATAAGAGGCTGAGTGCTGGGGGAGGTGGTGAGACCAGTCTGGGGATTTTCTGTTGGAAATCAATAGGCTGCTAGAGAGGCAGGAACATCCGTGGGTGGGATTAGGATAAAAAGGGTACTTTGAGTGGTAGTAAATAGAGATGCATCATAACTAAAATATGATTTTCTTAGATAAGGATATACCTGAGGAATGGAGCAGCAGCAGCAAGATATTCAGCATGAACAGAATCTGAATGGCATTTCTCTTAGGGTAGGACTTCACCGACGATTTCCACGCCATCCGACGCACTGAGCAAAAACACAGGCGTCAAATCGGATGCGACAGAAATAAGGTAAGTGAACGCATTGTCGGATGGTGTTGCAGCATTGATCCGACGCAACACGAGGTGCAACGTCATGTCAGATCAACGATGCAACTTCATCCGTCATTTCCATTGCTTAACTTATTTCTGTTGCATCTGACGTGACGCCCTTGGGGCAGACACACACGCTCTGATTCGGGGAGATTACTCGCCCAGTGACAAATCTCCTCTTCTTTAGATCGACTAATTTCCCCCGAACTGCCTTCCGCCGGCTAGAATGTAAATCGCCAGCTGGATAGCAATCGGTGCACTTCGTTTTCCGAAGTTGCCTCACGAGGCAGAAATTAGTCTCCCCAAAGAAGAGGCAATTTATCGCAGGGCGACTAAATCCCCCCCCCCCGAATCTGAGCATGTGTCTCTGCTCTTAGGGTTCCCACCTCACCCCTTTAAAACGGGACACATATGGAATCCACAGCCTGCATGGCTAATTAGCAATTCATTTAGATGCATGCTGCAGACTGAACTGATTTATGTGTAGTCATTGATCATGCATCTAAGGGCTCTTAGAAACTAGCGTTTTCAGCTGTGCTCCCCTGCGTTCCGGTTTCATGCATTCAGCCGCAGGGGAGCACAGGAGTAGACGCACTGAATTCTTTTCAATGGGGCTGTACTCACACAGACGCATGAAAGCGCCGAACGCAGCTTGGGACGCAGTATGTTGCATTTTTCCTGCGTTCGGCACTTACGTGTGTCTGGAACGCAGGGGAGCGCAGCTAAACACACTCGTTTGTAAGAGCCCTTAACTAATTGCTAATTAGCCATGCAGGTTGTGTATTCCATATGTGTTCGGTTTTAAAGGGGTGAGGTGGCAACCCTAGATGCCCTGTTGCTTCAAGGAGGCCCCTGGAATCTCAGACTATGTGCAGAAAGCATCGAAGGACTTTGAGCAAAATGGAACCATCACATAATGTGTAAGTATAATTGTACTGTGTATCTTTTTTAAAGCAAGCACTTGTGCTTACCATTTACAAAAGCAGACTTGCTGTATATTTAAAACTACTTTATTATTACCTACATTGTGTATGCAGATAGAAAATGGCTACTATAGTCCAGGGATGAGAGTTAGTTATTTTATTTATTATCATGGGTGAGGAAAAGAACTTTCAGTTGAAGCAGTGTAGGTGGTTTTTCACAATGAAAACAGTGAGGTTGGGGATTGCACTGCAGCATGATTTTATGATGGCTGATTCTGTTAATGTCTTTGAGAGGGGCTTTGATGATTTCTGGGAGAGATAATATCCAAGGCTATAGTAATCTTAAATCTACAAATTAATATAGATATTGGTATTTATAGTTTCAGTGGGTGTGTACATGTATGTGCACTGGGTTTCATTTGGAGGGGTTGAACTTCGTGGACTTTATATAATTTTTTCAACCCAACTTAACTATGTTACCATGTACTATGGGTGGCATTAAACTATACAGCTTATGTTTGCTGTATAGCTATAGTTTATAGCTGCCTCTTTTGGGAGTAATTAAGGTTAGTGATGGGCGAATTTGCGACGTTTCGTCTAAAAAATGGCGCCGGCGTCTAGTTTTTGATGCCGTCTTACATTTTTTATGCCAGGATCCGTTTTTTTGACGCCGGCGTCCGTTTTTTTGGCGAAAATGCATTGGGGTCCAACGGACGCTAGCGAATTTTCGTGGCCATTTCGCGAATCACGCAAATTTGCCACAAATTCGCGCCTGGTGAATAAATTCGCCCATCACTAATTAAGGTGTATTTAGGCCCTATGTACAACAGTTGGAAAATTGCAAATTGTGTAATTGTGTAGGTAATATCAGTTATTTAGCATGGTAATGAAAAAAAAGCTGGTTAGGGAGAACTCATAGCAAAGCTGGGCATAGAGTCATCATTTTAGTTATTTTCTCATGAGCTGTAAATTCAATTGGGGTTTATACGTTGATAAGTGTTCAACATTGGGATGTACATTTTGTGTGAAATTAAGTTGTTTTAAGCATTAGTGGAGGAATAAGCAAAAAGGGGGTAGTGCCCATTAGCTGGATGATTTGCTTTTAGTTGACCCTAGCAAATTAAGCATTTAAGTATTCTATCTGGAGCTGAGAGTGCCCACGGCAAAGGATAACGTAGGGCTACCCTTACCAAGCTAGCATTTCTAGGAATAGAAATAGGTTCAGAATTTTGGTCTGTGTAGGTGCCAGAAGAAAAAATTTAAAAAAGGTAAGGGAGGTATGCAATATACTAATGCAAAAAAATCAAGGCTACCCTTAAGGAAGTTCAGTCAGCACTAGTTTTTTTTTTTGCCTGCAGTGTGATACCAATGGAGAGGATTTTTCACAGATTTGAGGTATTGTTAACTGAAGGAATTGCTTCATACTATAGAATCAGGTTTAAGGTGGCCATACACGGGCCGATAAATGCTGCCGACAGACCGAGTCGGCAGCTTATTGGCCCGTGTATGGGGCCCCCCGACGGGCTTCACCGATCGAGATCATCTCGATTGGATGGGACTAAAACCCCCGTCGGATCATGACATCGTCAAACGAGCGGATCTCTCCGTGTATGGCCACCTTTACTCACACAGTCAAGGATGATCTCAGGGTATGGGAGTTTATTGAAGAGTCAAGAGTGAGTTTATTGTCATTTCACTCATATACGTTTGTACAGTACACAGTGAAACAAAACAACGTTTCTCTAGGACCATGGTGATACACATAACATAGATGTACAGGGCAACAGACAAAAAGTGCAAGTGCAAAAATATGCAACTCCTGCAAGACAAGACGGCATCCAACAGTCGTGTCGCGTCAACGCTGCAACACAATCTGACAATAGAATTACTTACCTTATTTCCGTCGCATCCGACGTGACACCTGCGTTTTGGATCGCGCCAGAATTGTTCGTGGAATCCTGCCCTTAAAGGGATCCTGTCATCGAAAAACATGTTTTTTTCAAAACGCATCAGTTAATAGGGCTACTCCAGCAGAATTCTGCACTGAAATCCATTTCTCAAAAGAGCAAACAGATTTTTTTATATTCAATTTTGAAATCTGACATGGGGCTCGACATTTTGTCAATTTCCCAGCTGCCCCTGGTCATGTGACTTGTGCCTGCACTTTAGAAATGCTTTCTGGCAGGCTGCTGTTTTTCCTTCTCAATGTAACTGAATGTGTCTCAGTGGGACATGGGTTTTTACTATTGAGTGTTGTTCTTAGATCTACCAGGCAGCTGTTATCTCGTGCTAGGGAGCTGCTATCTGGTTACCTTCCCATTGTTCTGTTGTTTGGCTGCTGGAGGGAGGTGATATCACTCCAACTTGCAGTACAGCAGTAAAGAGTGATTGAAGTTTATCAGAGCACAAGTCACATGACTTGGGGCAGCTGGGAAATTGTCTAGCCCCATGTCAAATTTCAAAATTGAATATAAAAAAAATTGTTTGCTCTTTTGAGAAATGGATTTCAGTGCAGAATTCTGCTGGAGCAGCACTATTAACTGATGCGTTTTGAAAAAATGTGTTTTTCCCATGACAGTATCCCTTTAAGTAGTAGAAGTTGTTGCAGTACAACTCTACAAGTAGAAACTCAACATCAGCTGATGCCAATCAGTTCTACTTTATATAAATGAAGAGTCTGTATGTTTCCCCAGAGGCCATGTTACTAGTGGATTTCAAATAATGCAACACATTTTAAATGTTGATTACTTTTTTTTTTATTTACTGTGTAGTTACTGTACACAGATATGTATGTTAATATGTGCAATGTATTCCAAGGCTCAATCATCCAAGCATTATACACAAATGAATTTGTACAGTACACTCTGCACGCTTGAGGAACCTAATCAGTTTATTGATTTGTGAGCCCTTGTATACAAGGCTGAAAAATAAAGCTTAGAACAGAATGTTCTGACTCACACAAGCCAGGTATATTCAGATAATCCTTTTCTGCAACACAGCATCACTGGGAATTGTAAAGCAGTGGTTAGAGACTCTCATTTAACCCTTTAATTGTCACATGCGGTAGAATCTATGGCACAGACCCAAATAATCACTGTACCGTAGATTCTATATTTCTGTTTCTCTGCAATCTTATTTCCACCATGTTCTGTCTTTCAACACATTGTGGAATATTTATCAAAGAGTGAAGTTAAAGGTCACCACACTCCATTAATGTCTAAGGGATTTTTAAAAGAGTATTTATCATTGGGTGAAAGTGAAAGGTCATCCTTTGATAAATACGCCTTTCAAAATCCAATAAAAATTAATGTAGTGGGGGGGCGAAGCCAACCGCTGATGCAGTAGGACGCTTAATACAGAGCTCCGTGCAGGGGAATTTTAAATAGCAGGCTGGAGCGACCTAGACGACCACCCAAAGGTCAACGACCCGACCACAGGCAATCGGACAGCATGGGGAAACTTAGGAAACGTCCGTCACCGCAAAAAATGACGGCTTTCTACCCAAAATCCGGACCGCCGCCTGAAGCGTGTCTTTCCCTCCAAGATGGCGCCGACTCTGGCAGCAGCAGCCCTACGCGCGCAGCAACAGAGCCAAGTGCAGAATCATTAACGCACCCTGATACACGGTCCCCGCAAGCCATAACTCTGCCCATACTTAAAGGTCTACTTACCTCCTTGAGATCAGACCTTCAAGCAGACTTCAAGAGCGCCATTATTGAGCTCCACAAGGAAGTGAGGCAGATAGGTGACCGGACAGATCATCTAGAGGGGAAGATGGCGGAGTTAGTGAGCTCCCATAATGAGCTCATAGATTCTAATGCAGCACTTGAGCAAGAAATCTCCCAACTGAACAATAAAATGGCGGATTTAGAAGAAACAGGAGGAATAATATTAGACTAAGGGGAATCTCTGAACAGGTGCAAATGGAGGACCTGCATCTATATTTAACCAGCATGTTCCAAGAGATGTTCCCAGAATTCAATCCTGATCTCCTCCTCATAGACAGGGCCCACAGACTGCCCAAAACAAAAAATGCTCCCCCTAATGTGCCTAGAGAGGTGATATTGAGGCTTCACTTTTTCCACATAAAGGAACTCACTCTAAAGGCGTTTAGGGATAAGCAAGGCATACCTGAGAAATACAATATGCTTCAATGCTATCCTGACCTCTCAGCTCACACGATGAAAAAACGCAAGGAATTCCTTCCCATCACCACAGTGCTGAGAGATGCACACTTACCCTACAGATGGCTGTTTCCAGTGAAGATTAGGGTCGTTTACAACGATACACCCTATATTATGGACTCGCCACAACAGGGGGCCCGATTATTGAAGCAATGGCAACTCTTGCCAAACCGAGACGCAATACCACAAA